>BGPR01000007.1:3859242-3890265 GCA_013235015.1 Araneus ventricosus | reverse complement strand
AAAAAAATCTAGTTAAATCACTTCAACTACAAAAAATATTCAGCATTTATGTACATATTGGTTGAAGGCGTCATAAAAACTTAAACGTAAGATTTTCACTTATCTTCCTCTCTATCTATCTTCAAACAAAAAAAAAATCTAGTTAAATCACTTCAACTACAAATATCTAAAAGAAAACTCAATCATCATAGAGAGGATAACAATTTGAGGGGGGGGGGGAACTGATAACCAAATAACTATACGCAAATACTCCGATTTCGTTCACAAAAATAGAGTTAATATATGCCGCCGAACTAAATAACTTTATGCATGACAGAAACTTGGAGGATGTATACATTTACGACACACAAATAACATTCTTTTTCTGCCTTGCTTTGGCTGGAAATGCATTCACTCTACTATATCACGGTAACTAACAAATAATTTAACTTTATCCAAACCAAATTCTCTCACAGCAGAAACTACGTGAGAAAAAAGCAAGAGGTAAAAACAAAAAGGTTATGGACCCTAGAAGAAAATAAATAAGGAATCGCAACTCATGGATGAAAACAGAAGAAAAAGAATTGTTATACGTTTACCGCAGATTTCTAGGAAGTGAAGTGGCAAAATAGTCGAGCACAAAAAAAAAACCTGTCTGGAGAAGGCAGAGAGGAAAAGAATGTGATCAAACAAAATAATCTTGTGATCTGCAGCACTAGTAATTAAATCTATACATTTACCTTCTAGTAAATCGAAATATAGTATCCCAATCCTGAGAAATGGTAAAAACATCGAAAGACATTCAAAAAGAAGTAATTATATCACAGCTCCTTAAAACTATGGTCCAGAGTCCAAAGTCACTAAATGGAGTTTTGGAGACGAGAAAAATTTCATAAAACGATTCAAACTTCAGTGTCGTTAATCACAGAAGAAAGCAGTATTTTTAGAAGTAGGTAGAGAGGAAAAGAATGTCATCAAACTAAATTATCTTGCAAATATCCAGAAGACATAATTACATCTATACATTTACCCTCTAGTATATCAACGCCAAAAATCCCAATAAAATCCCTTAAAACTATGTTCCAGAGCCAAAGGTCGCTAAGGGGAGTTTTAGAGCTGCGAAAAATACAATCCAGACTTCAATATTTTTAATTACAAAAGAAAAAATTATTGTTAAAAGCAGGCAGTGAGGAAAAGAATATAATCAAACAAAATAATCTCCCGATGTCCAACTACCACAATTACGTCTATACATTTTCCTTTTAGTATATCAAAACTGGTATCCCAATACTGAGGAACAGGGTTGTCGATTTTTTTCAAAAAAATCGATTTATTTGATTTAAATCGGATTTTTTTTATTTAAATCAAGATTTTTTTGATTTTAATGATTTTTTTAAAACTATATATATATATATATATATATTTAACATCTATATATTAGACAATGAGGCCTACAATCATAGAATTATATATATATATATATATATATATATATATATATATATATAAACATACCAGTCATTAAGCTGTACTTTCTTTTTTTACAAAAAAAAACATATTTAAAAAAATTAATTCAAACATGTAACAACTGTTTAAAAAATATTTGTGAACTAAATATAAAGAATAATATACTTTTGAAATATAAGACAAATTTATTAAGGAAAAAAGAAGCAATATAATAAAAATAACATTTCTTGACTATAGATATATTATTGTATGTTAGAATATATAAAATTTTTAGATATGGCTTTTCTGGTCAAGCAAATTTTGCACAAGTGAGAAGCAGGCTCTGTTTTACATGAACTGCACAAATGACTGAAAATCCTGTTCCCCCCTTTTCAAAAATAAGAATTAGCCTTCTCTACCCTTTATTGGACAATAGACTAAGGATGTCTTAGGAATGTTGTAATCTTCCAAGAACTAAATAGCATACTCTTCTCCTCTCCCCTTTCAAGTATTTGGATTAGGGTTTATTTTACCTTGACCTTGAGAATAGACTAATTCTTATTAAGCATAAAAAAGTAAATAAACCAGTAATTAGGTGACAAGTCACTGAACTTTTCTGAAGTAACTTTTTCTAACCTGGACTCAAAAATGTGTTTCTAAATATGATTTACACATCAACCATTCTATGCGCTTGTTACTTATAATAAATAAAGTTTAATATTTATTTAAGCGAGAATTTTAAGAAATCTGAATGGGAAATAAACATAAAAGTGACCATTTTTCAAAAATTTCTCAAAATTCAATAAATTACGTTAAACGTACAAAACAAACTTCATTAGAACAGAAATAGTTTTCTCCGATGCTGTATCTATTTTTTTCGTACAATAGTCCAAAAACATGCATTGAGAAATTACAGCGAAAAATCCCCCCAAACAACACAAAATGTTAAATAAACAAATTTCTAACTAAATTTTTTAATTCAGGCTTCGAGGTGCATTGAGTCACCATCAGCTGTGTATCAAATTTCATGACTATAAGTGTGATAGATTCGTCTGGACATTGCGCGCACGCACACACAAACATTGCCATAAGTATAGATCATAGTTTAAATTGTACTATATAGATATTTGTATTTCTTTTAGAACATTTATATGCATTAATTAAATATCTTGAATTTGAACATTATTCAATATTAGAACTTTGTTGTTCCCAACACTATTTAATTTTCTCCAATATTAAAATGAAACTCACTGCATTTTAGTATGTTCTTGCCTTGTGAACATGATCCTTTCACAATATTTATTTTATTTTGTAAAAAAGGAGCATCTCGTACTTTGCATTTTATTGTGTTGTTCATTAGAGATTTATTTAAAATCTAATTTGCTTGTGTTCTCAAAAATAAAGATATGGAAAGTACTCTAGTTACACCAATTCAATGAAATATTTTTTTATGTTCTATATATTCTTTCTTTAAATAAACATTTAAAAATATTTTTAAATCACTATTTAAAGATGCATGTAGAATTTTATTTCATTAAAGCAGATTAACTTGATATTTAAAATAAAGTGATTTAAATCAGTGATTTTTTTTTAAAAAATCAGTTGATTTAAATCGCGATTTTAATCAACTGATTTAAATCGCCGCAACCCTGCTGAGGAATGAAAATAATTTCGGAAGGTATTTCAAAAGAAGCAGCCATAACAAGGCTCCTTGAGTCTATTCCCGAATGAAGTCGTTTAGTAGAAGTTTGGAGCCGCGAAAAATTTAAAAGCATGATCAAAATCTTCAATATTCATCATCAAAAGATCATCTTTTAAGCTTATTAATTTTTTCTTATAATTTTCATGATTTCAAATTTCATTTATGCTTTCATTTCGTATGAAAGAAATATACAAAGGGTCGCGATCTATCGCACATAGTTTTCATCTAAAAAACGGGTAATAGATTTATTTTTTACTCTTATTTAATGTTCTTTTTTCCTCAAAAGGCGTTACGAATGCAAAAATTTAGAGATTCCGTGAGATGAATCCAACTAACACAGAGAATGACGTGTGAAGTCTGACTATTAATTCAGTTTAAATTGGATATTCATCAAACACTTTAAATTTGATACTGAAAACTAAAAAAATGGTTTCCATGTTAACATTTTTCTTCATTTTCAAAATCATATTTCTTTTTGGAAACAGTAATGAAACTTCAGACTTCCAAATAAAACACGAAGCTTGATCTTAGACATTTAAGCATAGTTGCAATATGGACAATTCGGAGAGCAGTTAATATATTAACTTCAGTTTGACCATTGACCCCAGACAGGCAGTATATACAGGAAGATGGATGATTACAGAATATACATCTGAACTATAATTGACTAATAAGTGGCGAACCTTTCATTATACTACAATTAATTGTTTAATATCATATGTAAATGGTGACGTTTAATATATGAAGCCGCTATACAATTCATAACTGAGCATCACATAGGATCGTAGGCGACTATTTCAGGAAATTCAGATAACTATCATTGCATAGGAAAATCACGAAAAGGAAATATGCTGTTGAATGCAATAAGTAGTCTTATCCTGCTAGTGTATGAATGACAATGAAATCCATATAGAAGATACGGCTGTTAGCAGTTCGAATTTGCAAGACTTGTTATTGTTGTTTTCTACAGTTCCGGACTTAGGCTGTAATTGTCTTTTAACAAGTGATTAAAACACATACACACACACCATAATTTCTTCTTAATTTAAAACAAATATAAAAAGTAAACAGACTTTTCTTACAATCAACAATAAACTGAAAGCTTTGCATTGTACATTTAAAAACTCATTTTCATAGAAAAAGAAAATTTTCTTTTCTTTCACAAATTTTCTTTTTTCGTCGCATGAAAAAGAAGTTATGAATATTAAAAATACGACAAGATTTAACAAAAACACATCCTTTTATTGATATAAACTTGTTTGATTAACAAACAGCCGAATGAATAGAATGAAAATGCCTAACACCATAAAAATAAACTTCTACACGTATTGCTAACGCAAATCACAAAAAAACAAATTTATTCATGAAAATGTCACAATAAAGAGCAATTAAAAACACTGGCTCTCGTACAGGTCCTAATAATTGCAACAAAATGTGGCAAATAAATCAAAATAAACACCACAATACCAGTAATAATGTCCTCCACAAAACGTATTATTTTGACATTATCTGGCCTTCAGACAGAGTTTAGATTAAAAGAGAAAGTCGAGGTAAAAAAAGGCGGGGAGGAGCGAAAAGAGGGGCCTGACGGGGTGTAATTTTTTATCGGCAGCCTCTCGTCAAAACGTACTTAGAGCAGCGAGTGTCCGCCAGGGTAATCCATAATCCTGATTTATATCTAATACCCAATAACTTCTTCGTTATGATTCTTTCCCCGCCGCAGGCTCAACATATGCCGCGTTGGACGGGAGGAGAAAGAAAATCTTTAACCACACGCGTCGAGATATCCGAGCAGGAATACCCTAAGCAGATTCAATGTTTGGCGGAGGATTTCTTGTTTTATCTCAGTGAAATATCTAACAAGTAGATCACGCAAGGATAAAATTAATACTTTTATCTGACGACCAAAGGATTCATGTCTGTGGAATAAGAAATATTGTGTTCTCAACAACATATACAGTAGTGGCCAATGAAATGACACTACTTACATTTTTTTTATGAATATGACATTACAATTTGGAAAATAATACTGTTAAAAAGAAGGTAATTTTGATCGGTTCGCAGTAGGAACGTACGATTGCATCACCATCTTTGATACTGCGTCATCCTCGCATATACAATATGACAAAATCTATGGTGGTGCGATTTAAATGACCATTACTTTACCATAGTTACACTACAAAGATATTAAGCAAAAAGGCTTGTAATACAAAAACGCTTCAACAAATGGTACAAAACAATGTGTAAGCGTAGAGAATATACTAGACCTAGGCTTCTTAGTTTAAGTTTAGTAGAACTTAGTTTTAGTAGAAGTTTAAAGTCCTTTGAGGCTGTGCACTTCCTCGGACCACCCCACACACATGTGAGGGTCGCAAAAAATTTCATGGCGTATATTTCTTTCCGATTCTTCCATATTCGTCAGCAAAAATAGTTTTAAAAAATAATCCTGATTAAAATAGTTTATTAAAATTTGTTGTATAATTATTTTAAGTTGGGGTCCATTTCATTCATCATTAATCAGAGCATTATTTTCTTGTTTACTTTCCAATTTTAGCGTCGGGTCAGAAATAATTTGGATGAAAATCAGGTGGCGGCGAGGGGAGAGGGGTCTATAAAGAATAGGAGGTGAAATGAAAGAGGAGGTGATAGAGAATTTGCATAAATTAATTGAAATACGTAAATAATATTGAAGACAAAGCTTTTTACAACAAAAAACATTTCGTGAAATGCAGAAAAACAACGCGTAAACATAGGTAATGTACTATTCTAAATTAGTAGATTGATTAAAAATTTAAATGTGCAAAGACATAAGTAAACTTCACACACCAGCCTGAAAGTCTCGCTTGGCAAACTGCCAGATATTTTTGAGACTCGCGTTTTAGAGTGGGGTGGAGGAAATAAATGAACGCAAAACTGTGCGGTCAGGTTTTTTAAATTCGTTTGTAGTTTTTCCATGCTTTCGTTTAAAATGACTTTTGTTTATCGGTCACCGTCAGAATACGA
This sequence comes from Araneus ventricosus, assembly GCA_013235015.1. Taxonomy (NCBI): domain Eukaryota; kingdom Metazoa; phylum Arthropoda; class Arachnida; order Araneae; family Araneidae; genus Araneus; species Araneus ventricosus. The sequence goes on along the minus strand of BGPR01000007.1, from coordinate 3,884,135 downwards.
CTTTCCTTTTACTATCATTTTTCTTTTCGACTGTTGTTTAAACTTAAGCGTCCAGAACAAACGTTTCTATTTAAAGACTAAATTCAATTTTTCCCAATTAACTGACGATGGGCTAAAATCTAAAGGATAGATGGAAATAATTACACTACAAAATAATATTTTTTTTTCCATTTCTTACTAAACTTATGATAACGAATTTAGATATGAGTATGTCTAGTTTATGCTTATTAGGAGGAAAAACATGATTGATTTGTGACTTAACAAAATTCTGAAATGCTATTCCATTTTCCACGTTTAATTCATGATTACTTGCATAGCTAGACATAATTTAAATAAAAATTCCAAAACAAATCCATAAATCAAATCAATCACCATAACTTATTTCCCTTTTTCCTCTTCTTTCTGGTCTTAAGAAAAAGAAACGGCCTTTATTTCATTATGCTTCGCAACTGATTTCTCAAAGAAATTTTTCAGAACGATTAATTAATACAAGATTAATCGTATATAAATTTAGCGATGGAGCGCCACCAGCTTCGAAAGAATACAACTTGGCACACAGCCACTTAATAATTGTTTGTTAGATATAAGTATATATTCCTGGATAGGAATAAAGTTGGGGACAGTAGTAGGTAGTACATGAGAAAAGCCAAAAGCATGTAATTTATAATCTTAAAATAGAATAATCTATTTCAAAATTCGTCATTGCTTTCAGGATATCTAAGCTCCGTTAAGTTCTAATATTTTCCACATAAATTCTACACTAACCTTGACTGTCTCGACGCGTCCCTAATAAATTATCTCCTGACTTTGTTCAAATTGAAAAGATCTTTCAGATTATTCATCACTAAAAATGTATTGGACTAATTTGCCGTCTAATAACTCTTTACATATTACCAAGTTATGCTCATGAAAATTCTAAGAAATGAATCGTGAACCCAATATGGAAGATAAATTATATTTTATATATATGTAATCACTAAGAAATTTTCCCATCTTTAAAATAAATCCTTCTTCACGACAGTTAATTTTAATTACGAACTAATTATTTCTACTTCAATCCTATGATAAAAAAAAACACTTCTACTCTAACTAGAGTCGCAATGCTTCTAGAGCCTCAACTTCGGTACTTTTCCCTTTTTGGTATTATAAAAACTCTCCGCGTCTGCATAATTTCCTTTTTTCATAATCATGTAACGCATTGAGTAGTTCACGCCGTTTTAGGCGTAATTCTCCACTCCTGACCATGGATTTAATATTCCCATAATCTTTTAAAAGTTTAATCTTAATATATTATTGAGTACTCAATGGCTAATTTAATTTTGCCTATTTTCGAAATATAATAAAATGTTTTGGACTTTAAAGACTGCAATCTTCTTCGACTGCCTCTACACTTACATAACGGAATAACGTTATATATATTTAATAATTTAATTTTTTAATCTTCTTTAATTATTTTGAACGCTACCTCATTTTTAATTATTTATACTTCCATCTAAGAATAACAATTCTACTTTCACTTCGAGTCACGAGTCTTTTCCGGGAATTTCTGGGTGCTTAAGCTTTCCGCGCATTGTTAACTGCCCTTTTTGTTCTGATTTTAATTGCCGTTCGCAAATAAGATCATGGATTGGGTGGTTTTTGGACGTTTTAATTATCTTCTAAGATGTTACAATAATCTGATCGCCTTCAACATGAAATAATGTTCCTGAAATAAAGAAGAATTTACTTTAATCATCTGCGGATTTCATTTAAACTGCCTCTTAAAATCTTAAAAGTTTGATGACATTATATATATGTTTAATATTATTCTTTAGGTGAGGTATAAGCCAGCGTCTTGAAAAGAAGTAGGTAAAAGTTGATCCAATTTCTATTTATTCATTTAACTCAAAGATTGTGATGCAGTTTATATCAATTAAATAACGTAATCATAATTAAATTTAAACCCATGAGCAGGGGTGAAGAATTTACGCGCAAAGCAGCGCGTACCAGGAAGGAGCTATGTCGTAAAAAAAGAAAGATAGCGGCAGTCATGCCTTTTTATACTGCTGAGAAAACGGTGAAGTCCCAAAGATCTCCCCACTTTGTAAGTTGCATTAGAAGTGCGTTTACCTAAGATTTAATCAGAAGTAATTCGTTTATAATTAAGAATTAGGTGGCATTAGAAGAATAAAAATCTAAATCATTACATAGACGTAGTGTTTTAGTATGGTTTTTAGTTTTGTGCTTGTGTTTACTGCTTACGTTAAATGTTTAATTTCCCATGTTTATGTTATACGTGGTGTATTCTAATCATGGATCAATAGCTAATTTCTAAACCGTTACAGATAGGCGTATACTTCAATTTGGAAAAAAAAAATACTCGAGTCAATAAATGTACTCTGAAAAAATTACGAAGTCTGAAATTGTTAAACAGTTTCCTGGTCCTATTAAGACATATTTAGTAAAATATTCTCGACATGCTAAGATTTTAAACAAAAATAAAAGGTTACACGACTAAAAGTAACCGAGTTATGAAGCTTAGAATATCAGTATTTTAGACGGTTTTAGACCATTTCAATGGCCGTCTAGAGGAAGATCCTCCAAACAGTAGGCAACGCTTGCTCGAGGTAGTATTTGGTCGGCTTAAAATAGCAAAATTCAAAGTTTCATAACTCGATCAGTTTTAGAAGAGTAGAATTTTTTTGTTCAATATGTTAAAATGTCAAAAATATTTAATTAAATATGACTAATAGGATGGAGTGACTGTATAAAAATTTAGACTTCAAAATCTTTTCAGAAATAATTTATAAAAACAAACATCATAAAATATAATTCTTTACGCCATTTAAAGCAATTTTCTAATTGGAAGTATGTATATGCCAATCTGTAACGGTTTAGAAATATATACCTAATCATAATATCATTTCCATGAAGACAAGTATCTTGGAACAAATTACTGGAAGTATATTGATTCTTTTCATAAACTCCATTCAGAACCACATCTACTTTATCTACATTAGAAAGTAAACTAAATATATATCCAAGGTTTGTAGTTGTACTTTTTTATCATATACTTTTCAGGAGAACTAAATTAACCATATTTCAGCATACTGCCGTGCAAAGTTATTTAGCAAATTTAAGTCTACGGCCATAAATATATTTCGTCCATTTTTCATATGCATCACAAAAATATATCTGTGCTTTATTTCATATGTGAAATATATATTTTATACGTGGAATAAAATGGACTTAGAAATAGCTTTAAATCTCTACAGAATCTACAAGGCAAGAAAATAATTTTTAGTTCATAAAAAATAAGGAGAAACAAATTGACCGTAGAGGAAATGGTCAGACATGAGACAAAAAAATTAATAAAAAAAAGTCAGTAATACAACTCTACGAAACTCTTTTATACGAGGGAGGAAAAAGCTATTCTTTGTCCATTTAACATTCAAAGCAGTTTGGGAAATTTATTTCAGTCATCATTTATCATAATAATAGTTATTCATAAATAGAAAATATTGAAAACGTATTTGGTTACGGATACAGCAGTCTTTTCGGTGTTTTCTTATGTCTTAAACGTCAGATTTCCAAGCGAGGTTTTGTTTTTTTAAGCTTCATTTATTGATGCCGTCAAAATAAAATATATAAAATAACACAATAACTCGAGGTAAAATTTTTGAGAACGCGCAGTAAGAAAATTCTAAGGCATCTTCACAAAAAAAGTGAAATATTAGCATAGCATCGCATAAAAAACACTATTATAGCGATGATAAAAAAATTCAGTCAAATATTTGATATTAAAAATTCTATAATAATTTTTAAAAATTTAAATACTGTAACAAGAAGTTCATTCCGGTTTTCTTATGAAGACGAATTCACATAAATGCCATAAGTAAACATGTGTTTTGAAATGTGCATCATTTTCTAAACAAAATAATAAAAGTGTGATTAATAATCAATATTAGCGATGCATAATAATGTGAAAACATTTTTTCAGGTTCTTACAAAAAAATTTCTATGAAGAAAGAACAAATTACGATTTTTTTTTCAAACATCAATTGTTATTTTGGGTATTCACGAGAAAATAACTTGATTATTCAAGAAATAACTATCCGCTTTTCACAAATACCGTTAATTTTCATTTATATATGAAAATTTTAACTTGTTAACAAAACATAATAGCACCAATTTACTCCAGAATACATTTTTTCGAAGTTATTTTCATTTTAACTCCATCCACTTATGCAAGTATGAATATAAGTTGCATAAAATATAATAATAAATACATAAAATTAGCTGAATACATAGGAGCGAAGCTTTTAATAGCATTTATTAGATGAAAAGCATAACTGGGGTTATATTTGGTAAACAAGACATTAACTAGCCTACAAGAATTTTTCTTCTTATAATTTAATACTGAATTAATAAAACACTTCCTGCGCTTACAAGTTACACTGTTAAAACAATTTACGAGAAAATTGCAGGGTGGGTGTTTACCAACAAAATGGTAAGCAAATACCACCCCATTATAGCCGTAATTAAACTAAATGCTTCATATGTTAATGAATAAAATAATATTCTTTTTGCCTAGAAACATGGAAAACATTAACTCATTCACAAAATGGGTAAGATGTGAAGACAAAGAAGGGAGCAAAATAACAGTTACGCTACAATTAAGTTAAATATATTTCTACACTGCTCATTTACATTTTTCATAGAGTACGAGTTAAAAATGCATAATCCGTCAACCAATATTAGTCACTTTCTACTGAGACTAAAAAAAAGCGTGGAGTTTTTTAAAAAATGCGTTTTAAAAGAACCGAGTAACTTTGGAAACAAGATTATTTTGTAGACAAAAGATGAAACGGGGAAACAAACTGTGAAGATAAATTAGACGTGATCAAAGAAAAGCGAAAGCTAACACAAATAAAAATGTACATAATTACTTTAGATTATTTGTTGCTGATTTACACAAAATAAGTCTTTCTGTAATTGTTTTGCGACTTTTAACGTATTGAATGGTAATAATACCTTATTCAATTTTTAGTTTCCTCCACAACAAAACAGGAATGAAGAAAAAGATTCATTCTTCATTTTTAATAAGTATATTCAGTAGTAGAAAAATAGTTTCAGTAGCTCAGAATTTTCATTCATTTATGTTTTAGATTATAAACAAAGGCAACCAAAAACTCATCATAAAAGCTCCTCGAAACAACAGCAAAATATGAGCTATTATTTTTTCTAAATTGTTGGTAATTTATACAGTGCTTAAATTTTGTGGTTCTTATCCTTCCTAATGAATCTAAAAGGCCGCAAGCAAGCACGTGTACGGATAAACAGTCTAGAGTAAAACAACAACACTCTCGAAACAATTTATATTTTAAAAGTGTACATCAGCTACGAAAACTACATTGCTCTATGGGGGAAAAAGGTATAATATTAATTAAATAAATTTAATAAAAAGATTTCTTATAAACACACTTTTATTACCGTTCTGAGAAGTAAAATTCCTTAACTTAAAGTTATAATTTTATAATTCAGTATTAAAATATTATGGAATCTTGAAATCAATTTTTTTTCGCAAACTCACTATCAGGTAGTTCCACTGGAACCAAATCAAAATTTCAATAAAATAATAAATGGACTGATAATTGAGTTCTGAAAACATTACGATACCGTATTGTCATCAAGAAAACACTAGAGAGAGATATATATATTTTAAAACTAGCTCATGATGAAATGAGTGAAAAATCGATTTCAAAATTCCATCCTTGCAAACATGAACCAAGTCAAGTTAAATAAAAGTGCGTAAAAACTGTTCTTAAAATTAGTTTATGAAATTTTAAGGTCTTGAAACAAAACCACGATAGAATAAGTAGAGCAATGTTTTCTTATCTTCAAGGAACAGAAAAATAAACACAAACTTCGTAAAAGTGTTCTCTTTTTTTCCCCTCCTGACAAAACGATACTTTTTTAAAACAAAGGATTAAAAATTTTGACAGGTCATTTTAAAGGAAATTCAATAATGATCCAGAATTTAAATATTTATATAATATAAAAAATGTATAGTTAAATTGACAACGATACTTTTTTTTGTTTGTATAAATATACAGAGTAACATTATTCTTAGCAACGCATTTTTCACTCTTTTTTTCTTAAATAACGGCAGAATTACAAATGTCGTAGATGGAATGCCACAGATTCATACTCCTTTTAAGTACAGACTGAACAGATAAGTTTCTTTTTTTAATTATTATTTTTATTCTTTAATTATTATTTTTATTCAAGTCTATAGCTCTCTCTAAACCATAGATTTTTCTTTGCAGCAGAACGCATTAAAATTTTAAGTAGCCAATATTCAATTTTATTCCTTGCCGTGAATTCCGTATAAAACTCGAAAGGATAACGAAACTCATTCCCTAAAAAAATATGTAAAAAAATGTTTCACAACTTTTTATAGTGTCAACAAGCACTTTTTTTAGCATGTATATACAATAATAGTCTCTTGAGTGTCAAACACAAAATAGTCTTTTTTTAAACAAAAATAGCGTGTGTTGCTCCAGTAAACTAAATAATCCATCATCATTATCATTTACAGTGCCCGTAATTTCATTTTGAGCTGTAAATATTTAAATTTTACATTATGTTATACACTATATGCCCAAAAGTATCCGGACACTTGCAGATTTTCACATTTTTTAGAATTTCTCCTTAATGGTTTAACCGACTGCCTTTAAACTTCGGACATGTAAAGAATGGACAATAACTCACATTTTACACTGAAGATTCGGTCCTGAGGGCAAGTAGGGGACCGTCTACAAACTGATGAAGACAAAAACGTTTTTGGCCCACTCCGCTTCACAGAATACTGATAACAAGATGAAACTTTCAGAAATGGTAATGTTTAATGTGCATAATATTTACAGGAATTTTTGTAAGCTCAGAGCAAATATTTGGGAAGATATAAAGGTTTTCTTAAAAAATCTCAAATTTTCCCACCTGTTTTTTGCTTATAACATGCAGAGTATTCTGTTATATTATACGACACTTACAGAAAAGATGACAATATGTTAGAGAAGCATTTGTGTGAAACTTTGGAAAAGAATTGTTGAATATTACAGGAATTATGAGCATTTTTAGTAAATAGTGTTTTACTGCGCATGCGCGAAAAATAGTGTAATCTTTCTTTCACAATTTTAAAGCCAGATATATAGGGCAACTTATATAAAAGAATTCAGTTCAATATCATTAGTATTCAGAAAGATATCGACATTACAACGAGCAGAATTTTAGCTCCTGTCGAAGAGAAGCTAAAAGATGAGGGATTGTACACAAATTGATATTTTTAAATTTTATATCTTTAAATAGTTATATTGAATTGTATAGCGGTTAGAATTTGCTGCATGCCCATGAACACTTATCAATTACGTGCATAACTTAAATTCCAGCTAATTAGGCACTATAAATAACAAAAATTTTATTACTTTAATTATATTATTTACATGATTATTAACAAGTTACATATTACAATTTTACGGCCAAACGATATTTTTAAATATATTTATTTTATGGCGAAACGATTTTTTATCTAATTAAAATATTTTAATAATTCTACATATATATATATATTTTTATTCGTTACGAATATTAGATGTGTTCATGGGTATTCAGCAAATTCTAACCACTATACAATTCAATATAACTATTTGAAGATATAAGTTTAAAAAATATCAATTTGTGTACAACCCCTCATCTTTTAGCTTCTCTCCGACAGGAGCTAAAATTCTGCTTGTTGTAATGCCGATATCTTTCTGAAAGTAATGATATTGAACTGAATTTTTTTATATAAGTTGTCCTATATATCTGGCTAAAGTTGTGAAAGAAAAATTACACTATGTTTCGTCGCATGCGCAGTAAAACACTATTTACTAAAAATGCTCATAATTCCTGTAATATTCAACAATTCTTTTCCAAAGTTTCACACAAATGCTTCTCTAACATATTGTCATCTTTTCTGTAAGTGTCGTATAATATAACAGAATACTCTGCATGTTATAAGCAAAACACAGGTGGGAAAATTTGAGATTTTTTAAGAAAACCTTTATATCTTCCTAAATATTTGCGCTGAGCTTACAAAAATTCCTATAAATATTATGCACATTAAACATTACCATTTCTGAAAGTTTCATCTTGTTATCAGTATTCTGTGAAGCGGGGTGGGCCAAAAACAATTTTGTCTTCATCAGTTTGTAGACGGCCCCCTAATTGCTCTCAGGACCGAATCTTCAATGTAAAATGTGAGTTATTGTCTATTCTTTACATGCCCGAAGTTTAAAGGCAGTCGGCTAAACAATTCCGGAGAAATTCTAAAAAATGTGAAAATCTGCAAGTGTCCGGATACTTTTGGGCATATAGTGTATATGGTGTTAAATTCTGCTTAAAACTTTATACGGAAACATTCGTATTTACTTTAAAAATAACAATCCGTAAGAGGGAGAAAAAGTTAAAGAAACAAAATCGAATTTCGAAATATATTATTTATACTGCATGAACAGTTTAGTATTTCAACATTTTTATCAAATTATACTTTAGATGATAAAGAGAAACATTCTAAAACACATGAAGCCAATTAAAGTCGAAATCTAAAATTGAAAAAAAAACCAAGCGGGGCACAGGAAACATCTCTATTTTTCCAGAAAAAAAGGGCGCTATAAAATCCAAAGGAGGGAAACTTTTTGGTTTTCGTTGAAGACAGCAAATAGAAGAGAAAAATGGCTAATGTGGTTACAGACGGTCGAATATTATGATTTCTGAAACCAGTTTAAAACTTGAACATCACAATTTGCTTAAGAATATTTTCACTCGGTCGCTGAAAAAAATTACATAACAACAACTGAAGACATAAAAAATCACCGATCCAATGCCATTACCAATTAGAGCACCCAAACGAATACAAAAAGCACGCTGAGACAAGTCTTCTTTATTTCCATCTATTGAATATCCAGCCTAGTATCTCAACATTTCGATCAATTTATGCTTTAGTTGATAAACAGAAACACTCGAAAACACATAAAGCCTATTAAAGTCGAAATCTAAAATTGGCAAACCGAAAAGAAACCAAGCGAGTACAAACAAAACGCTTTTATTTTACTTTATTCTTTTTCCTTCAAAAGAATAAAGGAAAGAAAGAGAGGAAAAAAATCCAGCACGGTGCCATAAAATCCAACCGATAGAAGGGAAAAAACGGGAGGAAAACGTTTCGGTTTTCGTTGGAGACAGCAAACAGAAAAGAAAAATGACTAAGGTGGTAACAGATGGTCGAATATATATAGGCGCTCGATGCTTGGTTCAATAGAATCAGAAAGGTAACTGCAATGACCGTTGGGAAAAGGGAACAGATGGTCCAGAGATAGAGCTTATAGTTAAATCAAGGACTCAAGAGAATCCCAAGAAACATCAACCATAAAGATCTCATCACCTTTTATACATTAATAGCTAAGCCTGAACGAAGAGGAGATTAACAAAAATGGCTCTTTTACGGCTTTCTTGCTGACTGATTCTGATTGACTTTATCAGGTATTTGGAATCATCAACAAGTAATATACTTAGACACACATGTTCATCGAGAAGGCTCTTGTGCGTAATAAAGACACTTCACTTAACTCGTCTGGCAAAGAACTTTTTCTCATGCCCTGAGAAAGCTTCGGGAAAAATAGAGTCATTATTGCAACAAAAGGTTAAACTAGTAATAGAAGGAATATGGGTTTTCCCGAGACATTTCATCAATGAGACTCTTTCGGTAGGAGGAACAGGCTGGTCAAGAAAGGTGAAGTGGGAAGTGGTTACAACTATTCTATTACGAACCTTTTAAAATGACTGGGCATGAAAAAGTATTTCCGCATCAAACATATTTTAGTTTATTTTAGAGTTAGTTTTTCAGAAGAAACGACCACATAGATGAGATAATTAGTTAAATATTTTAATAAGTTTTATATTGATAGTGCCAATTAAATATATAACAATTCAATATTCTGAAAGTAGCTTTTATAAAAAACAGAAAGTTTTTTATTTAGAACTATGAATCACTAAAAATCATAAAATCATATAGGCATAAAATAGATTCTATTTATATTATAATATTTTCGTTAAATGTTATTGCCATATATTTAATTTCTCTTCACGCATTTAAAAATCCAAACCTGGGAGTAATGTACAATGAAATGGCATGAAAAAACAATTGGAATCACTCAACTGTGATAAAAATTTAAAAAAGAAGTCTTCTTTTTTTGCAATGCTTTAACTTAATGACTTTTTCTTTCAATAAAATAATGTCCAAGAATCATTTTATATATATAAATATCAACATCACTGCGTATAAATTTTTAATGCTACCGTATAGAAATCCCAAAATTAAAGGACATCAAATGTGAAGTCCTGCTTAGAGGGAGAGAGATGCCCCATTTTGAAAATATTTGAATACTACCTTTTCGTCAAGCACAACTGAAAATGGACTGGTCCAGGAGCTAACAGCCAAATAGAAGAACAGTGGTTGGGTTTCAATCTGGCGCAGCAATATACTTTTGATAAGTTCTCCTTTAAATCCTTGAATTTCAGCACGAAATTTTCCATTCTGTTAATCAAGCTTTAACCACATTGGCGATAGTAACGGAGAGATTCAATACTTCCGAAATGAATTTTTATTACGTAAACTGCATTTTCCTTTGTTTGACAATATTGTTCCACTTTTGTTAAGACTTCAAAATTCGATTTCCGGGCCAAACAAAAAACAAAAACCTAACAGAAATTCTATAGTCACAACTACTTCTTTGCTTTTTAAAAAATTCAAACTAAAAAACGCCTTTAAAAAATAATAATAAAAAAAAAAAACCTCGAGCAACGTTGGGTCATGGCAGCCAGTTTCATTGAAACATCATTTAATTGCAGTAATATTCCTATATGAATTTCTTCCAGAAACTACAAAGAAATTCTAAGCCCTTGATGAATGAAATTCCATCATGAAAGAAGCAAAACATAAACTCAATGAAAATTTATCAACAATTCTACTTTCACTAATATTGCATAAGCCAAGGTTAACCAATCCTGAAACCAACCAAAAATATGAAATAAATAAAAACTTGACATTCAGAGTATTAACCAAGTAGTATAAAATATTGTCTGACATTTTACAAATATTTAGACCTGGTATAAATTTGTATAACTTTGTGCAACTGCGATGAAGAATCAAAAGCATAAAATTTCTGAAAAGCAACAGTTTTTTAATAGAAAATGAGAGTTTAATTTTTTTTAACTCAATTACAAAAAAAGGACATGCCAACAACTAAAGAAGAAAGATTGATGAGAAAAAAAGGTGAATGCCATTACCAATTAGAGCACGCAAACAAGCACGAAAAGCATGTTGAGACAAGTCTCTTTTGCTTCCATCCATTAAATAAAGTTAATCACTCAAACTTTGGCATGATAACGAAACAAATCGCTGAAATTTTTAGCGTCTCGGATAAAATTCGGAAAGTGTCTCGGATGAGATTGCATTCCAACCGGATTTCACGATCTATCTCCCACCCGCCAGGAAGGGTGTGGCAAGGAATCAGTTTGGATATTTCTGGTTGAACGCTTTTCTGAGCAAATGAGAATACCAGGCATGTGTGAAATACTTATTGTGTGAGGGAAAAGACTAAACATTTTTCACGTTCACCCAAATTTCTCAGCATAACTAAGTATTGTATTTTCAAGCTGACGTGGAAAGACAAACGAGACGCTTTTGACGTATGTTTCAACAGTTTACGATTACTTTCGTAATAATTAGAGCACAGAACCATTTATCTGTGTGACTGGAGAGTCGCATTGCAGAAATTCTAAGTGGAATTTTATATGAAATATCAATCACCTTCGCATATTTTTCCCTCTGAATATTGCATGAGCTATATTTAATCATACCTAAGTATCATATGTTTTAGAGGAATGGTAGCGAAATTGATCATCCACAAATTAGTTTTTGTTTCTTCCCTCTAGTTTTCATATTTGGGTTAAAAGCCACTTCGCAATCGCTTTTCATTAAAGGATTGCGAATTTTATTTGAAATTGAATTTTGTTTGTTTACAATGATTTTGTTCTTATTTACATTAGTGAATTTGGTTGGCCAAGAATAGCTTTCAAGCAATTTCATTTATTATTATGAAATTTATAGGCTTTTAGCAAGCTCCCAAAATAAGTATTGAGGGTTTATTATTATTATTTAAACTAGAAAATAAAAAAAATCTGTTTTCAATTTATCTAAAAATATAACTTTCTAAAAATAAATTAATCGATATTTTCATATATATACAATACAACATTTATTGAGTGAAAAATAGTGTTTTAGAATCCTGGTAACATTATTTAACAATTCAATTGAAGAATTTTTAAAACGCTATTTACACAAAACGTTTGTAAATAGGTCCAAAGACTTTTGGAGCGAAACGAAATGTTATTTACATGCAACGCTATAACAGTATAATGCAGTTCAACGCTATAATAGTAAGAGGTAAATACAGTAACCCGCGCAAATCGCGGAATGCTTCAGAAAATAGAATGACTTCCACCAGCGTAAATCGCGGGCTACACAGCTGGAGGTTAATCAGTGAAACGAATAATATCCAATATTTGCATTTTTTTGTATCTCTTAAAAACAACAAATTAAATAAAAGTAACAGATTCCTAGAAAAGATCGATGTCTTCCGAGACACAATTATATCCCCCTACGCCCAGACGCAAATTCATTTTTCTTTCAAAATATCACAACAGCAAAAAAATACACCCCTGAAATCAATAGGGCGAAATTATCCCTTTTTCTCCTCCCCCATACAGATAGAAGCTTTAGGGCAAAAGTGAATGGGGAAAAATACCCCCACGATTCGACCACACTACCTAATGACCAATTAATGACGACATCGGTGTTAATGACCAGTTCCACAACGATCCCCTAAAGGTGTTCATTTCTATGACGTCACCGCAGCAGCAGACACCAGTTCACTAATGAGCACTCCCAGTTCAAAGGAACATGCTATCAGTGAAAGGGATCTGGGTTTTATAACTAATAATAAAATGAAATTTAGGGCCACATCAACGCATTCACTTATCTGTGCATATTTTACTCAGCCATGCAGGGCATTACGTGTGAAAATGCATATAAGCAAGAAAGTTTACGCTTAAACAATACGCCAAAAGTCTGGGTTGGGATGAATTGAAATTAGATAAGACTAAAGAAAAAGGGAAAATAGCGGTTGAAATGTCCCAAGGTCATACATCTGGGACAATAGGTGAGAGTCTTACGCATCTTGATATGCGTCATCGGGAATTTCGCCTAAGAAAATGTGAAACTCGGGCTCTTTGTGAGCGAAAATATCAGAAAAGAGGAAAAAGAGTTCGAGGAAGAAATGAAAAGAAAAAGAAGAAGAAGAAAAGCAGCGAGAAGACCTCAGGAAAAGCTGGAAACTGCGAAGAAAAGAAAACGAGACCCGCCAGAGAGGAAGATGTAAAAAACAAATAAATAAAAAAAAGAAAAGAAAAAGAAAATCCAACACGAGGTAGGGCAAACAAATAAAAACAAATATAAAGGGTCAAAATAAGAAATAGAAAGCGAAGTATTTACTGAATTGTGAATGAATATGATACACTGCTTCGAAAGGTAGAGGAGGAAGGGAAAAAAAAGCAGAGCTAAGTAAATAAAACAAAGTAATGACAGAAAATAATCAAAGATCGAAATAAAATGTAAGAGGAGTAGAAAAGTAAAAAGGGACTGAAGCATATGAAATTTGAAGCAATTCGAATAGCGGCAGAAAATCGAAGGGAGAGGAAAGTAGGAATAAAACAAATACCAAAGGACAACATAAAAAATTATAGCCAAGGATAAAGTACTTTACAGACAGCGAGGTATAGGGTTGATATTTGTGCAGGAAATATAACAGCATAAAAAAGCGGAGCTCTTTTCGATCTCTGCTACAAGTGAAATTTCGATCTTGTTTTTTGCTTGGTTAGTTATCGCTGTGAAGACGTAAAAAAAATGCCCATGAATGTACAGACTTAGACACTTAGTTATTGTACACTTAGAGAATTTATTCAATATACAGGATAGCTAAAATTTCTTAATTAACAAAGGGATTTTATAAAATTAAAATATGATATCGCGTTTCTTTGAATGCCTCTTGATGCAGAACTTAATTATAAGACATGATAAGAAAGTGGAAAGGCATCTTATGATTTTCTGTACAAATCTTAAATACACATTTTATTCATCTGCTATCTGACATTTTGTTCGCAAGAATTAAAGATAAAATCTAAACTAAGCATTTATGCATTGAGTTATTTCTCGCATGTTATATGTATCAGTGATGGGTAGGCCTTGAAACTTCCTAGTGGACTTCAAATCAAGAACGACCACAATCGAAATATTGTTCTCGGTAAATATTTATACATCTTTATAACGTGTATGGATTTACCTGAATATATGCCTTTAATCAAAGCATTTAGTAGTAATAAAATAAAATAACAACTTGATCAATTTCTTAGATTATATTCTGCAGTTTTCACTCACATCTGTTTGGTGCAGCAAGGCGAAATCGGACTCCTGTGTCGTAAAATCAAAATCAAACAAGTACCTTAGATTGCATCCTGCGTTGAAGTTAAATTACATGTTCTAATTCATGGACAATTATAACATTTTATACCTCATATGAAAAGAATTATCTTTTCAGTGAGTCGGTCCTTTTTCAGAATGCACCAAGGATATATACGTCTATAGAAATGTAAAATGTACCAGGCCTACATATGTGACGAAAAACAGTAATTAAAATTCTCGCTTCTCCAATCACGACGCTAAGGACATGCAACCAGGTCATTTCTAATTAAAGGAAACGTAACTAGGTTTATTTAATTAATAGTAAGTAAATTATTAAACGGCAAAGACCGAGAGGCAAAAAGACAATCACTGAATAGTTAGTAACCTATCTTTAGATTGTTATGATCGAGTGTGAGGCTTATCTATGCTGCTGACATGTCTGGCATACAGACAGAAAAAAGAGTAATAGTAATGATAGTCATTTAGCCATTAGACGCTATATTATACAATACATAGGCCATCACTATTAAATTTAACATCAGAGTTTCGAGTTAAGAACAACCAATACCAGACATAATCCGACAAGACAGACCAAGCGCAACAAATGAGTAATTTAACCTTAAAAGCTATTAGATGCACTATATTTTTTTAGCAAAATCTGAAACTCAAAAAGCAAAAAGAACTCTATTAAAGATATAAAACCACACTCATACATAAATCTATTTGATCTCAAACTAATTAGAATAGGTCAGCAAGAAAGTAAAAAGAGTACTTGATATTACTTGTCTACCACGCTAAACAAAACTTGCCACGGTTCGACTAACGCAAAAAAGTCTGAAATAAACAAAATAAAGAAAAGGCCATTATTTGCTAAGAGCCAGATACCCCTAATGGAACTTAGTACTCAGTGGACACCAACTCTGTGAGTAACAAATGGGAACCAAAGTCGTCAGGCCATCTGCTGACGAAATTAACAGATAATTATAATTAGCAACAGCCTCAGATAATTTAAATTAATCGTGTAACATTAATTATAGTCGACGACGGAGCGATTGGTAGGTACTCGCGTTCTTTACTTAAACAGCAAATGTTCAAATTGCATAAGCAGAAAAGATAAGAGAGGTGCAAGGGAGGGAAAAAAATCTAGATGAAATATCGAGTTAGTTTCTTAGTCAACGCTAATTAATTTAGCGGGGACTTCTTTCCAATATTCAGCGTAGAAGATGTGTGAATAAAGGAGAAAACAAAACACCGCTAGTTTTATATGATGGCAAGGAGCTGCAACGGCGTGTAGACGTGATATATATTATGCTTTACATGCTGATGGTAAGATTATCACGATTATCAATTTCTAAGGTAAAACATACGCATCATTAAGGGCACTCATGTCTCGGAATATTTATGGTGCATTTCGTCTTTTTGAAGGAAGAAATGAATAATGGTGATAAGCTCCTAAGTTTTTCTATTTAATTTTTGAATGGAATTTTGAAGATAAATTTTAAAATGCCAACAAAAAAGAATGAGAAAGTTACTTCATCAATTGATAATAATAATTAGAGGGCACAAAATAAGCAAATATAATGCGTCGGGTTCTTTTTATTAAAAATAAGAAAGTCATGAGCGGCATGCGCAGTTACGTTTGTCATGTGACTATGGCGCCGTGCGAATATGATTTCATTAAACAAATACTCAATGATAATAATAATAGTTTAATAGTCGTTAAACAAATAGTTCGAATCACTCTCATTCAGGTGAAAATATATGAACTAATTTTAAAGGAACATATTGTTTAGCAACGGATTCGGAAACCTTCCGCGCTACTGCGCATGCGCCGGGCGGAGTTATTTTCATCAAAATAGGGGGAAAGTGAAGAATGGAAGGGTGATGTTTACATTGTACTGAGCGTGATCTAACAAAGAACTCCGGAAATGCGCTATATGACTCATTGTCTGACACCCCTTTCCGGTGTAAAATCGTCTAAAAATGGTAGTCTCGGAATCCATTGCTGAATAGTAGCACAAAAATATACCAACTATTTGTTCAATAAATCTGAACTAAGTAGTCGTTTGAATTAAGATTTTCGTATATATTTATAATTCCGTCAGATCACTTCACGATAATAATATTTTTCTTCTTAATAAAAATATTACCTACTTCGTCAATATTTTAAAAGAAAAACGAATTCACATAAACTATAATTTCTATATTTAATATTTTCTCAAACACGTATATATTTCCGACGAACCCTGGTCGTAGACATATATCCATGTTATTATCATACAAATTTTACAAAAACTAACTAAATTTCATTCACTAAAATTACGGTGCTAACAATGGCATTTAGACGCGTCATGGTCATAAATTTAACGGAGAAAAAAAGAAAGGAAAAAAATGCCCTCTAAAGATCAATCGAAAATCTACCAAAACACGGTTTCAAAACTCTGAAAGAAAAAGCCAATATCTTAGAAAAATAAACCCCTTCCAAGTTTATAAGAAATAATAATTTACTTTATATACGAGCTACTGTATCATAGAAAATGTGTTCTTTTGTAAACGAAGCAAATCACTGTTAGAAATGAAGGCAATTTTGCGATGCATTGTAGAGAGTGTCTCTTCCAATTTAATAGCTTATATTTATGCCGCTCAAAAGATAAGGGTCAGCATTTATTTCTTCATGTCAAATCTAAGGACGTACAGGCAATTTGTGCCAATAACCCTCAAATCAATGTGTTTCCACTCACAATCAAAAGGGAAGTTACTGCAGTAACGGTCAAATCAACGAAATATCTAAAATACCTGGAAGCACAAAAAAAGGTATCCTTTTCTGACAACACAGTGATTTGTTTTAAAAACACCAATAAAAAATTTCAATCAAAAATTGCTGTTTTCTTTATAATATTTTTCTTAAATATTTTCTTACATTACACATTTACTATCGATAAAACAATCTTAAACTAACAAAAACAATTATTTAAATTGAATTTTTTTATGGTAGATTTGTTGTCGCTCGTGACATTACATTAGCCAAGCTACATAAACCATAGTGACTTCTGTAGTGTAATACAATGGCTCAAACAAATAAAAAAGGATATTTGAAAGACCACACGGGAATCACGATGTTTAATCGCAAAAAAAAGGCGCAAATATATAAACACGAAGCAAAAACAAACAGTTATTGCGACCCTTTCCCAACATGACAGAGAAAAAGTTGACGGAGCAATTCCGACATCCTAGCGACGTTTCAGAATGACGTACTTATATGACTCACAATCGAGTACATGAATTACATCACTGTGATTTCTTGTAATATGATCCCGTTGGTAATTAAGAAACAGTGAGAAAAATGCGTAGTTGATAAGAGTTAAACAATCACAATAATATAATATCCGTAACTTTATGGCCTCTCTTGACCAATTGACTACTCTCGTGAGTTAACTGATGCACACGTGACGCGTCTCTTGAGATGCGTTTATTTTTGAACCACAATGCATTCTGCATATGGAAAAGGACGTGACTTACAACACTGCACAAAAGAGTTGGCAGCTAGATATTTGATGACTTGCGCAGTTAACATTGTCATATAAATATTGATTCCATAAAAAATATGGATCTTCATCAACAACATCATCCTCTTTATATTGCAGCAAATCCCACCGAGGATTAAATCAAATATGGGTATGGGAAGCAGCCAGATAAGAAAGCAGGTTCTCGCTTCCCTGGTGGGTACAATGATGCTGGTGTTGCCATCTAGGTCCATCGCCGATGACGGGTCGTACACCTGTATTTGAGGGATATCGTCGCATGAGCTACTCGTAAGGGGGCTATTCTGCTGTCGGCCTCAGAACCCGTGGTATTTGTCGCGGTGGCCAGTTACTCAGTTTTCCAGGAAGTCTAGGCAGGGCGGAGTTTTTTCTTTTGATTATTATTGCAACAGCCGTTGGATTGACAAAGGTGCCACTTTAATATAATTCTTATACCAATAGAGATAACAATGTAAAAGTTTATTGACAAAATAAAACTTTTAACAAACCTTTAAATACGTACTTACTTTTTTATGTACACAACGTAAAAATGTTGCATCTCTTGCAAATGCTCTAAATATTTCTTTTTTATATAATCACGTAACAAACTATGCAGTCAAACGCTTTCTGGACATGGTTCAAAGGTGGCACAATATATTGAAAATTTACAAAACGACATTATATAAGTCCCAGATAAAATTTATTTACAAAATGCAAAATAAATTTTATGAAGAATGAACTTAACAAACAACTAATCAATAAAAGAAAGCACAGAAAATATTTGACAATTCAGTGAATTTAAAATAAATCTTAATTAACAATTGAGCAAGTAGAAACAGATTCTCTGTATAATAAAACTCAGATTCAGAAATTAAAGCAATATGCCGACCGCACATTACTGCAAATCAAATAAAAAACACAGAAGATATTTTTTTCCCTTTTAACAAAGCAACTGATAATTTCTTTGAGGTAAGAAGTAAAATTTAAAGACTCGTGTTTCTAAAAGTATGCGATAAGAATAAAGTATATATAAATATAAAAAGATAATTGCATTTGAAATTAATCAAAGCGCAGCCAAGATTTCACAATTTTCTTCAATTAAATACTTGTAAGAGGTATTTGATAGAAAACAAACGTTAAAAAATCGAACTCTGAGATCCTTTAAAAAAATACAAAAGATATCTGATAATGTCAACACAGTTATCCGAAGTAAAAACATAAAATTAATTTTCTAAATTATCTACTAACAAGTGAATCGCATCAAACAACACCACAAAAGGTAAATAATTACTAAAAGCCGATGAAATATGAAACGTTTTTCAAGTTAATTAAGATAATTTCGAGAAATCAGTTTTTTGGACGTCACCAGAAATAAATTATATCGCAAGAAATGATAAAAATAAATATGCAGAAAATAAAACAATTGAACAGAAATAAAACTTTGAAAATATTAATTAAATAATAAGGTATTATTGCTTTTATGATTAATTTCTTAGAAAATCATAATTAGAGATTAATTTAAATTGGGATTTTATGAGCTGCTCAAGGTTTTCTAAAAAGAGGATAAATTATAAAATTTGTTTTACAAATTTCGAAGTGTAGGACTTTAAAAGAGAAATAAGAAAATGCAAAAGAATCAGACAAAATGCAAAACGACAAGTTCAAAAAATAATTGTTTTGTCTTTAAATATTAAAAAGGAAGCTGCTTAGTATTTTTAATACCTGTCGATTATTTGTAGTTTGCTAAGTGTATATTTCTCACTTACAATGCAGAAAAAAATATGCACATCTACAACAGGCTATGAATCTATACTTATAAAAGGCAATGTTTGTGTGCGTGTGTGTGTGTTTGTCTGCGATGTCCAGACGAATCTATCGCACTTACAGCCATGACATTTGGCATACACGTAGTCGTAATGGTGACTGAATGCACCTCGAAGCCGGAATTTTGAAATTTAATCTAGAAATTTTTTTATTTAATATTTTGTGTCTTTTGGGGTGATTTTTCGCACTCATTTCTCAATAGCATGGCTTCGAATAATTGTACGGAAAAAACAGTTACACCATCGGAAAGAGCAAACGATTTCCGTTCTAATGAAGTTTGTTTCTTACGTCTAAATTAATTTACTGAATTTTGAGAAATTTTTGAAAAATAGTCACTTTTATGGTAATTTTTAAAAAAAGATTTCTTTAAATTATCGCATCTGACGTTCTAACATCTTTATAATTTTCATTTTTTTTTTCAGCCTATAAATGGAACGTTTATGTCGGATTTAAAACAAGAACTGTTAAAATATCTTTTTTCGTTTTTTAAAAATTAATTTTTCCCTGGTCGGTTTAAACAGTTTTTTCATAGCGAGATTTAACAGCGAGAGCTTCTCCGGACCATCCCACAATGCATTGTTGCAACGTGACCTTCTTCGCGGCAGGTGACGTCATTCGCAAAGAAAAATAAGCGGGAATATCAATAATGTGTATTTTTTGTTTTGATTTTGTTTTCAAAACTTTTTCCTGCCATTGCGGGCATTTTTTTCCACCCACTTTTTTGAAGTCCTGATTCCACGGGCAACGCCGTGCGCGTACTGCTAGTAAGTTATAAGTTAGCTTAAGACAAAGAAAGACGAAATATTTAATGACAGTTAGCTTTCAAAAAAAGCTAGTTAAAAAAAAATTGAAGTACAGCGTACTCGGATGTCTGGGACAACTACGCTTCAATATTCCATTTTAGTTCAATATGGATTCTTAAATCTCAATAACATTTTACTGTTATTTTTAGCATCCATAGGATATGCACAATGCTCAGCTCTATAAGATAAGCTCTAAATTGAGGAAAAGAGAATGAAGGATGTTTAAATAGGGCTATTATATTTTGATATATACTTACTAGTTGCCCCTGTCGTATTGAAACTCAGAATTTCAGAATGGGTTGTAGCTTAATCTGCCATACCAAAATCTAAAAGATGGTGGAGGAATAAAAACGAAAATTAAGATTGGTAAATATACAGGGTGGTCATATATTACTGGACCCATTTCAAATATTAATTTAAAAAAAAAACTAATAATGGTTCAACTGAGTTAATGAGAGAGCAAATAAAAAAAAGTTTTTTTTAGATACGTGGCGTACTATACGACTTTCTAAATTTGCTACAACGACAGATTTCCATACGCAATGGCTAAAGATCAGCAGAAGACGATGCGCGTTTTCTGGTTGCCTTTTTGAGTTTTTTTTTTAATATCTTGAAAACTATTCAGTTTTCGAATTACAATTGATTCAACAAATTAGAGAGCGTAAATTTCCCTACAAATACATACTTTTAATTTTCTTCTAGCTTTAATAGTTTCTCAAATAATGGCTCTCAAAAATGGGTGATGTCCAATAATTTACGACCATCTAGACCGCAGTAACGGTGTGTTATCTATCTTCAAAAGAAAGGAAAAACTTTTTTTTTTAATGCGCTCTCATTTGAAAGAAAAACCGTAGTAACATTATTAGTTTTCAAAATTAATTTTTGAAATGGTTCCAATAATTTATGATCACCCTATATATCCACCATAATATGCTTAAACGAGAAAGTACGCAATATTTCCGATAGTTCATTTATAAGAATTAAGCTAGCCGTTAGAATTCGAGAATCACAATAGGAATATTATTTCGCAGCTATCAATGCCATATAATAATAATGATGCATATTTCTATTTTCAAGAATATTTCAGAATAGTAAATACTATCGAAAGATAGATAATTACTTTCAAGTATCAAGTTTAAAATTGCAAATAGTTTCTCAGCATAGAAGTTTTATCATTTCACAGACAAATCAAATCGCGAAAACTGTCGACGCAATTTCTCCTCATAGAAAATATTTTATATCCCTATATCCAATCCTCCTCGAAATTTCCAATCAAATCATTCTTCACTGAAAAAAAGGAAGGGAATTCTCTTACATTTAATCTTTAATACAAAAGGCAAAATAATTTCATGTCAGAAGCATTTGTGACATCTTAGCCTAGTTCGAAAAAGAACTGAACATCTTATATTTCAAAAATATATTCAAGACTCCTCTAGAGATATATTTAATGTCGAGGAATGAAAAATATCTTAATAAACTACCAAAATCGAGCGAAATAATCTTTATTTCACCCTCCTGCTGGAAATCAAAATCATTTTTTTTGTAATATTCGTAAAGAGAGAGACAGAGAGACCAAAATTATAATTAAAACCAGCTACGAAAGGCGAAAGTTATTTAGTAACACCGAAATACATAAAATCGATGATAAATTTGCTGACACTCCAAATTAATGAGGATTTTAATCGACAATCTCACGAAAATCGATAAAAACGATTTAAGTGAGATATCGAAATGGAAATTCATATCGACTTGACGCTTGGGACGATATTTCTCCGCCGTCTCATTGATTATGAAAAACAATTTTTTTTGTTCCAGGGAAAAATTAACTGGCAGACAGAAAAGGCATAGAGGAATTTTATGAGATTATTTTTAAAAAAGAATTATTCGATTAAATATGGAATTTGACGACAAATGAAAGGGATCAAATCCATGTACTTTTAATTCCTGGCCTGCTTCAGCTTAGATATGTGTTGTCATATAAGACCAGATAAATTTCAATTACTTGAATACGTATTTGAATGCAGTTTTATATGAATTCAAAATGTCTCTGCATAATAGTTTCCACATAATAAGAAACAGTCAATTATCATGTCTAAGCAAATTAATATGGCACTTCCAAGTTTTTGTTAAGTAACTGTATTTACAATGCCAATTTTTCCAGCAATAGCAATATCTGGAGGTGAAGAACTTGGAGTTTAAGAACTCCGTTAACCCACAGCACATCGGCTGCACAAATACGTAACGCTATTAAAATTTAACAGTTTTACGGACAACAATAATGAAAGAAAAATTGATCGAAATATAAAGCACCCCATTTATATAAATAAACTTTCTGGAACCGCTTATATAATACAGAGATCATGTAAAATTTTAAAGATGAAAAGTAAACTTTTCATAATAGTTTGTCAGACCACGACGCATTAAAGATGGGCATTCTTAACATGAAAAAGAGTAGAAACCACGTTTAAAAAGGGCAATTTTATTCCCTCCTTGCAGGAATTTAAAGATTGTTACAGTGGCGGCTCAGAAACAAGCAGTGCTGCAAAAGTTTTATAGACCTAAGTTGTAGGAAATTTTGTGCTGATTATTTTTGTATATATTGATGATATAATAAAAATTGATAGTTTTTGAGTTATAAGGGAAAAAATTTTTTTCATGTTTTATGGCTATAACTAAAATTCCGACAAAAATTACTGGTTGCAAACCTCAGATTTGTAATCAGCACCTGAAAAAACATAAAGAAGCAAAAAATTACAATTCCTCCAGAATTGGATTTAAAAAAAAAAACTACTTAACTACTGACAAAAGCGAAAAAAACCAAATGAGGAAGTCGCGCCAATCGTGAACTGGGAAAAATGCAGCTGAAATGAATGCAATTTCAAGCGGAGAATGGGTTGCTTTTTTCCCGCTTCGCGTTGCTCTTTGCGTTTATACTGGATCCGTAGGATGGGCAAAACTTGATGCAGCTCTGGTCTGTCTGTCTCTTAATCGATTTTCCGTCTTCTTTTTACATTTTTTATTACTTTTTTGCTATTTTCGTTGATCACTGAATTCTAAATGTGCAAAAGTAAGCCAATCAGAATAAAAAAGAAAATACAATCTTTTAAAATAATTTCAGGGGGACTGCAGCTCTTATGGACGATCCGCCACTGGATTGTTGACAATCAACTAGTTTGGTTTTAACGAATCTCTAAAGGAATGTCACCGAATGGTTGAAATTTTGTTGACTAGGACGACAATGAAGCGATCGTAATCAAGAGAAACACAACAGGAAGGAAGGGATTCGAAACAGTTATGGCAGCCACAAACGTAATGATTCCAAACTTATTAGTGTTCCTTTGGTTATGGAAAATATGTTGTTTAAATATAAACTAAAACGTACTTCGAGGTCTTTCATAAACCGGTTTGCAGTGGTGCTAGATCTGGCTGCATCGGGTCTTGGAACATGCTGAAAGGAGTCAAATCATGTTCACGTGATACACATCAAGTGAGTCGTGCGGGTATAATTTTTGACTCCACTACTCAGCTGACAGGAGGAAAATGGATGCGATGCAAGCTCCGTGTAAGACAACGTGTAATTAGATATTAGATGGAATCCGCAGCTATGTTTATCATGCGACTTCTACGTTACGTGAATTGACACATTAACAAAATCCAAAGCCCCAAACACAAAACTATACAGTTTTATAGTTTGTATCAATAGCGCGTGGAAGCGTTTATCCAAAACAAGGGGAGAGGCCTTTTTAAATATTTAATGATGAACGCGCCGAACAAAGGATGGCAAAATGCGTCTGGTGTATATGTTTTTTTAATATTTCAATAAAAAACGGCGGGAGTGGTCTCCCCAAAACTTTCTCGTATACTTCTCGAAAAAGGTGATGTTTCCCCTCCGACCGCGTGGATAAAAAAATTCGAACCTATTGTAACCCAGGATCCAATGACTATCAGAAAATATTTAGGTAAAAAATCAAATTCGAAGAGATGCGTTCCGATAAAATGAATACCGATTTCTACTCTTTCTTGGCTCAAGGACAATCCTTCCGCGTGCACAGATTGCTACCAAGTACGTATGCGTATGGAGAATCGGATGAAAAAAAAAGCGCCAAGCAGGAGTCAATAAATATCGTGCGCAGAAGATTGCGTTCAATA
>BGPR01000007.1:3776395-3854242 GCA_013235015.1 Araneus ventricosus | reverse complement strand
TGGACAAAATCCGTCTACGGGAAGTCTGTCTGTCTTTCCGCGGTCATTTGAACACTATAACTCAAAAGCTTGAATAGCTAGATAGATAAAATTTGGTACACAGTTTTATCATCATGTATGTAGGTCCGTATCAAAGTTTGGACCAAATCCGTAGAAGGGTTCATGGTCTGTCGGACTGTATAATCGCATACTTGTAAAAATTATATCTCCTAAACCCTTTTGCTTAGATAAATAAAAATTGGTATGACGGTTGCTAACATTAATTATAGATCTGTCCCCAAATTTCGTTTCAATCTGTTACAAAAAGGCGTCCAAATTCCATATTCATTTTTTTTTACTAGCGTACTGGAAGCAATCTCTGCGCATGCGCAAGCTATTCAGCGATAGCGAACGAGGTCATTTTCTCCTGTTTCCTTTTCGCTCGCCCTCCCTTTAGCGGAGCTTGCTAGAGTGTGATAGAAAATAAATATTGCTAAGTTTTAATACATACGCATTTCTTTGAATATGATTCTTCAGCTAAATATTTTACAATCACTGTGAAAAACCTTCTGATAGTCATTGCATTCTGGGTTACAGTAGGTTCGAATTTTCTATCTACGCAGGGGGAGGGGAAATAAGACATTTTTGAGAAGTATACGAGAAAGTTTAGGGGAAGTCACTCCCGCTGGTTACTACTTCAGGAAGAGCTACTAAAATTCTTACATTTCGAGACTCTTTTTGAAAGGAGAACATATTCGTGCTTCCCCCCTCTGCCATGCTAAAATAAAGCATAATTTAACATTAAAAATAAAACAGCTATTCATTAAGTTTCATAGAAGAGTTTTTAAACTCACGTAATTTTCTTTATTATTATTGCCTATAAATATTGAAGAATCATATAAAAAATACAGACAAAGTGTTCGCTATCCAAAATGGGATCTCGACTCACGGTTAAAGAAATTCTAACGCACAAAGTAATGAAGTACATAAACCACTGATTTGTATGTTACCAGTATTAAATTACTGATTTCGTGAGACTAATTTTAAGGAAATGATCTAATTCACCATTTGAGAGAAGAAATGCCTTTTAAATACTTCAAACTCTTTTTAGCCAATGATAACCTGGAGTTATTAATGTGAACCTATAATATAAAAGTAAATAAGATTATTTTCAGACTACCTCACAAATGCAAAAGTAACAAATATTATGAAAAAGTGATGTTTTGGACTTGACTGGACACTCAGCCAATGCAATTTTTACTTAGATCTGCAAAATGGCACTCCGCTGAAAGTAATACTTGGATCTTAAGAGTAAATCTGACAAAGATTTACTCCTAATCAAGCACATACTTGGATCTTAAGAGTAAATCTGACAAAGATTTACTCCTAATCAAGCACATACTTGGATCTTAAGAGTAAATTTGACAAAGATTTGCTCCTAATCAAGCACGTTTAGTCCTAGGTCCTAGATCAAGCAGGTTTAGGCCTAGCTCCTAGATCAAACAGGTTTAGGCCTAGCTCCTAGATCAGGCCGGTTTAGGCCTAGCTCCTAGATCAGGCAGATTTACTTCTAATATTGAAGTCATTTCGGAAGAAATGGCACAACTGATTATCCCAGTTAGCCATTTAGGAGACAAGGATTTCAAAAAATGGTATGAAGCAAATGATATGAGAGATGGTTCACTTAAACTTCAGTTCAGTTTCAAATACAAGCAAAGTTGGAAGTCGTAAAACATTTTTTTTCCCAAAACGTCATAAAAATGTTTTTCAATCTTCAATTAAAATCAAATCATGCAAAGTTGCATTCCAGATACCTGCATGAAAATAAATAATTCAAAAAGCTATGCACTATGATTTCTGATATGATAAGGATGAAAAATTCCTTTTCTTCCAGACATATTCAAAGTAGATCCAAGGCAAGATGCGGGAGGATATTATGAAAAATGAACGCAGGTACATTAAAAATTGTTGGGATTTCGCGAAAGAGGGATTCTTGCAATTTCACCCCACACCCATTTCGGTAATGGATTATTCATCTCAAAAGGAACCATCTAAAAAACATACGATTTGTAATGCTCCTTAGATGTCGGAACAGAATTCTAGAAGATCTGCGATAAATGATAAGATATTTTTTTGCAAATCGGCTCAGATAAAGTAAATTTCCAAAGGCCTTGGTGTCTCAGTTCGACTCTTTTTCACAATAAAAAACATCATAAATCCAAAGTAATTCGTAAGACACATTTATGACAAAAACAAATAACTATAGTTGCATCACCATTGTTTCTAACTGCAAATAGTGGTAATTAAAAACTTATGCAAAAATAAGGTTTGAACTAAAAACGGCCTTAAATCCGTGCAATTACCATGTGCGATAAACTTCTCATTATAGTGCTGTTCTTCCTCGCAACTTTATAAAAATGTAGGCCAACGATATTTTGAGCTGTACAAATTTGTTTTATTTTGCGTACGATATTACTTTTTTAGCTCTGCTATTCATTTTATTTTACGTAACACAGCCCTCAGTGGCGGTGATTGAGAGCCAAAAGTGTGTGGCGGGGGGGGGGGGGGGCAAAAAATTTATCCCCCCCTAAAAGTAGCTCGGAGTATGGGGGGGAGGTAGACAACAAAATTCAAAAAAATATTTACATAATTAGCTAAATTTCCCGGACACAATTGCTCTTTTATAATTCCAAGTTTTAGGCAGCTAAAAAGAAGTAAAATTTTCCTACAAAAGTGTGGGGGGGAGGAGTCTCCCTCGAGTCATTGACCCCCCCCCCAAAAAAAAAAAAGAAAACAGATGAATTAGCACATAATAATTCGTTACATTTCAGCAACGAACAGATAGCTGAAAACTTAAACTTCACTTAGTTTTAAAGTTAAAACTATGCATTAACAAACATCATAGTGCAGTAATTAATTAATTTTGCGTTGGTAGTCCTTGATTAATTTATACGCAAATAAGCTAAACGATAATTGATCAATTTCTTGAGTAAGTGAAGGGAGGGATATGAAAGTACTGAGAAGGTAAAGTGAAAATTAATGAGATGATGAATACACAAACAAAACGCACTTTAATGATTGTCCTTTTTAATGTGTTTCATAAAGGATTATTTATTTTTCATAATTCCCTTAATTAATGAAAGTATTCATAACCTGCCTGAGAAAGTTCCAACTGCCGATATTTTAATTCGTTTACTTCAAGTAAGCTGTTCACTGGTAATTGCATAGTTTAAAAAAATCTTAAAAGCATTTTTGGTAATCATATATTAGTATGAGAAATCTTAGAATTTAATTGATAAACGAATGAATAGACTGACATTAAAGCAGGAAAAAATCTTATTTCGCCTGAATGTAATTTTTTTTTTCAAATTAGCACCATTAAAATCCCAGAAATCATTAAATTTATGAGTCGAAATGCAATGCAAAGATATACACTTAAGATTTTTCTTATTTATTTTCTACGTCACTTAGAAAGGCTTCTTTTAACATTGTCAGCTCTTCTGACTATTAATGGACATTAAAAAATCGCACAATCAATTATATTATTAAATTTTATTTTAATTATGGCTAACTTCTAAACAGCTGATTTTAAGACAAACAAAGTTTTGAAAGAAATTACTTAATAAAATACTAGATACTATTTATCTGATAACATTTCTATTGAAGAGCACATTCTAATTTCTCATCTACGAAAACTGCAGTTTTGACTTCTCTTTTAAGAAATACATTTTCTACAGAATCCGAGAAACAACAACCAAACTATCATCTTCAAAACAAATAAATAAAAAGATTAATTTATAAAAGTAACATACAGCCGAAACACCAGCTATGATAACTAAACAAGTAAGAAAAATAATAAATGCAAAACAATCTTATGGACTTATTATATATAATACATAAATTTTTATACATCTGATATAAAATGTATATACAATAGACACTATATCCACAAAGAAGGGATTATGATTAAAAAACGCTATCGAAAGCTCTGTATTACATAAAAATAAATCTAACAAATCAAATTAACAAACTAAATAAAACTGCTGCGTTTTAATGGAAAGCAGCAGTTTAGTAGAAGAGGAAACTTTTTGAATAAATTTATAGAGGAAAAATAAAAACCAATATTTAATATCAAACATTCTATTCAATTTTCATATTATTAACTTTTAATTTTAATTAATTGTACAAAACATGATGGTTGAGACTGACTGTACAAATTAACAAATATATATTGTTTTATAACATTTAAGTATTTTCTATTATGGTTAGTGCATTTCAATTTAAAACTGGATGCAGTTAATAAATTACAAATTAATATACTCTTATAAGAAAATATTGCAAAACAGAAAAGGGAGAATTTATAAACAAAATGAAGATTTAATGAAAAAGAGAGAGATTACAGCTTTTAGTTTATATAAAAATAAGCGACTACAATATTTAAAATGAATTCTCTTCATATGAAACATCTATATTTCTACATGCAAAGTAAGCAAAACCAATAATATAGCTAGAAAAATTGTTTTAGAGAAAGAAACTTACAGAAACATCAACAATCTCGATATTTTTAGAAAGCGAAATCTGAAGCACAAGATGAAAATATAAATACGAGAAATGAAATATTTTGTCCGGCAACACGCGGGTCAAATAAATTTTCACATTTAAACCCCCTGTTCGACCATTTTCCGGAGAAAACTCCCACAAGTAAATGAAAACCGGCTGTCGCCTTAAAAAAAAAAAGAAGAAAAGAAAAGAAAAAATGTTGCCTTTAATACCAGTCGTCTACCGCGCGGCAACACAACCCGAAATTGCTTTCAAATTTTTCCTTCGCTACTTCAGATTTGAGCCGCAACCACAAAATTTCCCCGCAGAAAGTTTCGAAAAACAAGCAAACGCAAAAATAAAAATAAATAAAATATAAAAAAAACCTCGACCCAACCCAAAATGAGCCTTATGAAAAGAGTTGGGCAACACATAGAAAAAATAAATATATATAAATAATAATAATATAAAAAAAAACCCTAGAGAGGAGGAAATGCTAACGCTAAAATTGACTCTCTGGCTTTTTTCCAAGCAAGTTGTGATAGCTGGAAATGTTTGCATCATTATTACCAAAAGCTGTAGTAGAGAAGAGAAAGCGGGAAGAACAACGCTATGCAGAGAAAAAAGGTTGGTAGGAGAGACAGAAAAAAAAATTAAATACTAACCCCTGGCGTACGAGGGGTTGTCATGGCCCTCTCTTTTATTACCGTTCATTAGCAAGCGCACCGTAATCATTCTGAAATATTTCTCGCCTCTGAATCTCTTTTTCGGAGGCCTTAATGCAAAATATTGTAAGCTAGACAGAAAATTGCTTTCTCTGCTCGCATGCCTCACTTTAATATCCCAAATTTTTTTCCCCGAGGTGATGGCAAGTTGCTGTGGCGGACAATAAGATAGGCGGGCTGAAGTTGCTAGGAACTTTTCAACCCATCTCGGTTATAAGCGGAGAAGAAAAAAGACATTGTCCTCCAATCGCGGGCCACTCCGAAAACACAGGAAGAAAAGGGCCGGATTAATAATGTCCGGGTTTAGAGGGATCCGGTAGCGGCCTCTAATTATTAGAGCGAAAGGAAGAATGATTCATAATCGAATAACCAGCAATTAAGAATTTTCCTTTTAAAAACGCCAGCGGTTTATTAGAAGCCAAGGGAATAAGGATGGAAGGTATTAGGTTTGCTGGCTGCTTCCAATCTTCTGGAAGAAGTGCACTAGAAGCTAGATACAATTATGTTTCAGATATAATTATAAGGCTTATGGAAACTGTACGAAGGGTAACTAGATAGTTTTCACCTACTTGTGATTTTAATGAGCATTTATATATAGCTGGAAGGATAATGTATCACTGACATGTTGGACAATTTTATATTGAAAAGAAATATATACCAGGCTTGTTATAGGATTTCAGCACAAACACATATTCTCGAATTTTCAACACTGAGGCTTTGATTTTGACCCGTGAAATTGTTTTAATAAATAGTTTCTGAATATGCACCGATGTAAAAATTGATTAAACGTCATAGAAAGTCACTCTTAGCTGGACAGAAAATTGCTTTATTTTCTTGCAAACAATTACGTTCTCTAATATCCTGAATTTTTTCCAAGGTGAAGGCAAGTTGCTATAGCGGACAATGACATAAGCGGGCCAAAGATGCTAGGAACGTTTCAACCCATTACGGTTAAAATTAAAGAAAGAAGGAAAAAAAAGACATCATCTTCGATAAACTTAACACGGAAAGGCCGGATTTATAGTGTCCGGTTTTAGTAATTATAACAGCGAGAAGAACAACCCATAATCGAATAACCATAAATTAAGAGTTTTCGTTTTAAAAATGCCAATGGCTTAGAAGCGAAAGGAATAAGGGCGTATGGTTCATAGTTTTCTGGTTTCTTTTGGAAAAAGAACATTGGAATTATGGAATTTTTTTAAAAAGTTTCTAATATATTATATAGTCTGTCTATATAATTATATAGTCTGTACAACTCCCAGAAAAGATAATGAATAAGTGTTCTCCTACTTAGATTTTAATGCGCCTTTAAAGATAATACATCACTTACAAGTCAGAGAATCTTATACTGAGAATATTACACTATCACTATATGTTAGAGCACCGATTAGACCTCAGTGCATATGTTTAAAAAATAAATAATTTGCGAAGTGTAAAAGCTTCAACAGTTAATTCTTCCTCATCCACTTCTATAAACAAATTCCAAATGTGTTCATGACTTCAGCAATGTAAATACTCATTAAATGTCCTAGGAAAGTTGCAATGTATTAAACGACACAATGTCACTTACTTTACAAGGAGATTATTTCTCGGGATGAAAATCCCCAGTGTAATTTGCAACCACAAGTATATTTTTAATTAAAGCTTAAAACAGAGTAAGGATGCATTTCAGCCTCATGAGATCTCAGAATGGCAATTAATTAGGCAACTAAAACTGATACAGTTGGAAAAAAACATAAAGGAATAATGGTTTAATTCATGAACGAAACTTTAAGATTGTATAAGTGCATTTCTTTTCATGTGGTATATGATGGTACAGTAAAACTTCAATTAGCCGTCACTGGTTTAGGTGGCGGCTAATCGAAATTTTCGGTATATATAAAATCGATATATTTGGCATGTTTTACAGAAATTATATGAATATTTCAATTTGCACTAATCCTTTTTTCAATGACAATACAACAACATGAATGACCTGAAAGGATTGTTTAGGTTTGATGTATAATATATTGTTTCGGATAATCTACTGATACCTGTCAATCATTATTTCGCAAAATAATGTATTTGTCATTATTTCAATATTGGATAAATTTATGTTTATGATTAATATTTTAATTTTTGGGCATGTTTAATCATAAGCAGGCAAGAAAAAATCATATTAAGTAATGAACGAAATAGTCAATTTCTGTAAATATAAATTGGAATTAATGAAAGATATTTCAGAGGGTTTCGTAATCAGTACAGTCACATAATAGATGACGGGAAGGTCATTGTAAACTTAGAAGAAGCAAAAACAAATATGAAGACGGCTTCTGATGAAAATGAGATTTGAAGACAAAGAATGCGTGTATTGTTCACTGCAGAAACAATGATCATCTCAATAAGATAAACAAAGTAATTTCACACGCTATGCAGGTACATCTCAGATTTTTACTGATATTCATATAAATCTTGTTACTGTTAGTGCAAAGAAAAAAAAAGCTGAAATATTTTAAGATTAAGTTTCAATATTTTTTGGATTCAGCAGGTCTATGTCTAAAAGGGCTATTTTCTAGTAGTCTGAAAAAAAAATTACTGTTTATCTGATTACGAAATTTGCTTTGCTTCGAGCATGAATTAGACATCACTTTGTTTATAAATAAGGTAAATAAATAGGCAGAGAAAACAGGCAAACCGAAGTTATTTTATTATGCATTCTTAAATTTCACAGTACAGTAAAACCCAGGTTATCCGAAATGCACTGAAATCGCAAATCCAAAAACCACATACGGTACTGCACGGAAATAATCGCGAGGGCGACATTTTTTTTTTCAACAATATCCACACTTTTTTCTTGACAGCGTTCCCAAGAAGATCAGTGATTAATTTTAGAATGCTAAAATTAAAATTAATTGGTAATGAACAATATGAATTACGATATTGTCTATCTGTGCCTGTCAGGCGCAATACGCCCGACGGAGGGTTAATTTTAATAACGAACATAAGTGTAGCCTACAAAGAGAGTTTTGAATTCGTTTTACACACAAAACATTTCAGAATTACATACTGTAATTAGATACAAAATAGTAATAGATGTTCCTGACTTAAACGCAAAAAATCGTTATCCGAGACGGCTTACTCCCCTTTGGTTCGGTTAACCGGGACTGTACTGTAATTTTAAGTTATTTAGATATTTCTTCGTAACTGATTTGCAATGATAAACTTCAAAACAATATTATATTGCATTTTAAACTAATAAAACAAGTAATATAAAAAAAATTTAAAGCAAATTCCTACTCAGGTCAAGAAAGAAAAATTTTATTTTAGAAATTTTTTTCTCCCATATGAAACTGACATTAATTAATTAAATTTAATTAATGAATTAATATTTGAAAAAACTGTATTAACATCAAGTGCCACTGCATGCGCCCACGTTTTTCGTTTTAAATCTGTATGGAGTTATAAATTTGTATGGGGCTAGAAGAAATTATTTTATACTTTTTAGTCCGTTTTAAAAACGTGGTATATTAAAATTTTTATTTCATTTAAATAATTATTTTCTACTTTTTAGTCTTGTGTGTGTGAAATTTTGCAATCGATTTTAAACATCTTGATGAGATTATGACGGAGACATGTGGCAAATTTCAGGTTTATTTCAGTTTCTCTTCACCTGATCATAAATAAAAAAGTTGTTTTTTTTTTCTGAAAAATTAAGTTACGTGACGCAGAGACCTTCGAGATATAAAAAAAACGTACTGCGCATGCGCAAAGATATGGCTAAAATATGGGGGTGCTTCGATGCCATCCGTCCCCGATGCCATTCGGGCCATCCATATACCCAAGAACCAAGTCTGTAATGTTAATAGTTTTCGAGATATAATGAAAAACGTATTGCGCATGCGTCATGCAAAATATGAAATGACAGACAAATGGACAAACATACAGACAAGAAAGCGAATTAATATTGTATTGTCATCTACTTCTGAGCTATGTTTAAAGTTTCAGGTCTCCAGCTCATCGGGAAGTTAGTTTAAAATCGATTGCAAAATTTGAACAAGATATACATATATAAAAATATATATCAAAACAAACTTAGAAACACAAGACAAAACTCAAAAACAGTCAAGAAACAATGGCAAAAATAGACAAAAACCAAAATAAAATTGAAAAATATCATAGCGAGCCGCTCGTCAGGAAGAGAAGCTCGTGAGGAAGATATATATATATATAAATATATATATAGAGAGAGAGTGTGAACTAATAGTAGGAATGAACAAAAGTAAATAGTTAACGTATAAGCAAATTAGCATACGTAGTTAATAAGAAACGAGTAAAATTGAGTCTGAAGTTAGCACACCCAAACACATTTGTTTTACTTACATGCTAGCCATTTGGTCATCATACCTTTAATACTGCAATAATTATGAGTAATTCAAATATTTCGCCAAAAATTATTAACAATCGTAAATTGAATATCAAAATTACGTTAAAAGAATAATATTCTGAATTTAAAACAACTAAAACAAAAAAGAAATAGCGACGCATGTGTAGTTTTAATACGAAAAGAACAAAACTTAAGTCTAAAGCATGCATACATACTCACACGAGTTTCACTTTATCTACTAGCCAAAAGGTTACACGTGACATCTTACACACTGTGGGAATTCTGAGTAATTTAAATATTTCGTCGAAAATTATAAGCATTTCATAAACTGGAAAACAATATTGCGTTAAAAGAATAAATTTCCCCATTTAAAGCAACTATAAAAGAAAAGAAACAACGTGGAGGTGAAGTACAAACAAATTTCAAGCGCACGTAGTTAAAAAGAAACGAACGAAACAGAGTCTGAAGTTTGCACACACACATACTTGTTTCACTTTATCTGCTATCCAAACGGTTGCACATCACACCTTTAACACTGCGAACAAGATTAAGAATGAAAGACGGAAAGAAAAAAAGAGTGTGAGAGAAGAGAGCAATTAAAAGGCAAACAAAACATTTCAAAAATGAGTTCTCATTCTGAAACACACTTTCGAAGAAACGAAAACAGGAAAATACCTTTCGACAGACCAAAAGAGAAAAAGAAGAAGAAAAGCAGGAAAAGAAAACAGCATAAAAGATGCCGAGCACGCATTGCTGTGCATCTTTTAACGTGCATGCTCAATTTCACTCCAAAAAATAAGTAAACGCGGAGTTGATTAAGAGGGAAGCCGAACCCACTGGAACGCCGCAGATAAAAACCGTTCTTACACTTCTTCGCTCTCAGCATCCGAGCACAAGCTCCGCATTCTCTCTTTGGTTCTCGAGAGCGGAATATTTTCACTACTTCTTTTATATATTTCTAAAAACTTTTCATTCTCCTCCAACTGATTTCTGGAGCATGAGATGCCTCAAACTCTCCGGGGACGTTTACAACCTTAAGGTATATCGGAAACACAGGAGAATCGTTTAAAAAGCGCGAAAGGGAAAGGAAGGAAAAAGATCAAAGGAGAGAGAAAAAGAGAGATGCTTCGTCATCAATAAAAGAGAAAGTTGGCTTGGCGTAAAGGCGAGTTGCAAAACTTCCGATATTATAAACTTCAACTAAATAAAGGATGGCCTCCACGAGATTCGATTTTTACGGGGGTTACTTATCCATGCTTTTTGGTAATTGAACAGTGAACCCGATTTATACGTTTTACGGATTTATATGAACTTAGCGAATGGAATGTATTGGAATCAATGCTACTTCTTTCGCTAGAGTTATTGAAGTATTCCGAGATTTTGCTTGGTTATAAATTGTATTTATTTTAGATTTAGAATGAAAAAATGTTGCTCATTGAGAAACTTAACATTAATTAATTATTTTAAATGGCAGTTATGGATATCTATATGAATAATTGTCAATCAGGAGAAAATAATGGTTAAGAAACAGATTTTTAGCTTAATATTTTAATATAATTTATTAAATAATCAACAATAATTGTTCTTTATTAAAACAAATGATATATCCCATTCGCAAAGTCCATACTTTTTCCTACTTCAAGTCAAAAATATAATTAGTAAACTTTTCATGATTAAGTATTATGTTACTGAAAACAAATTTTTGAAGAGGCAAAAATGTAAATAATACAACAATGCATCAATGCCCATTGTAAAGACTATTAAGTTTAGGAACTGGTTGGATTGGTCAATGCAGCAGAAGACTGTGTAATTAGTTTAGTGAAACTGCATTGTATACAACCATAGTCACTAAATAATTTCGCCTCGCTTCGCTATAAATTATATTTGGTTGTTGATTTCTGATATGCATATAAGTAATGATTTGACTTTTTAATCTTCTTTAAATACATCTTTCTTAACGCCACTTAATTTTCAACTATAAACGAATTACTTCTACTCCAATCTCAGAGAACTGCACTTCTACTTTAACTTCCACGAGTCACGAGATTCTTCGGGGACCTCCCTTTTTGCAACTATTTAAGCTCTCCGCGTATTTTTAATGTTCTCTTTGAACAATGTGACTCACTTAGTAAGACGCGCCGCTTTTACACGTAAACTCATCAATCCTGGTCATAGATGTTAATTAAATTATGATCTTATCTAGTGGATATAATTTGCATCGCCATCTTTAAGTCAAATGCATAAATAAAAAATAGCGAATTTTTCGGATCAACTATTCACTACTTCAGTTCAAGATGCTTGCTTACACATCACCTTTCGGATTATTTATACATATATATATATATATAAAATGTTTCGTTGTTGCAGTCATAAAACAGCCGAGTTGTTAACCAATTTGCTTTATTATAAAAATATTTTGGAGAGTGACGGAAGTTGAAGTTTTAAGTAAAAGTGTACAGAAAATCCCCGATTCTCTCAGATAAGGGAAGTACAATATAACACGTGATCAAAGTGAAGGGAATATTCGATATTTTTAATAAATTAGGTAAGAGTTTTAGGGAAAACGTCTAGCACCAAGGAGACGTGTCATGATTTTCGGTGGGCACGTGAAAGCGATTAAAATATTCTTTTAGTAATAAATATGCCAAAACGAGAGATTTAATATACCTCCAGCGCGGGAAATAGAACGAAACTGGAGTTTAAGAAAAGTAATTTTGGAATACATTAAGATTTAAAAGATATAATATTAGAATTTATTATTATTATATATATATATATACACTATATTTTATATAAAACAGCAACCTCTCCCCTTAATTTACTAACATTAAACGTTCCGATTAGTCTAAGAGGAATATGTAATTCAACAAGCTGAATTCCAATAAAAAGAGGGAAAAGCCCGGATACAATCCTAATATTCCTATAAATCAGTTGAACTTAATGTAGAATTCATTTTCTGTTATGAACCTGATTACAGACACGATTATACTCCTTTATCCTAATTCGCTTATTACATCCCAAAACCAGGAATCTGCATACTATGGCGTTGGTGGTTTCATATAGTAAATACTGTGTGTGGCTAGTATTATATAATGATGTGCAATAGGGATATCTCCGCAGGTGCAGGAGTCTGTGTGAAGGAGAGCAAATCTATTATAGTCAACAACAATTCAAGTAGACCGTACGTAGAATGCTCATCACTGGTGAATGACGCAATAAGCGCTTCTATGCGTCTCAGGAATATAAAAATAAGATAATGGAATTAAACAACTTTTTTTTAAATTAAGATATTAATTATAACGAATAGAAATAATGGGTGTAGAAAACTAAATTCTGTTCACACACATTTAATTTCAAATATATTAAGATCAAATTCAAGACTATTTAATTGGGTTTCATAATAGAGCGCGAAACTTTCAAAATATTACCACTTGAATTGTCGCTGACTAGAAGGTAAGAAGTGGACCATGATTAAATATACGAACCACTTCATTTTGCTATTCTTTAAAGTTGACTTCCAGAACGTCAACGAATATACTTCTTTGATATAAATATTTTCCTACCAAAGTTGTACTCTGTTTACCAACAAAAATCGAAAATACTGTTTGAAGTACATTGAGTACTAGCAAACAGAGGATTCTATGCATCATTCGGAACTGGCGTTTTGCAAGTTCAACTGCCTTTTCATTAATTAAATATAAGGTTTATGTAAATTATAATTATGTTTTCAAAATACTAAAGAAATTCATACATTTTAGCTACCGCACGCAACTTGTAGTTGAATAAATTCTTAATGCAGCGGTTCGAAATGTTTTAGTTTGTGCGGACCACCTGTTATGTAAAAAATATTTTCAGGCCCACTAACTAAATATACAAGTAAAAATATAGAAACAAATATATATATATATATGATATTTTAATTTTTTAAGTTTCCTAAATAATCTTAACGACACCTCATTTTAATTACTTCTACTTCATCATAATAAACGCACTACAACTTTCTTTTCAAGTCACGAGCTTCTAAAGGGGAAATTCCCTTTTCTGGGTACTTAAGCGTTCTGCGCATTCATTTCTGCCCTTTTTCACGCCAGCATGTAAGCTTTCAACAACAACGCGCCGCTCGGGCGTAACCTTCTGAATACTGGTCATGGAGCTACGTAAAAATTGAATCATTTACCTATGAAGAATGCATGAATAAAAGAAGATTAAGCCACATATTGTCTCTTCCATGACCAAAATGGACTATATTTCACCTTTTTAAAGCCTGATCTTATATATATTAAATGCACGTATATGACAGTAATTAGTAAAGATTACTGTAAAAGGATTAAAAATAGGTTGTTTTATAAAGCAAAAAACGAGTGAAGACTCTAGAAGCTCCCCTAAAGTCGAGTCTTTACTAGCGTTCCGCGACCAACTAATACCCTATGAGAGACCCATAGGTTGGGAACCGCTGTCTTGGGGTATAAGTGTATTTTTGTACCAAACGAGGATTATTTTCCAAGCATGTTACTTTCCACTTTTATGCAAATAAAAGATATTACTGTCTAATGTCATAAAATTTATTTAAAACTGTTTTCCAAGGTTTTTTTTTTTTTAAATCATTCAATAGTTGATTAGTAATCATAATTAGTTCACCATCATTCTCACCAAATTTTTCTCTCTGCTGTTTGAAAATGAAATTCTTTTAATAATGGAATCAACAACAGATTCAATTAATTAATTTAAGCGAGGAAAAATCATCGTTTAATTTTCGCGTTATCGATTGCATATTGAAATAATTAATCAGACCTTTATAATAAGAAACGAATGGCGTGGCAAAAAGTTAAGCTTGAGAGAAAAAAAATCAAATTTTAGGTAAATCTGTTGAAGGTAGGAAAGGGTGAAATTTTATAAAAATAATAACAATAATAATGTAGGGAAGTAAATTCCATACAATTTTTAAATCTATGATGAAAAAGCATTAATGGAAATTCGCAAACTACTCAGACAAAGAAAAATAAGATTAAATATCTTATTATTAGATTGGTTCAATTATAATTTGGACGATGTAATCAAAAGAATTAAAATTTGCGGAAGAAAAATGATTGTTGAACGTTAGCAAAATTTTTTCACAAAGAAAAATAAGATTAAGGATTCTCTTAATTTAGTCTGGTTCAATTATGGTTTAGCATGGCTTTATCAAAAGATCTTAAAAAGACCCATTCTTTAAGACTCTCAATGTTACATTTGCATGACACAAAAAAACATCAAACCTGATACTTGAGTTAAAAATTTAATGCTTATGCAAAAATTTAAATAATTACATAACCGTATTCCGAAAAGAACGTGTTAACACTTGGATTAAACGCACATAGTTTTGTAAGTACTTATACTTTCATTTCTAAAACAAAACAATAATTCCAGTTTTATGCGCAATATTGATCCAATTCATCTGGGAATAAAAAGAAATTCAACCTAAATTGCTGCAGTATTTCTACTTGCTAAAAACCTTTAATGAGTAACAAAAATAAGAGAAAACTCAGCAAGTGGATCAGACACACTTAATTTGCTTTGAAAGAAATGATACTGGGATTATTTTTCTCTTTCTGTGGTAAAAGGGGTACTTTGATAAAGCTTTCTACAGTTGATAGTATTATATATGGTGTTTTAAGTTCCCTTATGGTGTTTTTTATAATTTTATTTCTAAAATTTTACAAATGCAAATAAAATATTATAATCGAAGTATTCTGCGATAAAAGTAGCTTTTTTGTACCGAGATTTCTAAATAAATGTAATTAAAGCTGTTGAAATCGTTAAGATGGAATAATGCAAACTTACGAACAATTAAAGACAATTAATTATTAGGCAATTAAAGGCAATTAATTATTAGACAATTAATTATTATTAATTATTAGAAAATAAATAAAACAAGAAATAAATTT
This sequence comes from Araneus ventricosus, assembly GCA_013235015.1. Taxonomy (NCBI): domain Eukaryota; kingdom Metazoa; phylum Arthropoda; class Arachnida; order Araneae; family Araneidae; genus Araneus; species Araneus ventricosus. Next base: position 3,838,712 of record BGPR01000007.1, on the reverse strand, counting down.
CCAATAGAAAAAGTACTCAAGAAACCGAAAAAGTTTACTAGAAAAATAACCATAAAACAAAGTCAAATTTACTAGAAAAATAAACATAAAACAAAGTCGAATTTGCTAGAAAAATAAAAAAACGTTTCCTTTTTTTCAAAATCTAAATCCATCAAATACAATTAATAAATTTCTTTGCAAGCGTATAGAATCAATAAATTACTACAGTTACTAAATTTCTTATACATAATTTCAATCAATTACTTTGACCTTAAACAACCAATTATAGTAAAACTACCACACAATTTATGAGACGTTTCAAAATTTGCCGACTTAATTCACATTATTATACATCAAAAACTCTATTGGGTTTAATATATAGTCTTTCCTGGGATAAAATAGCAAACGGGAAAAGGATAACAACTCTCTGGGGGAGGGGGGGGGGCAAAACTAAGACAAAATATGCAGAAGAAAATAGTTGGTTTGTCTGAGATAGCATCTAAAATATGAAATTAATTATGAATCTCAATCCCACCGTGAATTTTTTTAAATAACAGTAGTAACAGTAAAATATCAGTAATAGAAAATGAAAAAACATTTAGACAATAATTTCCTTAACCATTTTTACATCTGCATCTGTGATGCGGAATAACCAACTGCAGTGAGTTGTGTTGTCATTCTTCGACTGTGTTTCAAAATTTTGTTAACTCGTATGCATTGATAATTGAGAAATTAAGATCTAAAACAAGTAAAAAAATTTCCATTGGAAACAAAGAATCTCAACATTTAATCGGTATTAACAGCTAAGATATTCAATTTTTAGATTAATTAAATCCACTTTTGAAAATCTCATTAAGAATATAAGATAAGCAGGAGGATACATAAACTTTCAATTAACAATCTCAATATCCATACCAAATAAAAACAAAATTTGGCGACTCACCTACGATCTTTAAAAGACAGACAAAAGTCACTCAAAGAAAACAAGAATTTTATAATACTGAAATCTAATATGTTTCAGATAAATTTCAAACAAGAAAGAGTGAGGTGCAAAAGTAAATAAAAGCAAGAACTCAAAATGACAGGATATCAGAAGGTCTCCAGCTGAAAACAATGCCTCGCGATTAAAAATATAGAAAATTAAAATCCTGAAATATATCAAAATTTCTCAAAAAAATACGATAAAATGGTACATAATCGCTAAAGCATTTTAACATAAAATATCAGAAGCATTTGATTGAACGATCTGCTTGAAAATAAAATATGAAACAATCGCTAGATTCTAAAAATTGAAACAAAAGAAATCTGTGAATCCATAAAGCATTAACGTCTGTGGTTCTAGAAAAACTAGTATAATTAATTATTTTAGGGTATAACATAGCATTTAAAAATACTTGTGAAACATAAAATTAAGAAAAGAAATAATCTATTACGCACTCGGCGCTAACGCGGATTATCCCCTCAGGTATAATTATCACTAGCGTTTACCGGAAAATAATTTCTAAATCAATTCCTGCATTTGATATGTAAATTAGGTACGAAATTCAATATTCTTATCAGCCGAAAGCATGATAAATAATTAAAACTCTTCAGAATGTCAGAGGTTGCTTTTTGCAAGCATCTTCTAAGTTTAAAAAAGGATTAAATAAATGATACGAATTTTGTATTTGAATAGACAAATTTATGAGAAAAAAACTTGTATTTTATGCAATTCAAATGTTAAAGACATAATCAAATTACTACAATTAACGCAGAAAAAAATGAAAATGGCCATTGCAAACAGTTTCAAGAAATTTAGTTTATACCACACAATTTTTTTCATGTAATATAAGTTAAGGCTAATCAAATTGTAAACACGAAGACGGATATATAATAATCTGAATTTTGCTTTAAATTCTAATATTATATATTTTAAAGTCTTAATGTATTCCAAAATCACTTTTCTTAAACTCCAGTTTTGTTTTATTTCCCGCGCTGGAGGTATATTAAATCTCTCGTTTTGGCATATTTATTACTAAAAGAATATTTTAATCGCTTTCACGTGCCCACAGAAAATCATGACGGCATCTCCTTGCCGCCATACTTTTCCCCTAAAACGCTTAAGTAATTTATTAAAAATAGCCAATATTCCCTTCACTTTGATCACGTGTCTATATGCTAAATCCCTACCTGAGAAAATGCAGGGATTTTCTGCTCTCTTTTTGGCTTGAAACTTAAAGCAAGATGGACGTACATTCCGTCACTCGCCCATAATAAATGAAAATTAGTATATAACTCGGCCTGCTTTTTTTATTTAACGACTGCAACAATATATATATATATATATCTTCCACTTGCAGTAGTAACGTTTAAATAAGGTAAAGACAAGCAGTTATCTGAAATAAGATACTGATTATGAATACTTTAAAACATTTATTCTGGTTTTGAGGAAAATTTATAAATTCAAATATCGAAATGAAAATGCTTCTGAAATGTTTATCACATAAATATGATTATTGTTTACTACAGAAATTCCCGAAGAACCTCTATGCATTAAATTTCATAACAAATTAATTTTATAGAGAAATGAATGAATACAGAGGTTAAATTCACAATACAAAAAGAAATACAAAGAAAAATGGAGAAATAGGGTTGTTTAGAAAATACCGTTGTATACACGATAATATTAACATTCTTATAATTTATTCAAAAACATTAATTGGAAAATTTTTAAACTTAATTGCAAAGAAGACATTTTACATACTTTTGATAGCTGAGTTTAAAACACAAAATATAACTGTTACTGAACTCTGGCATTCTAATTTCCTTTACGAATATAGATATTGATTTAATAGATAATTTAAATGTAGTTCCTGTTCTTGTAATGTTTCATTTTTAATCCACTTAAGGTACAAATTGACGTTCTTAATTTTATGTATATTATTTACGTGATGACATTCAGTTAAGCGTGTATAGATATAAAACGTGTTTAGATACAGCTTTATATGAATCTAATTACATGCATCTTGTTACGCAAAGTTAGTCACGTTATTCATTGAGAAAAACGGGTATTTGCTTTCCCACCGGGGATTTGGAATTAAACTTCCATAAGGTAATCAACAGAGACTAAAAAAATTTAAAGAGGTTTTTACTTAATAAAACATAGTGAATTCTGGAAACGTATGAGGAAAATGAGAAAAGAATCAGTTTATGCTCACGTTATTCACTCACTTTATTTTTGAAATTCACCGAGCATATGCTGAAAAAAAAAAGGAAGTGATGTCACAGCATGTTAGATGGCAATCATAGTTACTTTTGTCACGTGACTGACAAGAGTAACTATGATTGCCATCATAATGAAGTAACATTGGCTGATGCTCCGTGATTCTATCCCATTATAAAGCAAGGCTGATAACGGTGCGTTGATCCAGGCTAGAACTAATGGAGGTTATATGGATCCTTAATTTTGTGACATTTCAATATCAGTAAAATTCAAATTTGTCCAGGACTTCATGAAAGCTTACTGCATCACAGTGAAAAGGGCAGGCCTTTCAATGCGAAATCATTTTTAACTTATAGTCATTTCGCGCGAAAAAAATGTTGCGTATTCAAAACAATGGCACGAAAAATCTCAATCTAATGAATGAGCGAAAGAGTTAGCACCGAAGCCCCAGATAGTCAATGAACGAAAATACACATCGTCCTTGAACGCTATTGAATTCCCGCCCAGCAACTCCGGAAATCAAGATCACCAGTTGAGTTTCAAGATCTGTGGGCGGCAAAAGAGATTGCTCAACATCCCACGACCTTCCTTATATCTGTGCAGCAAATAAAACACAGCCCACGCCACTGATTAACAAGTAGAACTCATGCCAACTGGACAAAGGGAAGCAGCCCTGTCCCAAAGAGATGATTTACTGGAACGTACACGTGAATGACAAGGGCTTTAACACTTAATCGTTACAATGATTTTTTGAGAAGAAGCTTTATCTTGGCAAGGACCCGTCAATTTGTCCATACATCTTAAGCTTAATAATCGTCATTATACTCGTACACTGAAAGACTTCCTTGAAGATTGACGATGCGTTTGTCACGTTAACAGCTTTAAATTTCGTGCAGCGAGGAAGAAAAGAAAAGCCACGATTTAAGTCTCTGAAGCTCAAAGGAATCTGAAGATAGACTCCCCAGCTGAATAGACTACAAAACAATTTCGTAAATGGTAGGGCAGGGATTTAAAGAAGACGCTGATGGATAACATTCGAACGATTCCTTGTAAACAAAATCTCCAAGTCTACCCCATTTTATAAGATGTTTTATTTGCAGAAAATAAATGGATTTTTTTCCTCCAACCGTTAACTTAATGATAAAGACATTAGTCACTTAGATTCAATATAGATCGATTTTTCACAACAAAGTGATGTCAAAACTAGTCGCTTTGCATGCAACCATATTTTTTTGGTGTCGTTGTTGTATGCGCATGGAACATTTTGAATCACAAATCTGACTGAATAAGATCTTGCACTTACGATGAATGAAGTTCATAGCAAAATCCCATAAATCAAAGAATTTTAAGTTTAAGAAGCAATACTTTTATTCTCTGTTTAGTTTTACACAAAGAGTGCAATGCAACACAAAAAAGGGAAGAAAAGTAAATATTCACACCAAGATTTATGAAGAAATTTTATTTTTAAATAGGATAGTAAACAAAGCTTTTAAAAATTGCTCTTTTATGAGTAATTTATAGTAAGCTATAGATTCATGTATCAATTTACATTTAGCAATACGTTTCAATTTACATAAGTCAGTCTTTGTACTCGTTTATTAGTAACAGTTAGTGGCGAATCTATATATTTCGCATACTATTTTACATAATATTTCACTTACCATATAGTATATTAATTTAAATATAATTTCACACGTTAAATGATTCATTAAAATAGTAAAAACGAGGCAAACAGATTTGAAATCGAAATATATAAAAGTTATTTGTTGGAAATTTGATAAAATTATTTCGCAAGTTTATCTCAAATATACGGTAAAAGACCAAACACAATTTTTTACCGGTTTACTTCTGGCATTCATTATATACGCTAAAATACAACTCCTTTATATCTGAAACAATAGCTTGCCATCAATAAAATTTAAGATAATGCATGTAACTTTCTTTCCTCTTTATTTCACGTTTTCTATTTAAAAAATAACTTCATTGAAGAAGATTCCAACTTTAACGCAGAAGGATTAAATTAATGATGAAGAATCACAAATGTAACGAGTTCTTTAATGAGGAAATATCGTCCGAGGACTTTTGGTCGAAAGGTTTTTGAAGAAATATAAAAGATAGAAATAATTTACTTTTTTAACTCTTAATCACTGAATTATTGAAGCTTGAGGACCAAATTACTGCAAGAAAAGAAAGAATTTCATACAAATGAAGTAACCAGATAGTCTCTGAAACTGTACAGAGCGCTTCATTATGGCGTTTTAAAAAGTGTAAAACAGGCTTCAATCGTAAATTATTTGAACAAGAATCTTCAAACTGGACGAGAGAGGGGAAAGATATAAATTTTGTTCAGCAGTAAAATTGTATGACGCACTGTGTGAATACAGAAATAAGAATATATGAATATACGCAGGACTGTGAACTGAAAAGGTATTTGTACATTTAAAAAAATATGTTTTAAAGTTTTTTTTCGCATAAATGGACTTTTTTCATCGATTAATTGAATAATCAACTCTACGCTGTGAATTTCTCAAAACGATCTTCTTTTTGGTTACGACCCGACCCCAAATTCCACCATTGACCCATTAAAACGTCCCCATGGTGTGGAAGTTCGAAAAAGGGTGTGGCGTCTCAAATATCGCCATCGCCACACGAGCACAGTGCAAAGTTGTGAGGTACCTGCCAAAGTGGTCACAGTAATGCAATTTAAAAAACAGAACTTCAATTTAACTAAAATAAACTAAATTCAAAATACCATTTGGAATTTCATTTAGTTGGTAATTCTTGAAGACGTTTATATTTAGTTAGAAGAATAAAGACCAAAATAACTTATGACTCTCTTTGTTTAATAACTGCTAAAAATCATAATGGGCACCTAAAAATACAAGCATCAAAGGTCTAGATTAATAATTTTTTCTATATGCAAAAACATTTTTGGTTGAAAAAATAATTTTGGATTCCTCATATTTGTCCAAAATGGTTATTTTGCGGCCTCATGTAGAAGGAAAATACAGTGCACTCCCGATTATCCGGGTTAATCACCGGGAGGGACCGCACGGACAATAGAAAAACACGGATAATACGAAAACTCTTACTTACATTTGCATGCTGCATAACATCAAACTAGGAATTTTCCTTTTAACATTTACTGTTTTAAAAAATCTGTAATGCGTCTTTGCTTCTGCTGTTTGTTCATCTCTTGTCGTATATACACATATTTTACGAACCGCAGTAATGTCACCGTAATCAAATCCTCTCTGTCACATATAATCTAACAAAGTTTCCACAGATTGTAGAGCAGCAGAATGAGAAATTGTATTTCCCTCATTTAGTACATCTTCTGAATCAGTATTAGCTGATTCTCTATTATCAAGTTTTTGAAGGATTTCTAATTTTTGTTTAACATTTAAAACGTTTCGTTTTCGTTTCACATCACTCATTTTTACCAGTAAAAAATTTCACGCTACTACTGACGATAAACAAGACGCAAAAACTAAAGAAACACGTGCGAAAGTGAAAGAAGACGAAGAAGTTAAAGAATGACGTGTCGGGTAGAAGCGTGTTCATACGAGAATGAGCTAGCAGGATGTGGATGATTCATTTCTCGGAAAATTAGGGGTTGAACCGGTAGAGATAGCACGTGGAAGAAGAAAAAAAATCCATTCTTTAGCCTCCGCCGTCACGACTCACTAGTTTCACGGAATGAATCTCTCGATCGAACATCAACATCGATTTTATATGCATGATAAGCGTGAAAATGTTTATCTTAAAATTTTTTTGTGAGTCCGGAATGAGCACGGATAATCGAGAGTATACTGTAGAAGCACATAAATGAAGAATTAATTAAATTTAAATATAGTTTTCAAGTTAAGTTTAAATATTTTTTTTTCATTTACTACGATATATACATGTTTTTTTATTGATATTAAAGAACCAAATAGAATGACACGACATCGGACTTTTCACAACCCCAGCTTTTCGCTATGTAACCTCATGAAGGGTCTCGATCCACGATTACAGTCGAACAACGTAGAAATAGTGTTTCTATGCTTCCATACAGTTTGCTAGGGGACGCAATCATAGCGTTGCCTGTCAGCAAAAATTAGCTTCGTTGTACAACTCATTCGCAATCTTGGTATATAAATAATGATTAAAAATGGCCTGCATTTTATACAGAAGGGGGAAAAAACACCTCCCCACTACGAAAGATTAAAGACAGACCCTGTGACAGAGATGCGGCATATGGAAGATTAAATTTTTAAAAAATGTATTGGTGGAACTGTCAAATGTTGTCAAAGAATAATACGGTAGAACATAAAGGAAAGGACCGTCGGAAACATTTTCTAACATAAGAACAGTAAATTCAACAATTACTTAAAATATTGACATATTTCAACGAACGGCTTCAAAACCTTCCAGAATTCTTGGAAAATAAACAGTTGACGAGAAAGAATGACATCGGGCGGGCGTAATAAAATCTCTGACAAACAGTTATGTTCTGAATCTCGTCCTAAAAGCTTTCAGCTTTTCCAAAATAAAGAACATAAATTTTAATAAATACTCTACAGTTTTCGTAGCATTCACACAGCATACGAATCCTCCCCCTTTCGAAAGAAATACATTCTTTATTTTCACAGTCTTAGATAAAAGTTCTGCGTTAAAATTAACCTATTGTTTGGAAATGAATAAAATGAAAGAATGATAATTTTATGAACTTATGAAATTTATTATGTCAGCTGCATGCAAAACTAAAATGACGCAACGAGTTTCTATACTTAGTTAATAAGTCAATATGAAACGCATTCAGTTAATAGATCAATGTGAATTTTACTTTAACTGGAAGATTACTATTAATAGAGGTATGAAAGAAAATGCGTAGGAATAAATTCAACAGAAATAATATTAAAAGAATTAGTAATTTCCGACCAAAAATATCGGCAACATGAAGAAGTACAAATAAAATACAGAAATCATTTCAAGAAATTCGTAAATCAGCAGTATATTTAAATTAATTCTACAAAGCTATCAGATTTAAATCATAAATGCGAAATAGCCTTTCATAATAATCAGAAAATAAATATCAGAAATGTTTCTGATACATATTTATCCAATAACGTTATTATTATTCTTTTTTTCATTCGACGCTGTTTTTGACCAATAATGCAAGCATTTTCCAAAAATAATAATAAGCAAACTACATTTTAAAATTATGAACACATTAAACTCCTGTTATTAATTAGATATTCATTATAATATACACATAAGAGTTCCAGAAGTGTTCCTATTCTGTTAATTTCTGTAAATCAGCTAACCAATCCAAAGTCTTTGTGTGCCTTCTATTACAACGATCAATCACAGGAACTTGGCAATCACCTCTCGTTTACGAAAATCGCCAAATCTGGATCTCCCAAGAGTTTCTTTAAAGTTGATCAAAACCCCCTAAAAGAGAATATTGCAATAAAAATATTCCACCAATTAAACAACCGCAGCAGTTGGCTACAAAGATTGTTTTGTGTCAGCAAAAGAGCAAGCAATTATCGCAGTTTCGGAACAAAGGCGGTTCAATGGCGTTGATTTTAACGGAATTTTGCATGCCTTGGCGATATAATTAAAGGGATGGAGGGCTCGTTTATTGACATGGACACAGGGACACGCCTAAGCGGGTGGTTGCAAATCATGACGGCACGGTACATAACGTGAGAGATTACCATTTGTCATGAACGGGAAACTGGACAAAATAGTGCCTCGCGATTCAGACTCATCCCTTTTATTTACAGCTATCGCTACTTCTATTTGCACAATCCATCTCGCGTTGCGAGAAATAAAAGATTTCTTGTACTCGCTGACAGAATAATGGCGAACAATGGAAATGAAAGTTGCAAACCTCACTATTGGTTTCCAGGAAAGGGTGGTTAAAAATGATGGGTCAAGATTAATAGCAGACAATAATGCATCACATGCAAATTTTATAAATAACTATGATGAATGTTTGCATTTAAGCTTTATTTTCCAGCGTAAATAGGCTCAAAATACCTACGTTCAATCACCACCATTTTCAGTAAATAAACACTGATCAAAGCGACTCGGCTGCAGTAAACGTTTAGGACAAAACGATTAATTTTTATTTCAGAGAAAATACGAGGCATAACATTTAAAAATCGTTTAAATGCTGGTTGAATTTTAATAATCGCAAGTAAGTTGCTGTTTTTAGGTAGATTCCTTATAGGAACTCTACCTATTGCAATGGTTCTCATAACACGACTTTCGGAAAATTTCTGCAGATCTTCATCGATCATGACCCCTAGAACCCAAAACCACCCTTCGTTAAAAAGTTTATATATATATATAGGTATATATATATATATATATATATGTATAACGCTTTTTCCCATGTTATTTTGTGAACACGATAACTCGAGTAATTTTGATGTAAATTTAACCAGCTTGGGATATGTTGTAAGGATAGTGAAAATCTCGGTCGAGTTCGTAGATGGGCTATCCAGCTCAAAGGGGGTGGAAATGGTGGGGGGTGGAAATTTTCATTTTCCCATAATTCCTTTACAAATGAAAATAGAAAGAAAATTCAAATTAGGCGAATTATTGCCTTATCATAACGAACAATTTTTGAATTTAAACTTTTTCGATAGCTACAATTGCTTAGAAGTTATGAGGTGAAAAGTGATTTTCCCACCCTTCCCCTCCTCTCCCCCTAACTTAAAGTACGTTTTAACCTAAGCATGTTACCCCTCGTTGGAAAGCTCTCGTTATTTGCAGTTTCTTCCACACTCTTTCATTCTTGTATCTCCAATACTTATGCGAATAGAGGGCAAAATGTTCTTTTCCTTATTATTAGTAGTAGAGAAATATATGCATAACGCTTTGGACCGTGTTATTTTGTAAACAAGATAACTAGAGTAATTTTGATTAGATTTTAACTGGCTACGGATATGTTGTAAGGACGGTGAAAATCTCGGCCGCGTTCACAGATGGGCTAACCAGCTCAAAGGGGGAGGAAATGGTGGGGGACTGATAATTTCATATTATGGTTATACGATTCAAGATAGAAAGAAAATTCAAATTAGTCGAAGTATTGCCTTATCACAAGAAACAACTTTAGTACTGAAACTTTTTTGATAGCCACAATTTCTTAGAAGTTATGAGCTAAAAAGCCATTTTCAATCCCCTCCCCAACTTATCATTTCCCCATAGCTTCGTTAAGATTGAAGATAAAAAGAAAATTTCAATTAGGGGAATTATCACCTTATCATAACAAACTACTTTTATATTGAAAGTTTTTTGACAGCAAGTATTACATAGAAGTTATGAGTTCCCATCAACCGCATTCACTTTCACTTTTTATACGGTATAATATATAATTAATTTATGACTAATTAATTTATAGTTAATATCTTTGATAAATTTTGTTAATTATAACTGTTAATTGATATACCTGGCTTTGCTCCGGATTAAAATGTTTTCATGTTTAATATTTTGAATGTAAAAATTACTATTGTATAAATATTATAATACACAAATTCCTTTTCTGATCTAAAACGCTTTCAATTAAAATGAGAATATCAATTGAACCAGACGATTTTTAAAAGCATCCGTTTTCTTCATACGTTATTATTTGTTATATAGGTACTTCAAATTTTGTTAACAATTACTAAAGTCAATGAAAGGTTTTAATGACTATTTTGAAACAATTGCATTAACTGTTTAATTATTCATTAATTTAAAGCGTGAAAATAAATCAATAGCTGGTCCCGATATAAATTGTTAAATCGTCTACTTTTAAAATTTTCTTTTAGCATTCTTCCTTCTGGAAACAGTTCTTCATATTATTTTTGATCAATAAGAATATTGTTACGAATTCAGTTTAAAATTAATTTTGAAAAAAATACTAAAATGAGAGAAACAAATTTAAGGAAATGAAAGACATCGTGGAAAAACGCCTTGCTTAATTTTTAATTAAGTGAAATTTTAAGCATCTTTTAGGCTTTGAAAAGTTGAAGGTGACCTTTCTCTTTTCTTAAATAAAAAGTTTTAAAAGTTTGATTGAAATCAATCCAGTGGTTTAGGAGGAGATGTGGAACATACATACATAGCCACAGTGACTTTTATTTAAATTAATATAATTATTAGATAATTATAAGATAAAGATTACTGGCATATAGTTTGAGCCATGAAAAAGATTTTAGTGAAGTTTTGTAACAATTAATTTTTAACTTTAATTAAGTAAATAGTTAATTTTAATTAATGAAATAAATTTAATAGTTAATTTGATAATAGGTTTTTTGACAGAATACTTTAATTTGACATTTAACTAAACATGGCGGGACCACGATTTGTTTAATAAAATCAATACAAAGTAGCCAAAAACGATAGATATTTAAATAAGAGTTTCCTTTATTCTTTTTACTATTGAAAAATATCTCCTTAACTTTAAAATTGTTTGGGATTTTCTGCCTGAGTATTTGGTTTTAACCGTCGATGGAAATTAAAATTTACTGTTCAAATTGGCTGCATTCATATCCTATGCTTTAAAAACACGTATTAAATTTTCCACACACAATGTTTAATAGTTTTATTCTCTTATATGTTAAGAATTTAGTGACTATTATCTCTGTAACCAGGGAGTTCTCTAAATGAGCCCATTCTAGTAGTATTTAACTGTTTCCATGTCATGTGATTTTACCATATGACAAAGTAATGTTCGCACAATTATATTGTAACCTAGATTAAATAAATTAATTTTTAAATCTAGAGTCTTTCTTCATTCGTGCCAAGAGTCAATTTCTTGTTACTGTTTCAGATAGGTTGGCTTAATGTTATCTAGGAGATATTTGCACTGTTGAGATGTTTATTTCTTTATGACTCCTACCTGCTGAATGATTATGTGTTGAGATATAAAAAAATTGACCAATGTACTGACCGATAAATCTATCATAACTTTTAGGAATGAAAAATGGAATGATAAAACCTTGATATAGCAAAAAATTAAATGACATGAAAACAGAATCACAGCATAAATATTGCAATGTGTAGAAACAATAAAGTCATTGGCTATGTCTGTATGGATCAATATGTAATATTTCATGACTTTTGTAACATTAACGTAAAGGAATCTACCTTTGCCTTCAAGCTTGTTTATATTTCCCTAAGGTTTTTACAATGGAATAATTTAACACCCAAGGACATGTTGTTTATACTGTGCTGAGATATCATGTCTTTTTCCTCCAGCAAAATGCACAATAGATTTTTTAAAAAGTACAGTGCGCATCTGGCATTTGTCATGTGAGCATCATCAGTGACGCATGAAGAATGAAACATCTGTTGGAAATATGCAAAATTCTTGAATAAAGACGTATATTGACAGAACAGTTTAAGAGCGACACAAATATTAAAACTCTCTAACATGATGTTCATTTTTTTTCTTTTATAAATAATACAAATTTATACATTTACAATTTTCTTTAACTTCTGAATTTAGTATCACACACAGTGAAGAACATAAACCAATGATTTTAGTTTACATTCTACAATGTGTGTGATCACTTGAGTGTTTTGATTCTGAAACGTCCAGGACAGCCATAGTGGTTGTCATAACTAAACGTCTTACATTGGTTGATGAAGCCATATTAGTTGCTACGAATGCACCATACTAGAATTACTACTATAGTATATAGAATTATACTAGAATTCTAAGTCACATCTCTCTAACTACCAGTGAAATTAAAAATATTTGTTGGGGCTATTGCAAAATTCTCACATAAAGATATATATTTACCGGTTCATTTTAGAGTGCCACTTACAGAACTTCAATTTAAAGCATTCTGAAACGTTTCAGTGTTTATCATTTTCCAAATAACATAATTAATTTCATAATTATGTATTTCCCTATGCAAGATTACAAACCTAAACAAACGGACAGTTCTGGCTCTCAAACGGCAAACACAAGACCGTGTTTCTTATATATATTTTTTAAAAAATTGTTGCCCAAATCATCTGCATTACGACGGAATTCAGCGTTATTTTTGACTCCCGCAAAATCTTGAAAATATTTCTTGGAGTCACTGCATAATACTTGCAAATAGGCATAATATAACACGGCTCTATTTTAGAGATCGACTTACATTTCTACAATTTAATAGATCAGTTTTCAGAAATATTATGATATTTACTCTTTCACAAACAATATTTAAATATTTTAAAAAAATGAACTATCATTTCATATACCATATTCTCTCACTCCGAGATTTTTCACGTCATCTGACCTCGGTTCAAAATTACGAGGTCCGTCCCTAAATAGCCCTCGTGTTCCTTCAAAACGGGACGTTAATATAACCTAACCGTGATTTTTCTTCCACAAACAGTGAAAAACTTAAAGTGAATACAACTTACTTAAATCTCAAAGACAAGGCTGTAGCTGCTTATACAGTAAAGCCCGGTTAACAGAACTCGAATCAACCGAAACCCGGGTTATCTGAATTGCCCCCGAAATCGCAAATCCAAAAAATACACACTGTACTGCACGGAAACTATCACGAAGTCGAGGCATTTTTGTAAGAATAACCTCACTTTTTTCTTTTAAGCCTTCCCAAGAAGGTCAGTGATTAATTTAAGAATATTAAAATTAAAATTATTGGATATTAACAATATTAATTACGATACTGTTTACCTGTGCTTGTCAGGCGCATTGGGCCCGAACTCGCTGGTGCGAATATTGCGCCCGATGGAGGGTTAACTTTAATAAACGAATGTAAGTGTAGACTGCAAAGAGATTTTTTCATTCGTTTCACTCTCAAAACATTTCAGAATTACATACTGTAATTGGATACATTTGTTGTTACTAATCCCTCTCTGTCTAGCGGCAGCTAGACACAATCCATGAGCCCACTCACCCTCAAGAAATCGAGAGCAAGCAAAGGATCCGTCTCGAAAGTCTCCCTAGATAGGCGAAGACAAGAGAGGATGTGCTCTGGGGACGCACTCGCTACTCCACACTTTGCGCAGACCGGAAAAACTTTGTTACCGTGGCTGAAGGAGCAACTCCTCAGGTGACCGCTGACAAATCTGGACAGCGACGAATTGGATACAAAATAGTAATAGATGCATAATGTTTTATTTAATTAAAAATTATGTTTTTATTATGTTATTTATATTTTAATTATGATAGTTATATTAATACTCTTATAATAGTAATAATAGGCTGTGAAATACTCTTACTCAGATTTTAAGATTTTCTCATGTCATGAGCAGACGGGGAATTAACGGATTAACCGAAAAAATCTTTATCCGAAACGCCCCCTTTAGTTCGGATAATCGGGGTTGTACTGTAATTACTAAATTTTTTTATACGCCTAAATCATCTCTACCTATTGTAATTCTATATTATCTTTCTAACTGCTGGTGAATTTCGAATATATCTGTTGATGGCATTGCAAAACTCTTGCATAAAGTTGGAAGAAGTTAACTGAAAGAAGTTAATTTTAGAACTCGATTTACATCACTGAAATAATCTAAACCATTTTTATTGTCGCAAGGCTTTAATGCGTATCATTCAAATTTTAGTATATGTACTGCCGAAGCGAGTACTGCAAGGCCTTACTGTTCGTATTTATCAAATTTCTTAACTTTTGTGAGATACGATAATTATTTTCATTTTACTTGAATTCGACATTATCTTTTAAGTGCCTTTGAATTTAGAAAATATCTGTTAATGAAAATGTTTTTGCATTCTTCTACATTTAGACTCCGACTTACACCACTGCAATTTAAACCCTATTTATTTATATTTATACATTTAAAAAAGTTAACGCGGATTTAATACACAACAGCCTCAAGAGATATTTCCTCCCTGCAGTGCAAATGTCACCCCGTCGTATGCAATCACCTAAAAGTTTAAAAATACAGCTCTCGCTATTTATAATAATGACTGGTTTCACTTGACGCAGGAGATGAAAGCTATTCTTCGACTTTGGAAATTTTTAAAGCCGTTTTCACAAAAAAATGCAAACAGATTAAATGAAAGGAAGAAAAAACCAGCTTTGTTTATGAAAGTTGCACATTAAAAAAGCCGAGAAGAATACTTTCATAATAATCCACCGCCAAAGCAGAATAAACCACGCCATTATCAGTCGAGACGAAGAAGATGGCGAAAAAGACGAATAAAAAATGCATACTTTATTCTAAACGGCCACCCAAAATGATACACGAAATGCATAAATTTGGGGGCAAATATGAAGATACCACCAGACAAGTCGTATTTTGTCTATGCATACCTATATTTGGTTGGGTGGCCTAGTTTATAAACACAGAAGTTGATCTGCAAAAATTCTTACTTTTTCTTCGTAAACTTCGAACAAAAAATACATGCAACATAAAATATTTTTAACTTACCACTCCAATATCTGTAACGCTTGGCTTTACACCAAATATATGATTTATTATCCAAGAACCTAAAATAAAAAATAACATAATCAACAAGACGATCATAGGAAGTATAAAATTCAATAAAACAAAGCATATAACAGAAAATATGCGCATATGTCTAAATACTGCAATTTCTTTTTTTTAAAAAGTTATAAAATAGCAGGACATAAACCCAAAAACTTCGAATGTATATTCGCGGTTGTCTGTAATTTGGATTAAAATGTTAAGTTTTATCGAAATCTAAGCAATTTTCACGTACGAGTTTATTTTTTATAAAATTATATTGCTTGCAAATTTTTATTTCAACTAATATTATTCTATACAGCAACAGAATTACAAATTTTCAAAATACCGGTAATAAAAGAACGTAGTACAAAAACAGGGGGGGGAAATATATAGGGTTTCCACTCTACTAAACCGTTAGAGATATGCATTTACATTCAGTTGGAAAAAGCTTTATATTTTAAATTATTTGAGTCAATGAAGGCAAAAACTTTCAGAGAAAGCCCTTCATTTCAGCTGGTTATGTGATTAATATCTTCTTACATGTGAACTGTCAAAAAAATATAACAGAAAATCTGTGTTTTAAAATAATATATTTGTTAAACAAAAAGAAAATGAATGACAGCGGTCACTAAAAAATAATTACTCTGAACCATGGATAAAAAGCAATTCCTTAAAAAATAAAAAGAATGGAGCTATAAACTGTATTCGATTTTGCAGACGAAGATCAACTAAAGAATATTTTCAATATTGGAGTATACTGAAAGAGACAAACATTTTTTTCCTACTAAGGTTTATAAGCAAATCCTTTACTATGAACAGTAACTTTAAACGTTAAAGAAAATATCTCAAGTGAACATTTTTTTGTCAAGGAAAATGGAAACGGAAATTTTTTTTTCTCTTCTAGTGTAGCCTTGTCGTATAGTAAAGAAAACATATTTATGAATCAAAATGAAGGGTATGAAGGTCCTGAAAGAAATAGACAAAAAATATTTTGAAACGTGTGAAGTAGACGAACGTCATATGCATTAGAAAATAAAAACGACAATCAATAATCCAAACTTCGATCAGAGCAAACTTTATGTTGAAGTTCCATCACTTTAAAATAACCCTTCCTAGACACTGCTTACATCAATTCTATTGCACATAAAATCCAACTTAGATCTAAAAAAAAAAAAAAAAATACCCGAGGTGAAATTTTTTTTCACTGATAAAATCACGTTTACAAGAGTTTCTAAAATCATGACGAAAAATTTTCAATGGAAACATCAGATTTAGTTAAATCTTCTACAGAAAGCAAAATATTCACTATTTATACTACAACTTTCGCATACGTTTTCATAGACATTATTCATCACCATTTAATTGTTCGCAGAAAAACTCCCGACTTCTATCAAATAAAACTTAATAATTATTTTACAGTTAAACCAGGCTTGGCAAGACATACGTAATTCACCAGATCATACTAACGATAAGAAAGAAAGTAAAAAAAAAAAATAAATAAGAAAGTAAGGGTGAAGATAATTAAAAACTTCCTGTGGACTAAAACTGGCTTCTTATAGTACGCAAAGATGCAATTTTATAGTAGTATATAAATAAATGAGATGCATTTTTGGCTCTTCTTTCTGGTTAATAAAATTGAATCAACATTAGTGCATTTTTACTTTCTCGTATACGAAGTATACAGAGAGAAAGTATTGTAATCGTCAAAAAATTCCAACTCGAGATTTTGACGAATCTCCACGTTTTAGACCTCCCCGAGTCCAAAAAACACAATTTTGGAATTATGTCTGTCTGTGTGTCTGTGAACACGATAACTCGGAAACTATTAGAGATAAAGGGATGAAATTTGGTGTGTAATCTTTAAACATAATTTGTAGGTTTCTAACAAATTTGGGACAAAATCCGTCAGCGGGAAGTCTGTCTGTCTGTATGTCCGCGGTCATGCGAAAGCTATAATTCAAAAACTTGAATAGCTAGACGGATAAAATTTCGTACACAGTTTTATCGTCATGAATGTAGGTCCGTATAAAATTTTGGGCAAAATCCGTCAAAAGGTTGACTGTCTGTCGGTCGGTCTGTATAAGCGCATCTCCAACGCGTCCGATATCTCCACACGCATGCGTATTGGACGCAATCTTCTGTGCACGATATTTATTGTCTCCTGCTTGGCGCTTTTTTTCCATCCGATTCTCCATGCGCATGCGCACTTGGTAGCAATCTGTGCACGCGAAAGGATTGTCCTTGAGCGAAGAAAAAGTAGAAATCGGTACGCATTTAATCGGAACGCATCTCTTCGAATTTGATTTTTTACCTAAATATTTTCTGATAGTCATTGGATCCTGGGTTACAATAGGTTCGAATTTTTTTATCCACGCGGGGGGAGGGGAAACAGCACCTTTTTCGAGAAGTATACGAGAAAGTTTAGGGGTGACCACTCCCGCTGGTTGCTTAACGGAATAAGAATATGAAAGCTAAAAAAGTTCCAAGCAAAATGTTATTAAATAGGCAGAAATGTATTGGAATTCATTTCTGGTTGGACTAAAAAAAACTGCCTTTTCTCGTCATCGAAAGAATAAGAAATACATTTTGAATTCATTTATTTCATTATTTTTAAATTTTGAGAACTTGCATAGATTAAAGTAGGTGTGTGCTCATCTTCAATCGTCAACATTTGTGTTCTACTAAAAACGGCGATCGAAATCATCATCGAAATATTAAGACACATATTTTGAGTTCCTTTATTTTATTATTTTGAAAAATACTTTTCAATTTTGAGAACTGATATAAATGAGAATAGGTTATAGGCGTTCATTATCAATAGTCAACACTTGTGTCCTACTAAGAACTGAGTTGACGGAATCAAAATGAGGCATTCAAACGAATCCATTGCAAAGAGTCAACTTGCCGACATTTTTCTCTATTTTTTAAAACATGCAAATTTTATTATTGGCCCCATACAAGGAAAACAATTGCAGCAAAAATGCGAGCGTCGTCAACTGGAACGGCGTGGCCTCATCCCACGCACCACGGAAACATTATTACAAATTTGTAGGAACCATGTTTGTACAGTTGACGGCTCATGTGAATCAGCGAAAATGTTAGATGATGAATGACAAATGTTCAGCTCGTTCGATCACTGCCAGACACCTGTGGTTGCAACAAGACACCCACGCACTGATCGAAGCAGCTGCCTTGCGAACAATGCAACACACAACGATGGATGACAAAAGGGGGAGAACAGAGAATTTCTTTTCACACAGCCGCCATATTACCACACAATAGGTAAACCTCTGGGGTACAGGTAATAGCTTGGCTGTTGTTATCTAACTGAAAAGTTTTCCTTTATACGAAACGTGTTTCACAAGTTAGGTTATTCTCTGGTGTAAAATTTGTTTTAAACCAAAATCAATATCATTGCATGTAAATCTATCAGATAAATGAATTTTAGTAGAAATTGCGTGCATTCTGGTAGAAGAGTTTGGAGGTCACATAAAATAGATGTAACAAATAATAAATTAAAATAGATCAAACAAACTTGAGATATGAAACAGGTATTTTGACGAAATAAAACGAAAATTTGCGCACAGCAATTAAAAGAACTTAAAATTCAAGTATCTTCGAATACAAAAAGAAAGCTAAAAGCTAACAACAGAAGTTTTAATGAAATAACGAGACATTTCAAATGCCAAATGCAGAAATCTGTAATATTTTTGTTAAACCAATTATGTGCACATATATTCATACAAACTGAGGATATTTTAAGATTTGATTTCAAGATTGAATGAAATTTTTCAACAGAGTAGAGACAACGCCATACAAGAAGAAATGCAATGGATTTAACCCCTAAAATTTCGATTTTTTTTTTAAAAGACCGATTAAAAAATATTTTCTGACTTTCATTTCTTCAATAAAACATGGGAAAAATACTTTAAAAAATCATATTTCATTATAAGTATAGTTCATGGCTAAAAAATAGTTTGTTGCCTTCCTTCTTTCATTCATTCATTTTAACACTGTAAAATAAAATATGGTATTCTCAAGCGTAAAAACAAAGCAAAAAAGATATAGCCTCAAGTGAAACACATAAATTTATTTATATTTTTTATTACCACTCAGACTGCCATCTGTATGCTGCAATTTAATTTAATAAAATTCTTAATAGGTATCCTATTGGCAACAACAGGCACTAGAGTTTCAGTCCTATTTTCAAGATTTTAGAAGACAAAATTGGGTTGTTTAAGGCAACACTGGTAATTTAAGGGTTAAATCTAAAAATAAAGAGTAATTCCCGTAGATGAAACTGGTGTGTATATCGGAACAATAAACAATAAATAAAACAAAAAAATGGAATAAACACTCAAAAAAACATTCTGATTTTCAATTTACTGTTGAATTTGCAGTGACTTTCTCATGCTGCAGAATTCAAATGAAAACTTGTTAACTGCTTTATTTTCTTAATAACATCTGCACTTTATACGACCTACTTAATTTGCAAACAGTTAAAACATAACTATTCTAATCCTGAATGTCAAATCAATCAAGAAATACGTAACAAAACTTGTCATCTCTGATAACTGCCGGTGGGAGCAAATAAATGAATATAAATGAAACTATTTATCACTTACTCTATATCAGAAATTTACAAGCAAATTTGTCTAGCAATGCAAACTATTTTCGTATTGCTAGACAATTTTAAACATTTAATAAATGATAAAACGCTTTAAAAGCAAGGAAAGAATAAACGATCAACGAAGCACATCGACGTTTCGACTCGCTGTATTATATTCATAAATCATTAAAAGCTTAGCATTTTCCCATTGGGCTACTTTATCAAAATCAACTTGACACACAGCGAGGTAAAAGTAGCGTAAGAAAATAACGCGATACAACAATGTTGAGATGACACGTAGAGGTAATTTATTTATACTATATATTTCTGAAATATATTAAACGGATGAACGTAAGGCATTCTCAGTGTTTTAATGAAAAAATTTATCATCAGAACGATTCTTGAAGAAATCAAGTGTCTTATGTTTCAACTTATAGAACATGTAATACAGATTCAGGTCTACCAGTGGTCTAGTGGGTTAAGGCATAGCATAGCTAAAGAACATGAATCGGAGGAAGGTGGTAAACTGTTAGACAGATGTGCGCTTTAGAAATGAATTATTCACTACGGTCAGGCTTGCTGTTTGAGGTTTTCGTTCAAACGGAACACAAATGCAGGCCAGTTTCCGCTGACAATATGTCATTAAGGCAGCCAACCACCATGTTGTGGAGCGAATTCAGAATTCTACCTCAAGAGCTCCTAGGTGCTCCAAGGCCGGTCTGAACAACAGAAGATGCCACACTTCTGCTTTATCGTGAGTTCTTGGCTCATGGACCTGGCTAGATATACCAGACTAAGCGGAATTATAACCACCATACAGATACAGACGAGGTCCATTGTATAAAAATGATATTCATATTAGTAAAGACAACATCAATAAGTTTGTACACATCGGTTAATACTAAATTAAATGAGAATTTCCTGATAAAAATAACGGAAGAGCTTAGACTTTAAAAACAAACGAAAACTTAAACAGAGACATTTTGCTTTTGGTAACTGTTGAGAAGGCAGAATCCTTTTTCCTACCGGGTGCACAATAGCATTTGGGAAGTTATTGTGCTTCTAACAAGTGTTTATGATAGTGCAATACCGCTAGGCTGATAGAATGGGCCCAATAAAAAGAGAGCATTAGCCTGTTAGTAATCAACAATCCAATTCATTGTGCTTAGACCGAGAAGCGAAAGGAAAGGTACTATTACACTAATCCTTCAAACAACCGAACAGGAATAAGAAATATTAAGATGGTTGAAGGAATAACGGAAAAATTACGGATAAAGTGACATCGTTTTGTTGATCTCGTGTATTCGTATATATATGGATGGATAATACTTTTATGTATAAGATATTTTTATATTTATCTAACTGTTACGATCAGTTGAGGAGATAATGCATGCCTTTACATGTCTACATGATCTTCTTCCTTATTATTTTTCCCTTTCGTTAATTACTTGATTTTATCTCATATGATGTATTTTATACGCGAAGTTTTTCTATGATGAAGCAGAATAAATGCAGTGTGTTTTTGATTAAAGTTCCCCTATTTAGAACCGCTTATAACCCTAACTATTCATCGGAAAAGCATGAAACTTTGTGGATGACTTAATAAAGAGATGGGGAAAACAATCAGCGAATTAAAAAAATTATTTTCAAATATGGCCAAAAATATGACGTTTTCAAGTGAAAGTCCGCAGTATACATGCAAATATTCTTCGACGCGAAGCTTCCCGCAGCTGTTATAAAACTACAAACATTCGCGGGGAACTTGTTTTCAGTGTACTCATCACTCACAATGGCCTCGAGTTTATGAGATAGCGGTTTAGTAATTAAATTATTTGTATCAAAACACTGATTCCGAATCGATTCTCTATGGAAATTTCGGATTTTGAAGGGGCTTCGAACGGGTCCAATTATTGTTAAAGGCTTTAAAAAAATTAACAATGAAATTATAAAGAAACAGGATCGTTGTTTGTTCATCCTGGAAGAGGAAGAAAAACCATTTCTGCAGAGATAGAAGAGGAGTTGCTGTTCAACTAGAGGTTTCAAACTTTCAGGCCAGCACCAGTATCTGCAACAAGTTGACCTCGAATGTTTAGAGATTTTATACAAGGTATTTCATTAAATAAAAAAACATGTGCATGTCTACAACGGGGTTTCACGACAATATGCCCTCTGGTTGCCATATCTGGAACTATATATATATTTTTAATTCGCTGAATATTCCCCATCTCTTTATTAAATCACCAACAAAGATTCACACTTTTCAGATGAATTGTTGTCGCTGTAGGTATTTCTGAATAGGGGGTTTTAATTATAGACATCCTGTATATTGTATTTGTTTTATGATTTTTACGGTTCCACAAATTAAATTTTCAATACAAATAAAAGAGAAGCTAAACTAAAAGCCTATCATATCCCCTTTCCTCAAACAACTACGTAGAGTGGTACGTAAATAACACGTAACGTTTTGTTCCATTTAATATATATTAAACTTTAAAAAATAATAACGTTAAAACACAGTTTTACTGCCATGATGCAGCAATACTGAAAAATTATTGAAAATAACCACCTTTCAACGAAGTTGCTCGTTTTTCTTTCTGGGTACAAATTGTTTTACATCACCAAGAAATGAAATTCCAATATGAAACTAATACCCCTTCAGCGGTCGAAAGCACTACACGTTTTCAAACTAAAACAAGATGCATTGCACGGCATTCATTAAAAGTTCAACCAAAATTAGAGCTATTAATAAATCTGAATGGAAATATTTCACAGAGGAATGATGCGAACATGGATTCCTTTTGAAAAATTACGACGCACCAATTAATACGGAAATATGTTTAAGCCTAGCACAAGAACAATAACTCGAAACCAGAATCCATTAGATAACTAATCACAATTTTCTTCACAAAAAAAATAAGAAAACGGAATAACTGAAAACATGTTGTATAACTGAAAACATGTAAAAAGGTATAAATGAAAACAATCCAACCAAGAATCCAATCCACAAAGCAATGCAGATTACGTAAGAAAAATACGGCAAACCAATCACTAACAACACATACATAAAACATACTTCTCACTTGGCATATTATGTGTAATTAAAGGATCACTTTCAAAATATTAAAAGGAGCTGGAGAGTCATCCATCTAGCTTTAGAGAATTTCTTTCAGATTTTCGCATGCACCGTCGGTCAAGAAGAATATAAATTTAGCTGCATGTCTGCGGCATCGATTTATTCCCAGAGATTCATTCGCTGTTGCATTTTTTCCCTTTTCCCTTCCTCGACTCTAAAATTAAAGGGAGATCTTCGCGTTTATTAGCGCATGGTTAAATGCTACATTTCGGGAGAGAAAAAAAATGGAACTCTTTATATTTATGAGTCATAGTTACAGGGTTTAACTGTTCGATGATTCTGAATTTCAAGGAGTAGTAATATTTGTTGTTGAAAAAAAAACAGGGCGGCATCAAATTTTTCTGAGTATTAGAGAAAGACTGGTATTTAAAAATGATGTCAGATACAACCCTAGAATACTAAAGTCAGTTCTATTAACGTTTAAAGCAATTTTCTCCATAGTTCAAGTTCCATAGTTTCAAGGCGTAGTAATATTTGTTGTTGAAAAAAAAAACAGGGCGGTATCAAATTTTTCTGAGTATTAGAGAAAGACTGGTATTGAAAAATGATGTCAGATACAACCCTAGAATACTAAAGTCAGTTCTGTTAACGTTTAAAGCAATTTGATCCATAGTACACTGGTTTTGAATAAAAATGGCGAGGGTAGGGGTAAGACTGTTAGTACTACATAAAATGTGAATACTTAACAGATTCTGGTTTTTCTTAGTATTCAAAAAATTTGATCATAGCATATTTATTCTTTCTATTTTCATAAATATTGACTATAATTTCTTTTATTCTAGTTACTCACCAGTTCCAACATGCGCATCCATTGTATAAAAGAGATGGGTTTCAAAAGTCGAAGAATCTGTTAAACGCCATAATTTTTAATAGATTTCCTTTCGTTTATATCCTATTATTAGATATGAATTTAAAGTTTTTATTAATTATGTTCTATTTACACTTTTTTTATCAGTGCAACTCGTTAACTACTATTTTCACAATCAGGCATTTATCGCGTATTATCAAAACTTTCACTTTCCAAAACTATTTCCATTTTATGTACCTAAGCACAGAATTCAAGCATAAAAAATGACGAATTCGTTAGTTATTTGTAGCCCAGCACGTTTTTGTTTAGATACTCAAAAACTCTAAAAGAAATATCGAAAACCCGTAATTTTTTATTGTTATTGTTGGAAGCAAAAAATTCCATACAAAGTCATAAAACATATGTAAAATCCATAGCTTTTTAGGCGTTTGAGAACACAACTTGCCTGAATACACATTGGGATTCTTGCATTAACCTCCACATTAAATGGTTCACTATTTAAATAATCTAACACAATTAATCAAATTAAATTTTATGTTAAAGCATACTGTTAGAAAAAGATCTTTACTGGTAATTTAAATAATCTCTGAATCTTCATAATTCAAATGTAAATATCTACAGATATTTAAGTAACGTATTTTAGATTTTGAAGATAAATTATTCTCGTCGTTGTTTTATCTTCTTGTCATGTTATACTGATCATATCAAAGCAAATAATACAGAGAGTATCAAACACTTTTAAAACGGAATAATTCATCAGTAACTTTGCATTTTGAAACAATAAAAATCTAAATTCACTTTCCTCTCACAGAGTAATTACCAAGTTTAAAACTTGATTCCAGAATCATATTTTTTTTTAAGTAAAAACCCTAATTACTCTTTTTATTCCTCTAAAAAAATCCGACACTCTTCCCCCCCCCCTTTCCCCTTCCACACTTCTTCAGCTCTACAATCTTGTTAGCATCACAAACTTCCAGCATGTAATTAGCCACAGAAATCAAGTGCAGGATTCAAATCTAAAATTACTACCCTAAAAAAGGAAAGCAACTTCTGACACAGATTAAAATACAAGCAATAAAAAATCAAATTAAAAAACTACCACCCTTGTCGAAGTCACATCCCCATGTTGCCCGTGATTCAGCGGCACTTAACGTCCAAACTGTGCCACTGCTCAACGGAGATTTGTGGAAGACGCAATCATTGATGGTTGTGATGAAACGAGAACTGCTTATTATTATTCACCGCCTAATTATGGAGAAAGTACGCAACGCCTCAGCATTTGATGTTGCCGCAAATTACCACATGCAGGAGGGATTTTTCCTTCTTTATACCCTTTTAATACGGTTATAAAAAAGGGGGCCTTTAAATATCATCACCACCGAGCAGCTGCTGCGATATTGATGGTACTGTATAGGATGGATTCAAGGTAAAGTTAACGCTGAAAAGGGAACACAGAATGTTATGTACAGTAGAGCTTCAATTATCCGAATTACATGGGGGATCGGGGTGATTCGGATATGCGGCAATTCGGATTATTTGATAAAGTTCAGAAATTAGAAAAAACCTGACTTTAATTCGTAAGCTACAGAAAACTGAAAAGACCTGTAAGATTTACATAAAAAATAAATTATGTATGAAGGTTTATTATATACATACATATGCATTAAAATTTAATATGAACAATATAATACGTATTTATTCTATTTTAACTGCTAAAAAGAACCTCCTTCGCATAAGAAAGGACACGTCAAGGCCATTAACCGATCACTGGCTCCCATTATTATTTTCCAAATTTTGACATTTTTCGTTTTAACTCTTTTCTTCCAAAATCGACTGGTATAATTGAGCTTCGGATAATAGAGTTCTACTGTAGTTTTCAATCCTAAATGATAATATGTTAACAGCTATAGGCAGTGAAAAATCAAGTTGACAGCAAAGAGGGAAATATACGGGGTATCATTACGCCCAGTTAAATAGTGCTGAGTACGATCCTAACGTATTTTTAACGTAATAGATTTATTTGAGCAGATCATAAACATCAACCATCGATATTCTGTGTAATGAGACTTTATATTTGAAATGGAAGTTGTAAATTTCATGGAACTCTTTCTGCAGCTCTAGAACGCGTAGAAACACATATCACTAGTGATGCGGTCCTTTGCAAGTTTCTACCCGAGACAGGTAGCCATTGACAATAGTAAATTGCTATTTGAAAGCTCCGTATCTGTAACCTAATTTGTTAATTAACTGATAATTTTTACATCTCCGATTCATATTCACAGTTATTTCACGTGAAAACTTACAATGAATAAAAAATTCTTCATAGTCACATTAATTAAGCGCTTATACTTTATAATGTGAGTCTATGGTTTCAACGATAGAAACCCTAACTTTGGAGCAGGAATGCGAAAAATTAACGTTTAAATTAATGATTAAATTATTTATAAAATTACTTTTTGTAATACACTAGTAAAACAGATTATTTTGTGCAAATATATCAAAATAAAATATAACTTTTGAGATAAAAACTTAAAAGCATAGGTCTGGAAATTTCGGAATTTGTTCAGTTACTAACATTTAATATATTCGAAATAATAAAATTCTTCAAGATGAAAAGAAAAAAAAAACTTTTTTATTCTATTTAAACTGTAATTTATCTCTTAAAAAGCATGAATAATTAAAATTCTACAGCCAAGCTGAAATAATTTTTGAAAAAAATTGACGAATAAATAATTAAAGTTTAATTAATACCATATTTATACAGTTTCACAGCATAATGAATCGTTATATCATAGGGAAATAAATTTTAAAATGAAGAAGAAATATCAAAATACAGAAAATCATTTCCACATCATTTATTTTTATTTATAATCCCGGAGTAATATTCAGTTACAGCTAACTATTAATTTAGAACTCATTTTTTCCCCTTTTCTTTCTGTCATGATACCATATTTATATACATCGTAGTATAATGAATCGTTATATTATGGTGGAATAAATTTTAAAATGAAGAAGGAACTTCAAAATTCACAAAATCATTTCCGCGTCACTTAATTTTGACTTAAAATCCCGAAGTAATAATCAGTAACAGCTACGCAGCTATTAATTTAGAAATCTTTTTTTTTTCTTTTATTTTCTTTCGACCATGACGTCAATAAAAAAAAGAAAAGAAGAAAAAGAAAGGAGGGAGAAAAAAAGAAAAAGAAACTTTAAAATATAGCCGACACTCTGGAATCGGCCAAGTCCCCAAAAATCGATGATTTCTTCCCCCTTTTTGTCCTGGAAAATTCTTTTCAGCAGTGATTTGCCCCTCGTCTTTTCAGTCGATCAAGCAGAAATTTATTTAATATCGGTCTTTTAACAAAGTAGCAGCTGAAAATGCAAGTGGGTTATGAAGAACAGAGGCTAGAAAGCAGCGAAAGGTAGACGGAACAAAGGATTTTCTACTTGATGCTGGAAGAGGGTTCTGTGAAAGCCCGATTCTGAATGGTATGGTATTAAAGATGTCAGAGAGACAAATATTCAAGCCAGTATAGCTTTCCTTTTATAGCCTATAACTTGGCTTCAACTGCCTAAGAACGCAGTTGAATCATCCGAAGGGAAAATAAACCAAAATTGCGGGAATAAAATACTGAACAGTAAAGACGACGTCAAAATCTTTTTGACGTCTAACAATAGTTGCTTGTTTTAAATATTATTCAAACCAAAATATATTGTGAACCACAATAAATGAATCGTTGATTGCAGAAACCACATGAGTCAATAATATCAAAATACTAGGAGCTTAAAAAAACAGATTAATGTTTAAATCAATGCTTAATTTTTTTCTACCTGGTAGATTTTATATATCTATAATGTGACTTTACTTGACTCTTGTCATTTCTTCACTCATTATGCAAATACCTCCTTAAAACAGCATAAACGTAGTTTTGTGAGAAAGGAGAGGGGAGGAGAATCAATGACTCGTGTAGTTTTTGTAATCAACACTTCAAACGGAAGAGACCGTTAATGACACGCGGTAATTGAAGAGTTTAGGTATCATAATTATAGGTGTGTTTATTTATTATCTTTTTCGCAATAAATTCTTCTACGATTAAAATTTTTTATCTATAATCTGAAACAATCAACTATTCGAGTAAAATTGTTAAGCGAATTGTAAACGAAATAAAGAGTATTTGACAACATAGAAATCATAACGTAATAGTTATGAAACAAATAAATAACCCATAATATAACAATAGCAAAATAAAAAAAGTATTTTTAGAACACTAAAAAAAGTGTGTTTATAAAAACTGCATTTATAAATTTATTTGATAGACCATCTAAATATAAATCATGATTCTTTTTCCCTCGGACTAATAAATCTAGATTTTTGATGTCTCGATTTCAGACATTTTACTGTATTGTCAATGAATCAAAAATCCCTCGCCATCCATTGTGTTAGATTGCAAAAATGCAACTACATCATTTTTCGGCTTTGCCAGTATTTTAAATAATTTATATTTTTCGCCACTCAAGTTTCTTACTTGTCTTGTGGCAACTTTTAAATTCCCAACGGATTTTTTTAGAGTTTTATTAAATATCTCAATTTATCTTTTTTTCTTTTGCTGTAATCAACTCAATTATTAATTGGTTTGACTTTTTACGCAATTTGTTTTAATGTTTTCATGTTTATAAAATTATTAAGAACTCGTTTTGTACCGAACTGTATGCTCGCCATTTTAACGGCGGAACCTTTTGGGGATAAACTGGTCCTAGCGTCACCTGTCTGGGAGAATTTTCTTTGTGTGTGGAGCGGAATTGGCTTGGTGGAAAAGAAGCAAGTAGGTTGGGTGTCTGCGGGGTCCGGTTGGCTTCATATATTCGGTTCTCGTCCCTGCAGACGCACCGACGATCCTAAGGAAGAAGTTTTTGTAGTCATCAGCAAGATACATCAACGAATTACATCAGAGTTTGTGGATGGAAGAGTGTTCAGCGATGAAAATTTAAGCAGAAAACCGTAAGTTATTTTGCTATGCGGCCAAAAGTTATATAATTTGATGAAGAACGACTAAGAGGCAAATAAGACTGCGACAATAATGTTCAGTGACCTCGAATGAATTTTATTTTAATTATGGCAGTGATCCATAAGTAATAATGTTGGAGACTGCCGATAGCAATTGAAAGAGTGACGCAATATAACAAGTGATAATTGTGGATTTTCAAAGCGTTCCAGCTCTATATTTTTTCTATGACAAAGCAGGCAAGCTTTCTCTTCCGACTCCTTGCATAAATCTCTCGAGATTTTTAAATTGTTCACGAATTAATATAACGAAATAAGTTTTCTTTTTTTCTATTCAAACTCTAATATGTATAGAGTGAAAATTTGATGAAAATATTTTAAGTTTGAGAGCGCTGAGGCTTTTTGGTTTTAAAGTCTGCAGCAAAATGTTGAATATTTTTGTATGTGTATATAATTGTATAAGACTTGATCTCTCTGTCTGACCATGTGCAATTGTAATCAAGATAATCTTTCGTTTTAAAGTCGGCAATGAATTAATTTAAACAATTGTTAATAAAAAATATTTAGTCAAAGAAATTTAATCTCTCGTCTTTTTTTTCTATTAATGTCACAATGCAATTGTAAATTTTATTTCAGCAAATTCTTCCACTATTGGCCATGGAATTTTAGGTAGTCTGGAAAAGATTGGTAATACCAAAGTATTAATATATTGTACCATTCATAGGTCTTCTCGTCTTTTTTTCTTTATAGAGGCCCATCTAACACATTGCGTGCTGTAATCTCTCTTAAATTCATTATTTATAAAAATAATAAATGGCATCAAAAGCTTGGGAAAACCTGCTATATTTTCTGCCACCGAAAAATTTTTTAAAAATTATTTTTTCCCCCGCCAACTACATTACACATTAATTCATTTAATCCAGCCCGAGATCCATATCATAAATGAATTTAGCAATCCGGTAATTCTAAGTTATGCTTTAAAATCCCTGGTGAAATCTCCCATTAATAAATGAAGGGCTAGGGCGCGCAAAATTAAACTTGGCAATTACAAAGTAAAAACATTAATATCCGTACAACTTGATACCAATAATATCTTTCCCAGCTCCAGGCTCATTAAGTTAGTGGGGCCGACAATGCCTAAGATGCCCTCGTATTAATTAAAATCCGAGGTAATCAACCGTAGTGGGCACTGCTCAAGAATTCATTTATCATGATAAGATGACTCACGATAATGATCTGTAACGTTTGATCGTTAATCATGAACTATATTGATGATTCTATTCTCTAGAGCGATAGTTCGACACTATCAAGAACTTTTATAAAATAGGAAACTACCAATGAAAAGAATACCTAACAAGTGCTGAACGAACCACGAATATTATTTAATGAGTGGGTCTCAGGAATAATAATTTTCAACCTAATTACTCAGGAAAGTAAGGAATTCTTCTACGTGTAATTCGGACAGAACAAAAGCATAATTTTCTATAGAATCTGCAAAAATATAATATAATGAATTGCTAATGCGCATTAAAAGAAAATCTTTATTCTGAGGTAGTTTATTTATTTTTTTTTAAGATTGCTATTTCATTTTAGCCGAAAAAGCATTGGCAAAACAATGTCACACCGTCCGATCCAGGGACGGATAACAGAAATCTCTTAATACACATGTAAAATAACGTGATTCACTGCTGGCTTGGTACGAAAATGAAAATAAAATCGTTTAAAAATGAATAATACATACAATATTGTATTTAATTTTACAGAACAATCAATAAAAACTTCAATATAAGGCAGTATAATGTGCAGAAATGTATTGTAATAGTAGAAATCTACGTTTATGGAAGATGAGGGATAATAGAAACTGAAGTTTGAACAAGTGACGGTTAATCGAAGTTTTAATTATAAAAATATTTAAATAGGCTAAAAAAGCATCCATTAAGGAAAGATTTTTTTTAAAAAACATACATTTATTTATATTAAGGTAAAAATAAATCATAAGTTAAATTATATATAAGTTAATTTTTTAAAAAAATAAATATTAGGAAAATATTGAAATGCTTTAATTCAATGTATTTTCTTAAGAATACGAATTGTATAAGTCTCCCCGTCCTCTAAACTCTTATATATGAACTCAACTGACCTAGAATTTTTGATGCTCTACTTCATTCAAAACATACAAAAAATTATAATAATAACACCAATTTATTAAACTAACCCGCATACCTGAAAAAATTTTCAAAAGAATTTTAGACTTTTTTGTAAGTCCGAGTTGAGATTTTCACCGCTCCTTTAAATTACTCTAAAGAAATGGGACAGCAGCTTATTTTCAGAAGAAACCATAAAAAAAATATAAAATTAAAAATAAAATAATAAATAAATAAAAATTGAAATATCGGAGAGAAAATACCTACATGTACAATTAAAGAACACTGATTTAATCACCATTTTTCAATAATAAAAAAATAGCTGATTTTTTTTATTTCAGAGACAAAATTTTTATACTAATATCTAAATTATTAGTAACTAAGCAATATAATACTCTAAAAAGTTATAAAATGGACTTCAGTAATATGATTAAATGGCATACTACTCAGTAAATACCATCACCATTTTAGATACTTTTACTGAAAGAGAAAAAAACAAGGGACAAAAATATTAATTACATTTATAAAAGAGTAGCTAAATAATTAACAGAAAAAGTCGCTAAAATGCCAAGTATCATCGGTTATATTGCAGAACGACAATTCCGTAAAAGTGAAAAACATAATTAACAATTACATTACAGCAAACCAGTAAACAACAGCGGTAGCATATGCGGAACAACACCCATGCTGCATTAAGAAATGGGTTGATCTAATTAATATAAGGGTATAATAAACTATTTCCGAAAAAAGATATTCCCATGGGAACTATGCATCATGAATACTGCCTGCATTAAAGGCAGAAGACTAAGAACAAAATGTCACAAACAATGAATAGCTGTTTATCGACCAAAAGCAAAATGCCAAATCAACGACCGGATGATTTTTTAGGATCATATTATTCACGGTCAGTGCATAAAAATGACCATTGGCGATCGGGATATCTGCAATAAATGTAAATGATGGACATCCAGCAGTTACTTAGATTGCAGTCCAAAAACATTTGAAGCTTCAGAAAACACTATTATATGTGACATTCTAGAAATGTTTCTTCTATGATGAGATTTGTATGTTCGGTTATATACTTAAAATAGTTAATTTAAACTAACACCAAGTTTTGCGGCTTCACGAGGACAACATAATTTAAGACTGTGATCAAATACCAGAGAGACATTTTAGACAGCAAACTCCACTTCAAGCATCCACACCACTCCAGCTTTGTCTTAATGAATGCATTTGATATGACTAAAGGTAAATCTCATCCAAAAGATTGCATAAAATATGTAAAAAATAATTGATTAATTTGCATTTAAGTATTATTTCTTTAAACTGAACACCATACGAAAGTAATGCTTCACTCAGCTAAAGAATTTTTAAATATCGTTTTGTTAATAGATATAAATAAAAGTAAAAATACAAATAAAATGAAAAAGAAAAAATAATTCCCCCGTTCTAACAACAACTGTAATTGCTTAAATTAAGATTTCTTCGTGTAAAATCTTCCCTACTTTAAGTCAAAAATGTAGTAAATAACTCATATTATTAATTTCGAATTAAATAATCCAAAATTCATTTAAATAAAAGAAAAAATATAAGAGATTCAAATATTCATCACTACTAAACAGGATTTAAAAATATAAATAAGAAAAATATCACAGCTTATTCAGTTAAACTCTAAAAAATACGTACAACTAATATAGAAGAAAGGAACGTGCAAAACTTACAAAATCAGAAAAGATAATTAACGACAGACAGGTCACAAAATTTACACGAAATCAGTATTTTGTATTTCATTCTCATTCTATTTGTATCACTATGATATAATGATATACAATTCTACACTCCATTTTTATTCAATTTGCAGTTTTCATTTCAAGTAATTATTTAAAGCAAATTAAGAGAAATGCTCCAAGCGTAAATAAAAATTAATAAAACCGTAATTAAGGTTTAGAAAAGATTAAATTATACGACGAGAAACATTAAATATATCTAAACTTAATGCTTAGATTAAGGCCTTAAGTAATCAATAAAATAATAATAAACAAGAACCGTCCCATAATTTTATCTAATGCCCCAAAGGCTTCATTTAATTCAAGGGAAATAACAATCAGAAACATCGCATTAATATACAGAGTAATAAAAATTAATAAAACGCGTAAGACAAGTGTATTTTCAACCGCAGAAAAAAAATAAAGTAGCGATTCAAAAAGACGACACGACAGTAACCTTAATACTACAGATATAGAAAACAGAATAAGTTTCGACGATTGAAATTCGAAGACATCCATTTTTGGAATATTAAGCCCTTGTAAGGAAGGACACGATTACAAGACTAGCTCCCAAAGTGAGTTGGTTGCCAAACAAATACGCCTCGTATGGAATCTCCAAAATATCCAGATTTGCGCTTCAGTGAACAGCTAACTATTCCCCACTGAAATAAAGAAAACACTTTGTTATTTTAATTACCTGAAGCAAATGCAAATATTGAACGAGAAAAGTACTTATCTTGGATTATTTATAATCTCCAGATTCCTTTTAATTATTTAGGATTTTCCCCCTTTTCCGACCAGGGACAAAGCAAACGGATTTGATGCGGCTTTAATTATGGCACAGAATCGGACACTTTTGAACATTCTCCGGAAGACACAAAAATAATAAAAATTGGTACTCATCATTACACAAAATAGCCCCCTTTAGCAATAAAGAATTTATCTCTGCTTCATTCCTATTCATTCAGATGTGTGTGTTAAAGCCACGGTAAATGAATACACTTGTTTAATTAAATTAAGAAAGACTCGGAGGTGGAAAAGAAACATTCTTTTTCGTTTAACACAAAAAAAGTAATCGCACAAACGCGATATTCGGAATCATTTACATTTTCGCGTGTAATGTCATGCATACAGATGTAAAACATAGGTGTATTGAAAGGGATGAATGCACAACGAAATGGAAGGGGAAAGAAATGAATTAAATGAAGGAAAGAAAATCTTTTGCATAGTAATCTGCACAATATTCCGAATCAACATTTTTGTCCCAGTTTGGGACTATGAAGAAGAGAGACTATCTAAAGCAGGTTTCATTTTTAACTTTCATCCTCTTGCGACCCTTTTACAGGGTGAAAAAAAATCACGACCCCAAATTGGAAAATAAGCAGGAAAATAAAGTACAGTAGAGTCTCCCTACAACGAAGCCTCCCTACAGCGAATTTCTCCCTATAACGAAATTTTTAATCGGAATGTTAACTAACATTCAAAATATTCTCCATATAACGAAGTGGTTGTCTCCCTATAACGAATTTTTTCAGACCTTTATCTTTATAATTTTTGCCATTTTTGAAGAAAGTTGCTAATTTCTGTGCAAACAAATCGCTCACACGTGCCTGTTTCTGGAACCACTCGAATTGCTCATTCCAGCGATAACACATAACAATAGAATGCTATGTGAAGGGTAATGCAGTTGTGGGGACCTGGGTTTCCAAGAATCGGGGTGGAGTGGGGTTGGAAACAGCAAATGGATGTGACAATACGCATTTTATGTTTATCCGTACTAGTACATATTATTCTCTCAATTGGTGAATTGTCTTCACTTCTGAGCATTTTGATTATACAATAAAAATTAGTATAATTTAAAAAAAAATTATAATAAATATTACTTCATTTTTAATTGAAAGTCATAGTTAAATATTTTTGAACCTATCGCACACACTAAAAGGTTTGTAACATTTACTTAAATCTCCAATCTCCGTATAACGAAATTTTCTCTATAGCGAATTTTTCAACTGGAACCAAGCGATTTCTTTATAGGGAGATTCCACTGTATTTATTATTGATACAGAAAAACATACGATTTAAAGAAATTTTCAGCTAATTTTAATGAAACATTTAAAAACAAAATGTAAAATGCATGAAATCTAACACGAAAACTAAGCAAAATGGAAATTCTCAACTTACATCCACCAACTTGCCATACTGTTTTTTTAGTAGTTTGTGTAAATGTAGCCTATATTATAAACCACACACAGCAAAACAAACGAAATTTTGATGCACCAGCTGCAAGTACTAGCGATATACAACAATCACATATCATACAGAACAATTTCAGAGCAGATATAGCTAACTTATATAAGTGATTTGCATTAATAAAATATTTTGGCAAATTTGACATACAACATTTTGATATAACTGTGACGATACGGCACGAAGAAAAACTATTTCCGTATGCAGACTGGTAGCTGTAAAAGAAGCATTTTTCGTTTACACACAAAAAGTAGCTAATTACACAAACGCGATATTCGGAATTATTTACACTGATTTCGTGTAATGATTCAAATTTTCTATGGTATGATTCACGTTTGGTTAGATGTTTCATAAATAATTTGTAATACCTAAATGGTAAGTTACCTGTAAAGTCCGAAATCTATCATTAAAATATATTCAATAAAAGCAAAACTCTGATTTAATTTCAACATCCTAAATACACCACATTTTTTAAAAAAAAGACTTTATTTCAAAAGAAACCAGCTTGCAAAAAGCCATAAATCTAAACCAAAAATAATAAAAGCAATAAAACACAAAAAGCCATCATAAAAGGGTTGGCAAAACAGCGTTTCCGGAAATTAACTCTTTTAATATTTCAACAACTCTAGTTCACACATTTCGAACCAAAAAAGTGAAAGAGAACCATTATTCATAATTCTGTTTTCAACTTTAAGAGTTGATGCACTTCACAAGTTTTATAATTAGATTTTGAGGCGAGAGCCATTGTGAGAACAAGGGATACATATTGAGCAGATGGTCCAGGGAGGGGGTTCCCAACCAGATAAATGAAACATCTGACAACCCCCAAGCACTTATCCCTATCTCGCAAATCAAAAATACGCTATTATCGGCCAACCCTCCTGTACCCCTACCAG
The DNA here is from genome assembly GCA_013235015.1 of Araneus ventricosus. Classification (NCBI taxonomy): domain Eukaryota; kingdom Metazoa; phylum Arthropoda; class Arachnida; order Araneae; family Araneidae; genus Araneus; species Araneus ventricosus. The sequence continues at coordinate 3,802,488 of BGPR01000007.1, read as the reverse complement.
AGAGAACAATTAAATCGTTAAAATTGGCGAAGCAGATGTTGAGCTCTGAACCTACACCCATTAAAGGGTTTGGGAGAAACATATAAAGTGAAGATTTAATAATATGCGCGAAGCATTCATTTTTAGAGAATTTTTAATTTATTCTTATTTTTCGTATTTTAATCTTCTTTCGGTGTGTGCTGAGTCATTTGGAACATTACTTGATAAACTCTTAAAACTAATCCCCAAGTTCTGTGGTTAAGATGTAGCTTGTAAACTGTTTTATTTACGCAAATAGTACATCGTCGCTTAACAAGCAACATCACCTATCTCAATTTTTTGAAATTTCAAAGAGGAAGAAAATACTCAATTTTTCGCAACCAATCACGAATATTTCTGAATCTTTTTTCACATCTAGTATGAGCATGTGGTTTTAAGTTTATATCAGATGTTAAAAAAATTCAGAAATATCCGTTATTGGTGGCGAAAAATTGAGTATTTTCTTCCTCTTTGAAATTTCAAAAAATTCAGATAGGAGGTGTTGCTTGTTAAACGTCGACATGCTTCTTTTAGTCCAGCAAAAATTCCTAACTGTAGCAGCATAAGGCATAGTCCGACGATGAAACGCTAGGCTTAAATTGTGGATCAAGATGCATGGTGAAGTCGCGTTAAAGAGTTCTTAAGTGACCAAAACAAATGGCATTTTCATCCAAATTCTTCAAGGTTTGTAAGTATTTCAGCAAAAATGCATTCCAGCTTCTTTTATCCCAGCAAAAATACTTTACTGAAGCATAAGGCATATGTTGACTTATAACGATTTTTTGAATTCTGGGTTATTATCCCTGATACAGTCGCGTTAAAGAATTCTCAGGTGATCAAAACTTTCACGGTGATTTCTTTCAAATTCTTCAATATCAGTAAGTAAAAATTGTTAAGAAAACCCTTTAGACTTAAAATATTGGATTATTCATACACGCTAAATAAGAAGCAGAGCGTAATGGCCGGTATTCTTTGTTTACTATTTAATTTTACAGTTCAGAATGTATGCAACTGCATCAAAGTTTACATCCATGAGACATCATATATATTATTCAATTACTCGAACAGCAGACTGCTACAATATAGACAACGAAGAAAACTATGGATAGTGCTTATTAATAAGTGTACACACTTTTCCAGACATTTAATTATTAATGGATTTTAAAAAGAATATTCAATAAAGCACCTTACCTATCATATATAAACATAGTCTGGAAACTTTAAATAAAGTACCATACTTATAAACTAGAAACACGATCTAGAATCTTAAAATCTAATAAGAATAAAAAAAACGAATAAACTATCAAATACATCCCCATGAATGCAAAATTCAATTTCAATTCACTGAATGCATCGAAAATTTAATTTAACTAAAACGACTAACTATTTATATAGCGAAAATCGATGAAGCACACTATGCAAGGTTAGCTCATGCGTAAGGGAAAAAGAACCGAATGTCTAATCTTTTAACTGTATTAAATTCTATTTAAAGTAAAGTAACATAGCAACCAACAAAAGGTAAAAGCAAAGTAAACCATTTTCCTGGATTTATGTTCTTAATTGCACAGCCGAAAGCAGAAATTAGGAAGCATTACTAAATAGCACGATCGAAAATTGAAATTCTATATCGATTCCAGACAACTCCAGATTTACCATAATTTCAGAGACCAGTAAACTGCAACTTCGTGTTACACTTATATTGATTTGTAAATAACTAAAAAATGATATCAGTTAAATCTCAATCAGAAGAAAATACCTTTAAAACCCTTGTTTGTCCAATATATAAAATTAATTTATTTACATATATCACTTCCCTCATCTCCGAAGAAAATTAAATCAATAGCAAATAAAGTTTATTCAGGAATGAACCAAAAAATTGTAAAAAAATTTAAATCAACATACAAGCGGACAATCGAAATCAGAAAAGTTAAGCGCATTGGCTTTAATTGATATTGGTGCTTAGTTTTAACATTAGGACTTAATTGGACTTCATTATTGGCACAAATGTCAGATAGTGAGAGGATGAATTTTGATAGGTGTTGACAACATTGTTTTCAATAGAATTGAATTTATATTAGGTGTGGTGAATGATTTTAAACCAAATCTACCAATGTCGGGAAATATGCCGGTTTTATACGCTATAATACATAACATGATGAACTTTTTTTGCGTAACAACCTCTCAATAATTTCTTCAAAATAAATCCCACTACCACAAAGTTACCTAACATTTTCAAATGAAGCATGTCCATCAAGCAGGATTCAACTCTACAAAACTACTTTAACGTACATGCAGCGATAAAAATTTCGAATTAAAAAATAAATTTAAAATATCAGCCTAAAGGTGTAACTGCAGTTGCAATGCATCCATTTTAATAAATTGTTCGTCCATTTTTTTTTAATTATTATTTAAATATAAGCTTATATTTCAGGTGTAAAACAGATAATGAATCCGTCGCCAACAAAAGAAGCGCTCCTTCTAAATCCCAAGTTAAATGAAAAGAAACCCAACGGAAAACCTTATTCAACGCCACTGCAACGGTAAGTCTGAATTTTCTTACGACGGACTTACTACCTGCCCATTCCTAGCTGCTAACCTATAAAAATAACTTTTTGCGAAGAATGTTATTTTTAAAGGGGAATAAAACCCCTTTCAAACAAGAAATTCTCACCAACGTTCAACCAAAGTTAACGCAACCTTCCCCCCAACACGCACCAAACAAGCAACAACAAAGGAACATTTTATTCTCTAGCCTTCCACGGTGATACTAGACTCGTATAAACGTAATTCGTATTTTCTTTAGCAAGAGATACGAGCGCAAGGCTAACATAAAACATGGGCAAAGCAAAAAGGAGGGGAAAAAAATCTCTAGAGTGCAGGAATAACGGCAAGGATCTTTTCCTTCATCCCAGGCACAGGTTACAACAACTGCAATTGCTGCCGTATAATAGCCAACTCCATCCTTTTTTCCTGGGGCTACGAGGCCCAAAAATGTCTCCGGTAAACAGCTAAAGGGCTGCCAGCCCAGGAGTCCAGGTCGTAAAACAAGCAACCGGCGCAGTTCAGATACGAAGCCCTTCTAGTGTTTGGTGTTAAGTAACCGATAAGAGACCGTTTAAAAAACACCCAACAAGACGATGACATGTTACAAAGCTAACCAGATAACAAATGATTGAAGGCTAAATAAAAAAGGAATATCAGATGATGGGGCTTCCGAAGATGACGCTCCTTGAGGTAGGAACATTAGCTAAATATAACGCCTAAATGTAAAGGTAAGCAAAAACGCCCACTTTGTCAAACACTGAAGATCAGTTTTTTCCCTCTCAGCAACTTTGTGGCAGAAACATAAAATATAAGAAACTAGTTGCGCATATCAAAATGTGAGAATTTTACAAAGAGTTCAATATAACTAACTCTGTTAGCACAAAAGAAGAAATTTCAAGTACTTGAAGAAAAGAAACATTTAAAGACTTTCAGCCCTCATATTCTTTTTTCAATATAAAGATGCATCTATTGACACTTTCTAACAGAAATGAAGGGGGAAAAAAATTACAAGGCAAAACTGTTATTGCAATATTATTTAGCAACGGATTCGGAAACCCTCCGCGCTTCTGCGCATGCGCCGGGCGGAGTTATTTTCATCAAAATGGGGGAAAGTGAAGAATGGAAGGGTGATGTTTACATTTTACTGAGTGTGATCTAGCAAAGAACTCCGGAAAAGTGCTCATATGACTCACTGCCTGACAACCCTTTCCAGTGTAAAATCGTCCAAAAGTGGTAGTCTCGGAGTCTGTTGCTGAAGAGTAATATTATCTAAGAAAAGCATCAACAAATAGCTAACTGATCAGAAATCCGTTCCTTAAGAGAAACAAAATTTGAAAGTCTTTTTAATCAAATAAATTCCAGAAAAAACGCATAAATTTTCACTTAACAATACTGCATGAATACATGCTAAGTGTCTAAAACCTATAGCAGAAACTCACATACTGTTAACTAGGAATCAATCTTAAGTGCCTGAATATTAAAGATCCAAATCCCATTTTTACAGGTGGTTAACCCTAACACACATTTTGTTTTCCGGATATGTTGATTCCGTATGTTGATTCACTAGTTTAACACAATATTTCCATTAAATAATATTTCCGACTTGCTAGAATGACCAAAGAAATATTCCATAATAAATTCCAAAAATATTCCCTGTTAAATATTATCAAGATGAGAAACACGTCATTTAAATCTTAAGAATGTAAAAAATACCTCAAAAACTCCAAAGTTTATGAAAAGGATTTTAACTTTTCAAGAGTCAAATTTTATTAATTAGCTAATCTAGTAAGTTGGAAGCGAAAGTCAGTTCCCCTGAACCTCAAACTTCAATAATCCCCAAACACTAATGTGGACTGAATTTAACTTCCTTCACTGGGCAAATTTCATTAACATACTAAGCACAACTTTTAAACTCGCTCGTATAAAATTAAAAACAAAATTACTTTCTACCACTGAAAAAGAAATGAACAGGATCCTATAATTGTGAAACGGCACATGTGTTGGTTCTGCCCCTCTTACCAGACGCGAGAAGACATCTCAAGGCCATTTACATTAGCCAACTTCACTGTCCTTCAACATCGCAGAGATGGCGGTCGTTAAAAGCCAAACTCCGAGTCGTAAATCCCTTCATCTGTTTAGATAACTGCAAACTAAACCACGTAGAATAAAGAAGCTAAAAGATATATCGAAAACAACATTAGGTCAAGAGTCAGCTCCATAAAAAACAAAACAAGCAAAAGCTCTTGTCTGTAGCTCTTAATGGTTTCCACTGCCAGGTAATACGCGTTGGTAAGGGTTTATGTGTCACTGGTCGACATACGGTCGGGTAATTTGTTGAATGTGAAATGAGCTTTCACTTTTTTTTCTTATCTTTGCTGAATATCAATAGAATGCAATGTAACCCATACCAAGCTAGTAATCGTATTACAACTGGCCATTCAGGGAGATTAAATGTTTTTTTAATAATATAAAAAGAAAGATACGGCTAAAATTGAATAATTTTTTTTAATGTTTTCACTTTTATACACGTTTGCCTCAGCGTTGGAGAGCAAAATTTTCTTATAATTTAACAGCACACGAGAACTTTATAACAAACAGTGCGCTTGGGAGGCTGAAAGGAATAGTATGATGAATTATTTCAGCTTATTTTCACTGAAGCATATATTTAAATGGTGACAGTAAAGCTACAAAAAAAACTTTTCTGCACAGAAAATATCCACAAATCACTCCTAAAATGTAAAATGTTAATATGCCTTCATAATTGACTTCATTCTGGAAGTACAACAAGCGGGTGAGTGGTCATACTGGATGTACCTGTATGCAGTTAACACAATTCTGCAGACAGTTATTAGTATAATATTTAGGGACTATAAAATATAAAACAGGTTCCACTAAACAAAGAAACGACCGGTAACTCGTAATACAGTGAAACTTGGCTAGATGGAAAATTTTTAATTCGAATGCGACGGTAATTGGAATTTTTCTATAGTCACTTGAATTTCCTATTAACAAAATGTTAAAATATCTTCCATAATTCGAATTTGTTTTGGTTCATTCACGCAGCTCGAAGATTTCGCTGCTGTATAATGTATTTATTCAAAAAAAATAAATAAATAAAATATTCCTCACTTTATAAAAAAACAACAACTTTACACGCGTTAGATGTGAATTATTTTGAAAGATTGGAAGACTGCTTATTCAGAACTTTTATTGTACCATTATTTTATTCGAAGTGTTGTACAATGTTTTTTTTTATTAAAGTTACGTGCTTGTGAATTTTTCAAATTATTCATTTTTAATTATAATCCTTATTAATTTATTTATCAAAATTACTTACTGTTTATTTATTAATTACGTATTATTTATTAAACATGTAAAATTTTAAAAATAAACCACTACTGTCATTTTGAGCTGAAAAATTGTTTGCATTCATTCTTCATTTTGCACCTAGCTTTTTTAAATTCGATTTTTTGGATAAATCGAATTTTCAGTGTGGCCCCGTCAGCTTCGAATTAGCCACATTCCACTATACCAGCTAAAACAGACACAGCTGACCGAGTTATGAAGTTTTGAATATCGCAGTTTTAGACGATTTTAGACCATTTTAATGTCCACCTTGAGGAAGGTCCTTCAATCAATTAGAAACGCTTGCTCGATGCGACCACTGACTGGTTTAAAATACTGAAATTTAAAACCCCATAACTCGGTCAGTTTCAGTCGCAGAAGAGTGGAACTGTTTTGTTTAAAATGTTAGTGTGTCAAGAATATTTTACAAAATATTACTGATAAGACCGGGAGACTGTATAAAAAAATGTCAGCACTAAATGCGCTCAAAAAGCATAAAATTTAACTCTTTACATCATTCTAAAATTTCATTCTACAATCTAATCAAATTTAACAGATTAAAGCAACCTTGATAAAAGATGGCATGGATATAAATAAATTAACATGCAGTCTTTTACTTATCAGTAAATGAAAGAGACAAGAGTTATCAGATTGGCCGTTCGCAACGAAAGCAACAACACTACAGAAAACAAACGAGAGGGATTAATCCTGATTGAAACTCGTTGATTATTATGAGCTGAAGTTAGTTAATCCCATGTAATGGACTTTGTTCAGCCGTCTTTCGGATTATAGCCGATTACGCTGAGAAGATTAGATGTATGCTTAAAATGGGTCCACCCAAAGGGCCAAAATATAAGTCAAGAATAAATCTTCAGTGTTCATGCAAGGAAGCAGAGCCCATAAAATAATTCCATATTTACTTGGAGGGAAAAAAACACAGCAGAACCCAAGAAAGTTGTATTGCTACTTTAAGTATGTTTCTTCCTCTATCAACCGTGAATATATTATATATAGCAGATTTTATTCAATTATTTAATGCTAACAATAATAGTTCGTCATTTCGTTCATTTTCATGCTAATAACGTTTCTTTCACTTTCTATAGCAGTTTGCTCATTATAGATTTCTACATGTGTCAAATGAATCACAAGAAATGGTAATCTAAACGTGATGAAGATTTAATACAAAACATATATATTTTTTTCCTGCTATTAGAGCTATTTCATAAACATTTAGAAGGATTGCAAAATTTTCCTACCATATAAAATTAACTTCTAAATTTCCTAAACATAGTTATTGCATGTATTACTTTTTTTCCAACAAAAGCGATTCCAGGATATAAAGACTGTATAAGGAAGATGTAATTTGTCCAATTTCGTAGTGAGAAATAATCTTTTCATAAGAAATACAAAATGATCACCAAATAATCAATACAACGCAAAACCATCGTAAATATGAAAAAGCACATAATGCTTGGTGACATAAACCAAATATTAATAATTTTTAAGAAACTGGGCAATTTCATTTTTACAAGTAGATATAAACTGACTTGTAATTCCTCCCTAAAATTTAGTTTTAATTCATTTATCGCCATATGAATTGTATTTAATACAAATTCAACAACAAAATTAAAATATTCACTTTAATGTGGCAATCAATGCGTTGAAAATCATTCCACAAACACGTTCAGTAATTCAAAAAAGGAGGTAAAGAGTAATATATTTATATATAATTCATGGATTGCATGTTAAGAAAAAAGATAATTTAATTAGTTAAGAACTGAAAAGGAACTGCAGGTCCCACAAAGAAAAGAAGAAAAAAATACGAAAAAAGAAAAACTCCCTCACAGAGAAAAGAGCAAATTTCGACGTTACATATGTGATGTAATTAGACACATGACAAAATTAAAAAACAACAAAACGCAAAATTACTACTCAGATATCTTAACATTTAGCTTGAAAGAAATTTTTTGGCAGTTATCTAAGAAAAAGTGCGCGAGTTTTTCCCATTTCTATGATGAGTTTACAAGCTGAGATGAGTCGGGTGGGGGATGCGGAAATGACCTCCCCCATTTGGAGTCGAGAGAAATCTCACTTACTCATCCTATTAATAAATATATATAAAAAGAGCAACCACTTTTACGGTAAGATGGTGAATGGGTCCTAAAGGTCCTGACGTTAATGAACAAACATAATGACAACTGCTTTTTGAAGATTTCTTTCCAGCGTCTTTTATGGCTTCATTTTACCTTCTATTTTCTCCCTTTTTTCCCTCTATTATCTCTCTCCCTACGATCCTTTCCCCCCTCGCCCTTATTTCTCACCAGACTTATTTCCGATTTAACACTTATCGCGCCATTTCGGTTCCAAGCCGTTTCGATTCCATTTTGGGTGAAAACTGGAAGGATATATATATACAACCTAAAGAAAAATTAACTTGCTGATGTCTATCTTTGTACACCAGAATTGTTCAGCTTCATCGGTCTTATTCGATCCATTTCTTTATCAACGTTTATTTATATATTTTTTAAATCCTTTAAAAAAAGTAAATTATTAGTAGTTGTATGCTGGAAACAGCTCATTGACATCGTAGGACTCACCATCAGCGATTTCCAGGGATGCATGCATGCCTTAAGCAGTATGTTTATTTTAAATATTTTATGAAAATTTCAATTCCATTTTGGATTAACGTTGTGAAGAAACATAAGTTCGTTCTGTATTGAAACAACTTAATGTTTAATTTATGCTGGAATCGATTTCCATCATTCCCAAAACAATAAAACTTCAATTAACAGTCACCAGTGCTCTGATGGATAATCGAATAGACGGATAAGAGAAATATCTTAATACATATGCACAGAAACGTGATTTCACGGAAATGAAAATAGAGTCCTTGTAAACTGAATAATACATATTTTATTAAATTCATTAAATACATATTTTATTTAATTTTAGAAAACGATCAATATAAACTTCAATATAAGACTAGTAATGAACAAAAATGACGGATTAGATTTTTTTAGATGATGGCAGATAACAGAAACTGACGGTTAAACGAGTAACGGTTACTCGAAGTTTTACTGTACTTGTGTTTCCATAAAGTAACAGTTAGTATTCAAAATAATTCTTCTAATTCGCATGTTTTCTCATGGTTCAGGGTGGTCACAATTGTCCTATGAGTGGAAACACACGGCGGTGAATGCACATTTTGTTAGTTTTTCATACCTCATGTGACCATACGTCCCGTTTTGCACGGGACAGTCGCGTTTTTTGGTAGCCTGTCCCGTTGTCCCCAAGCACAGCTTCGGGACCCCAAAATGTCCCGTTTTCAGAACACGAGCAACCCATGATAACAATTTCAAACAACAAGGCGCCGAACATTTAAAAAAAAATCCGAATTTAATGTCTAGTACCCCGGCGATGACGGAGCATGCGTTAAACGTGTAACACACATATAAGTTGGTCAGAAACCTTCTATCTCGCACTTAGTTCTAACTTCACTACACAGCACAGTGACAGAATGAAACACTGGGAATATTTAAACCTAAAGTCGTTGGGCGGAACTGTTCAAACACTTTCAAGCCAATAATTTAAAACATACTAACTTTCGTATAATGATTGAATATATTCCATGTCTGCCCAGCACTAATGCACCCGTGGAAATAGTCTCTTTTTCTTATGAATAAGTTGTGAACGAGATAGAAAACACAGTTGCAAGTCGCAAAGCAACTGAAAGCAACGTGAATTAACAAAGTAAATTTTAAGAAATCCTGCGAAGAACTTCATTCCTTATTTAAATCAACACCAATTATACTGCAACAAAAACGTGTTCATCAAAAAAATGCAAGATCACATGAATTATTTATTTTCACGTGTTTATTCTGGTCCATTTAATTAATAAATAAAAACTGAAGAAATATGTGTTTTCTTGAATTCACATAATATTACCTAATTATTAAAAAAAAATCTCCCGTTTTGAGGGGGGAAATAAATGGTCACTTTATTCATACCCTCAAATATGTACCGCCCCCGGGTTCGTGTGAATTTTGCTAATCATAGAATAGTGTTTCATCTTGGGTTACATGCGAAAAATTGAAACCAATAATTTATGTAAGGAAATTTGGATAAGGTGTGAAACTTTTGATCGTGTCGCTATTGTTAATGACGCTGCAAGATAGAACTTGACTGAAATCCTTAGTTAATCATTAGCTGTAACAACTCGCTATTCCCCCTTTAATATCAGGTTATACATTTTATACGACAAAATGTCAGTTGGGAATTGTGAAGTATTTCCTCAGATGAAAAATTGAGTTTAGTTTATATTCGCAAAAAAAGAAAAGAAAATTAGTATTTCCATTTCTTTTTTTCTGAAAACTATTTTAAGATAATTTAACAGTGCTCCCGTGTGTTGAGTTTAAAATTTCTACCATTTTAAGAAGCCTTATTTCGTCAAATTTTAAAGAGTTTCGCACTGGATCCAATTTGAAATATTCAATAATTCAAACCAATTTGGCATTCACCTATGGGATACTCTCATTAAAGTAATGATTCTCTAATTTCTAAAATAGTCACAAACAACTAATTGTTTGGTGTTAAATTTAGTATAGTTGCGAAGGAAGTTACAATTCATCGAATTTTATGCAGTTTCATGCGAAATTCAATACTTTAGATAATTCTGCGTTCTTCGTAGTATTCTTATGAAGAATGCAAGTGTGTAAGATATTATAATAAATTCTCTGTTTCCTCAATTTAAAGACGCTAAATGTAACTTTACACTTGAACTAATTTTACACTTAACCTTAACTAACACTTTACACTTAATATAAATTATAAATTAACATCATACTGTGCTAAATCAAGTAAATTTAGATAAAACTTCGAAGAATTCAAATGAGCATTTATAATAAATTAGGACTTGATAAGTTCGAACACAAAGATACTAACCAGCAAAATAAAACTGTATCTTTTCTTCCCAAATTGTATCCCTCCCCCCAGTCTTGGCTTAGCCTTCTAGAAACCTATAAAAACTATTTCCAATCACTGTACTGCCTTAACTACAGTACCATACTGTGATACATCTAGTAGCTGAAGCATATTTCTCAAGATTATAAAGCACAACTAGCAGCAAGATCGGATTTAACACGCTTGAATTTAATTTCAAAATAGTATCTTTTCTCCATAAACCGATTCTTAACCTTCGAAGAGCCTATCTAAGTGATTCCCAGTTACTGCAATATACTGTGTGATGTCCAGTAACTGAAGAATAACTTCCACCTATTGTAACACGGCACCTGTTTCAAAACAAGAGTTAACAAATTTAAATTCAAAGATACCAACCGAATGAATACTTCCAAATTCATCTTTTCTCCCCAAACCTATTCTTACCTTACCTCTCTCCAGACCTATCAAAATCATTCTCAATCCCTCAGCATATGCGTAGCAGCATAACAACGCTCTACCCATCGCGCGTAGTCTCAGCACGGATGAACTATAAAACCGTGTATTATGGTATTGGATCGAAAGATCTCTAACGTTAATGGGAAATTAACGAGGGGTGCAACCAACTTTCTCGGTAACCAGCTGTCTTCTGCCTGATGAGACTAGACTGAAGCAGCCAGCATCTTTGACCGAAGCCAGCGCATCACACTTAGTGTTCCCTTTTCACTCTGGTATAAAGAGAACAAATAGATTTTACATTTTGAACTCCATCAGCCGTTAAATTTGGAAGCGGCGCTGAAAATTATAATCGGCGCAAAAGATGGAAGCGGGGGGGGGGTACATTGTTGCACACCCTCGCCCCCTTTCAATTTAAATAGTTTGGTGAAGGAAGGAAGAAAGAAAGAAAGAGTAAATTCGTTCTTAATAGGGAAACGTAGGTTCTTTCGCAAAAACAATTTTCTCTTTTAAAAGAAAACTTTCTTCGAATATGACTCTCCAGTACGTTCTTCTTATTCTTCCAAACCTTTTAGCAGAAATTTAAAAGAGCTCGTCGATGATGATGGGGGTTTGAAAGAGAGATTATTGGTGGAATTAACTCCACGGTATTGCCCAGAAATTATCGAAAATTGATGCTGGTCGTAATATCTTGTGTTTGATGTGTCTCTCTCGAAATGTGTGTGCCATCCGCTGGAACTTTTAAAAGAGGTAGATAAAAACTAGAGTTACACAAATCAAAGCGATTGAAATAAAAAAAAATTATCTTTAAATTTTCGTTTAAAAATAGAAAGATTTCGTGAACAAGAAAAAAGTACTAAACATCCAATTGTGAACATGAAATATACTGAATGAGACATTCAAGAAAAACAGTAGAAAATAATAATAAACAGTAGACAAAATAGTTCACTAAACGTAGCTAGTTCATACTTGAATCATTCATTCTATTTAGATTCATTTTTAAGAAATTAATTAGAATATTGACTAGAAATTAACTAAATAATTACACAACTAACTATTACAACAAATTTTGCTGACTCAACTATTTGTTTTCAACGAACTTTGTCCACAGCCCTTTTGTGGGTTAAGCTTTGATACACGGATCTCCCCCTCTTTTTGCTTTGGCCTCCATGGAGTGTACTTATAACCATTTTTCTCTGATGTGGGCATAAAATATTTCTGAATAAAACTTTTGAATAAAATACACTTCTTTTAATTCACAAAAATATATTTACATCCTCCATTTCAATGGAAGACTAAATGCAAAGCAAATATGACACTAGCTACAATTATCAAATTTTCTTACAGAATCGATGAAAATAATGAGATAGAAGGAAGATTCTTCAGAATTTTCGACAATGCAATGGTACTAGAATTTTTAGAAAATAAACGCACGGATTATAAATATTTCGCAAATAATCTGAATAACTAAAATGGAAAACATTCGAAAAAAGCTGAAAATGTTTTTAATACTAAGCGCACAGAATTTCGGTTTCCATTTTCAACTTAAAAATAATTGTTAAATATAACCGTTATTCTACATGGATTTCCTTAGAAATCGTGTAAAAATAACACTTATTTCAGGACTATCACAAAAAATTATTTTATAAAGACCATCCTACACATATTACAGTCTAAAAAGCTCATAATCATTTCGCTTCACAAGGCACAGAATAAATATCATAGGAACTGAAATAGAGATGAATTTATCCAATCGAGTAAATGATAGATCTATCGATAGAGAAAATAGACGTAGATTAATGACATTCCTCAGTGTGAAGCATTACGCCGAATGCAAAGCTTGATGATACATGGGAAAAAATATTTCTATTCTATTCTATGTTTCCGTGTATTAAATTTGTTTCATATATATCTATGCACATCTTTGTTTGAAAATATACATAGTGATATTTCACTCCAAGAATATGTATTTCTTTAAAGTATCATTCTTTCGATGCTGTCGATTTCCCTCCCTTAACATTTTCTTTATGGGTGTTACGGATACTGTGCCTAGTAGATGGGGTTTTTTTTCCCGCTTGCTCTGGGGATGGTGTAATAACTTCGCACATTCTAACTAGAAATTCAAAGTTTGATCTTACCTGTCAGAAGGACTAGTGAAGGCAACAGTCAGATTTTATCCATCATTTATTAGCGGAAGCAGCACAATACATCAAAACAAGCAAGTACAAAACAGGAGCATGGGACAAGCATTAGACAGAGAGTGAAAACATATCAGAAAAACCTGGAAAAAACACACAGCGCCACCAGGCGATACTCTTGGACTTAGAGAGCTTCAACAGATGGTACAAAAGCTGTACCATCAGACCATTAGGAGTTCATATGCCTCTCGCGAAAATAATTTGTCTCTTCTCTGATCACCCTATAGATTTTATTTCCCAGCCTTACTGTTAGAAATCATCTGTGATCGTTAAATTTACCTATACTTATAAATGCGAACAAACAAATGTGCATTTTAAGCGTTATGTTCTTCGTATTAATGTGCACAAGGTGTCTTTTTGTACTAAATCGATAACGTTCTAAAACATTGTAATTGACATTTTCCCTCTATTTTGTACCGTTTTTGAGATAAGAACGCTAACTCCGAATTTTGACGCCAGGTGGCGCTGTAAGCAGTTTTCTTGCGTAGAACATGGCAACTTTACTATACCTAGATCCCAATTTTATGACTATAGTTCTTGCCGTTCAGAAATTATTGGGGTGACAACGGACTTTAGCGGGCACATTATAGTACATTCAGACATGAGGCGAGTGGCGGTTAAGCGTACATCTCATACGAGGTTTTTAAGCCAAAAGAGAGTGAAAAATCCCTGCGTTCTCTCAGATAGGGGATTAACATATAGACAAATGGTAAAGTGAAGAGAATAATAGCTATTTTTAGCCAGTTACGTAAGTGTTTTAGGGAAAAGTCTGGACAAGACGCTGATTCATGATTTTTGCGGGCGCATAGAAGCTATTAAAATATTCTCTTAGTAATAAATATGCCAAAACGTGTGATTTACTATACCTCCAGCGCGGGAAATAAAACGAAACTGGAGTTTAAGAAAAGTGATTTGGGAACACAATTGCACTACAATTAAGATTTTAAAAAATATAAAATATTAGAATTTAAAGTAAATTAAGTGAGATTTTTACATATAGAAAAGAGAGAGGGGAAAAATCCACCAGTGACGTATTTATATCAAGTATCAGCATATCTTTCTTTTTAAACAATAAGTATATTATTTGTAAGATACTAAGATTTTTTTTCATAAATTCTCTTGATTCATGCTAGTCTTTAATCAGATATTATAATTAATTGTTTATAAAGGACAGATTAGAAAAGAGACAGAGGAAAAATTAAAGAAAATAATTAAACGCATCTGTGCATCATTAAAAAGGAAAAACTAATTTAAAACTTATATATCCCAGAAGAAAAAATCCGCGACAATAGAAAAAAAAGGGGGGAAAAACGCCAAGTATGTGACATGTTTTGTGGTTCAGTTCTTTGATAATAAAAGCGTCAGAATGTCAAATAAGTAAGAAAAATTTAACAGAAAAAAGAAATTTTATCTTGAATGTAGTTTCTATTCATTTTCCGCAATACTTAAAATAGATTTATGTCAATAAAATTAACTTTGATGATAAGCAGTCAAATTTCGTCACAAACCTATAAATCAACGATGGCATATGCAACCGTGACCTACTAAGAAGGTCAAGCCTTATAATTATACAGGGAAACAAATTTTTACATCTTAAAACAGCTTTAATAGTAACATCGGGAACACATGACAAAGCTTTGGTCGATGGGTGGTTTATGGAGTTTAATAGCGGAAGAGCCACGTTGGGCTATGCTGCGCCAAAAGATAAGACTTTGGTGACACATAGCAATGTCGCACCGGAATTTGAAAGCGTTGCGCAGTTTCATGTGAATTGTTGCGAGAACATTTTATGATTCCTTTTTCATATTGCTTCTTAATAATTGGAATAACGTCTTCTCTCCCCCAATAATCTAAACAAGTCTCTCTCAATACAACCAGCTTTAAAACGTAACTGGAACACAAAATGGTTTTCGTGTAACAATGTGTCATAAATGCAAAGGTGTTAAATTTACATTGTCATGAAACAAAGATGAATTTACAATTAGCGTACGAGATTATTTTACAGCATTAATAAAAAGATTTCAATGAAAATCTCGAAAATGTATGAGTTCTCACGCGAATGCGCACTCGAAACAAAAAATCGACTGCATAGAAAATCTTATAAATTGCTGACATGAAAATACGGAAAAAAGCGCTATGTCAGTGATAACTCGAGTTGACAATATGGAAAAAAAACTCGCCAAAACGCCAATTACTGACGTAACACGAGTTTCTACGCGTCTCAGGGATATAAAAAGAATTCCATGAAATTACATACTTCCGTTTCATTCAGATGTAGAATTCCATTCATTCATTTAAAGTAGGGTAATTCCGGGAGATATGCCGCATATTTTTTTGAAGTTGTGTATTAAATCCCATGGTGCACATAAAATAAAACAAATCATGCAGTACTATTTAATGTTAAATATACAACATGTGTACTGCGACAAAAAATATAAAAAATAACTAATATTTTTAACAATTTTTTTTCTAAAACATTACACTGCGGCGCGTCACCCGTACATTCAGGGTGAGACGCCGCGCTTGTGCGGGAGTTATGCCGCGCCTGGCATAAGAACAGAATGAAATAATAAAAAAAAAATATTCGAGCAAATATTCACATCTGGACGATAATTACTTACGTAATAACAAAAACAAACTAAATGAGTACAATTAAACGTACTAGAAGGTTCAAATCAATATTAGTCTACCTACTTAGTTCACTACTAAAATTATCTACTTATTTTTTAAAGATTGAATTTTAATTGTTATTTCAGCAACAACGTAACATCAGTGTATTAGAGGGAAAAGAAAAAAGTAAAATAGTGTCTACATTGCTTTATTTGTCAATAGACCTGTTTTTTCGACCGCAATCTACACAAAAAGTGTCGAAAATAGAACAGTCTTCATGTAACCACATTTGACACATGATGCAACTAAGTCATTCACACTTCCTCTTAGTTTTGTAATAGTTTTCTGAACATTCCTTTCAAAAACGTCTGCGTCACATGTGTGATCCAACTGTTCATTGTTATCATCTTGACTTGCATCTTTCTTCGTCTTCTTACTTTTTATTTTCCCTTTTTCTCCTTTGGTGTAGTAAACTTGATATTGTTTGAACATTCACCAATGTCTGATGAACTGTCATGGGATCCTCCACCTGATTCAAAATTAAATTTTCTCTTGGTAGTTTTGTCATCTTTATTGTTAATTTTCTTACATTTTTGGAATCTCTCTCTGTAGGAAATGTCACCCTGTTTGATTCTTTTAATCGCCTCTATTAACCTTTCCGGATCCGATTCTCCTCGAGGCCTTACATCGTCTCTTCTTTTATAAAATGTGGGCATTTCTAATAAAATCTGTAAACAAATTTAAAATTTATCCGGTTTTTAAAAACAATATTTCATTTAAAACCAGAACATTAAAATGCAAAATTATTACAATTAACGACTAATAACATGCCCAACTTAGTTAGTCTGTGCAAAAAGAAAAGAAAAAAGTTCATAACATTTAATAAAATCCAGCAAATATACTTCAGTAACATAAAATTCAGTAACATAATAAAATAAGACACGGATAGATAAATTTCAATTTTATTAATTGCGGCATCCCGTACAAAAGAAACTGCGGCATGTATACCGGATCGCAGTGCGGCATGTATCCCATTTTGTACGGTAAAGACGCCGCACATCATAGTTCCCTGCCCTCGCAAAGGAAAATGGCGTAACCATACACACAGTACTCTATACAGACTCTACACTTAGTTTTGACTTCGAAATCATGCATGGATTTAGTAATTAGGGTATAAAAAGTATTCAAGCATAAGGTGTTTAAAAGTTTGGATAGTGAAATCATGAGCTTACCTCAAAATAACGATTTTACAGCTAAAAGTAATAATCGAATTGGGATTCACGCTATTAACTGGTTAAAGAAATCTCATTGCGCACCTATACTGCGCGTCTGACTACCATCTATCGACAATTAAAAAAATACAAGGTGTGCGGCATCTATTCCGGATGCCGCGACTCTCCCGGAGTTACTATATAGATTTCTATTACAAAGAATATCGAAAACAGACGTTTCACACAAACTCTGTGTAAATAAATCAACTACTTTGAAATGCATCAGGATCAAATTTAGGACTATTTAAGCAGGGTAAAATTATCTAACGTGTAACTTTCGACGTACTGTCAACTTAAGTTCTCACCAACTATAGGCGTCAAAAATTTTTACAGGAGCCTTCGAGGTGTCACTTACAACGGTTGAGACTTCATAGTGACGTGTTTCAGAGCAATATGTTTCGCTACTTTTTCAATAAAAGTCATATCAAAAATATATAAAAACTAAAATTTTCATAAGTAGTCCAGACTAGTTAGTATTTAAAGATATACAAATTTATTTTATGCATAGTATAAAACAGTTTATCAAAACATTCACTGTGTTTTAATTGGTTTTCGAGCACCGAAATTGGAAAAAGAAACAACCAGTCCAAGAAAAAACAACTCAACTTGAGAGAAAGAAAACTAAGTCTTCTTTTACCAGTAGGAATAAAAGAAACTTCGCGCGAATAAGCGAAAACTGAGATTTCTTTTCCTTGTCCGACAAGTAAAGTCAAAAGAAACAGCATAGTGGCGACGGATAAGGGAAAAAAAGGAGCGCACATAACACTGGATATCGCGAACATCGTGAATAGGTGCAAATAATGGAGAGAAAACGGGGATGAATAACAAAGCGGAAGAGAACTAATTTCGTCCTTTCTTCTCATAGTCCCGAACAAACGGAGCACAAAAGAGTGTAAAGGTTTTATCACTTCAAATACGCGAGGTATAATTAAGAATGCCTTCCACAAGCTTCACAGTGGGAACTCCCAGAAGGGTTTTTAAAGAATGGGAGGACTGCTGTTGTCATTATATGAGATGACTTCGCTAATGGAGGGTAAATTAGTGATTGGCAATGCTGCGAATAAAGCAGTCATTTCGCAGAGAAATAAGATAAGACGAGGACAACAGAAAATTAAATCCAGATTTTTAAGTTAGTGGTTGTGATTTTTGGGTTTCACTTTCATAGGCTGTCTTCAGTAGGCGGAATACAAGAGATGCCAAAAAAGTTCCATAACTGTTCGTCTCAATACCGCACCAAATCTTTCTTCCCATTATTATTTTATAAAAATAAAAATTCTTATGAAAAAACAATAGTGAGTTCACAGAAAAGTGTTTATATATATTTAAAACATCATTTAATGAAGGTGAGGTATAATCCATTTTGGTCAGAGAAGAGACAATATTTCGCTTAATCTTCTTTATTCCATCTTTCAGGATGATTTTCAGTACGTAAAAGAATCATAATTTGCTGTTATCCATGACCAGAATTTTAAAGGTAACGCCCGAGCGGCGCGTTGTTGTTGTTGTCAGCTTACATGCTTGAATAAAAAAAGGCAGATAGAAATGCGCAGAAAGTTTAAGTATCCCAGAGAAGGGAATTTTCCCGGAAAGACTCGTGACTCGAAATGAAAGTCGTAGTGCTCTTATTACGATGGAAGTAGAAGTAATTAAAAATGAGGTGCCGTTATATATATATAAAATGATTTCGTGGTTGTAGTCAGTAAAAAACCCAGTTATATTCTAATATTCTTTTATGGGAGAGTGACGGAATGTACGTTTAAGTTTCAAGTCAAAAGAGAAAAGAAAATCCCTGCATCTTCTCAGATAGGGATTTAACATATAGACACGTGTTCAAAGTAAAGGGAATAATACGAGGCGTGTCCGGAAAGTAAGTACCGTTTCGTTCTACCGTCACCGCAGCGCTAGTGTCGCAGTTCCGTGCATGTGCACACGTGTATCTGGTTCATTGTCTGTCCACTGACGCCATTACAGCAGGATTGTGTTGTGTTTACAGGTGTTAGTGAGCGTTCAAAATGTTTAAGACGATTTCCGATCCCGCCGACTGTGAAGTGCGTTCTGTAATACGGTTTTTGAACGCAAAAAAATGTTAAGCCAGCAGAAATTCATCTTCAACTTGTAGAGATTTATGGTGAAAATGTAATGACTGATGGAATGGTTAGAAAGTGGGTTCGACAATTCAATGAAGGACGCACCAATGTTCATGACGAAGACCGGAGTGGGCGACCTTCTGTTGTCCAAGATGGTTTGGTTGCAAAAGTGAATGAGAAAATTCGTGAAAACTGTTCGGTTCACAATAAGAATGCTTTGTGATGAGTTTCCACAAATTTCAAAAACTTTTTTGCATGAGATTGTCACAAATCGCTTAAATTATCGCTAATTGTGTTCCCGTTGGGTTCCGAAAATGCCTATGGATGTCCACAAAACGAAGGGACATAGCAGTGCTTTGACATTTCTTACCCGAAACAGTGAAGAGGGCAATGAATTCCTAAACAAAATTGTGACTGGTGATGAAACTTGGGTTTATCATGTCACTCCAGAATCCAAACAATAGTCGATGATTTCAGCTGGCTTAACATTCTTTGCGTTCAAAAACCGTATTACAGAACGCACTTCACAATCGGCGGGATCGGAAATCGACTTAAACATTTTGAACGCTCACTAACACCTGTTAACACAACACAATCCTGCTGCAATGGCGTCAGTGGACAGACAATGAACCAGAGACACGTGTGCACATGCACGGAACTGCGACACTAGCGCTGCGCTGGCGGTAGATCGAAACGGTAATTACTTTCCGGACACGCCTCGTAGCTATTTTTAGTAAATTACGTAAGTGTTTTAGGGAAAAGTATGGCGGCAATAAGTCGCTGATTTCGCGATTTGTGTAGGCGCGTGGAAGTAATTAGAATATTGTTTTAGTAATAAATATGCCTCCAGCGCGGGAAATAAAACGAAACTGGAGTTTAAGAAAAGCGATTTTGGAATACATTAATATAGCACTAAAATTTTAAAATATATAATATTATAATTATTTTAAATATATAATAATTAATATAATATAATAATATAAAATATATAAATATATATAATATTAAAAATATATAATATAATATATATAATATTAAAAATATATAATATAATATATATAATATTATTATTAAATAATAATATTAATTTAAAATATATAATATTAAAATATATATTCAATCAAGAATAATTTAAAGTAAAATTAAGTGAGATTATTACATATATATAGGCATACACTGAAGATCGAAGAGACCCATCACCTAGAAGAACCAGAAAACTCGAAATGATTTAAATTTATCAAGGTTGCCTGAAATAATGAAAAGAACGCATTGATGCCATAAAATCAGCATCTGACGAAACCAAGTCGAAGAAACAGAGAATAATCTACTCCTAGAGGGATTCATATAGCAACTACCGGTTGCAAAAAATATCCTTGAAGACTCAAAGACTTATCAAGAATTTGGCGCATCAAGAACACCAAATATGCTTTCAACTAGTAATTCTCTGCCAAATGCCATAAAAAAATCCGATGAACATCTAATTCAGGTACAATTGTTGTCATTCCCGATGGTTATGAAGGTATGTATTGATTCACATAAGAGGAATTAACAAATGTTTCTCTTCCTCATCTAAAATGCTTCTATAAAAACCATTTAGACCACGAAGTATGAAAATAAATTCTTGGTTGGGGAAATCGGACACCATCACATCACAGTTGCTGCATTCATAAATAACGATATGCTATTTGCATATACATAAAGGAGTATCAAATATTTCTTCAATTCAGTAAAACAGCATTATATAATAATAAAAAAAAAATCTTATTTCTATTTAAAAGCCAGCATACATAAATGATGAGGTCTCTAGTTTTATTCGTAAACTGTGATCAATGCATAATAGTTACAAAATTTCGATGGTTCTAGCGAGGCAAATGCACGTTATTTGCATAACCTCCATATATTGTATAAATTCTCTTAAATAAGCACGTGCACAGTTTACTAGGAATTATCATTTTATTTTTGATAAACCGTCAGAAATGATGGATGAAGATTCTGCTGTAAACATTCAAGTGCAATAAATACTTTCCGTAAAAGAATTTCAGCAGAAATTTCTTATCTTTTTTTTCAATTCCTACTTCTTATCGGTTTTATTTCGAGAAATCTACAGTTAACTTTGTTTGCAGAAGAACAGTAAACTAGGTAGTGACTGAAAATACTAATAATATCTTCTAAGTCTACAAAATATTTTAATACTTTTAAAGATAATGAAAAGAAATGAACAGAGAAATTAGACCTTATAGAATAACTTGTAGTTGATGTGTGTAATGTAGCTGATAAAATTTAATAAAACGTAGCAGCTGCGAACACAGTTTTTGTTGTAAAAAAGTCGGAAAACAGAATAACATAGAGTCGGAACTCTATTTAACGAACCTTTATTTTGCAAATTTCTCTATTTTGAGAACTTTTTCTTGGATCCAAGAACATTTTGCGAATTTCTTCGTAAAATAACCTCCAAATAGGGAAGTGCATTATCTATTTAACGAACTTTTTCTTGTGATCCAGTATTTTTTTTTCTCCCTATTTCTCAAAATATTTCTAATCATTTCAAACTTATTCTTTCTTTTAACACATTTTATGGTGATTAACACATTTTATGGTGATCAATGACCTTGAAGCTGGAAAATGTCAAAGCGAAAGTGCTTGAGCATCAAAGAAAAAAAAATTAATTCTTCATGAGGTGGATAAAGGCGTGAAAAAAAAAGGATATTGCTTTAAAATTTGGTATTCCTCCAAACAGCTTATCAACCATAATGAAAAAATCGTGATAAGATACAAAACTATGGTTCATCGAATTCTTGTTCAAAACGTTTAAAAGCATGTGTCTATGAAGACGTGGATGAGGCAGTTTTGAAGTGGACAGTGCGAAAAATAAAAACAATACAGCAATGAAGACGAAGATGATGAAGATGAAAATTATCATGATGCAGAAATCAACAAACCTTCGTATGATGAAATGCTAAAATTCATTAATATTAATATAAAATAATTTTTTTAAATTGAAAATACAGTGTATTCCCGGACAATGTTTTGTTTTATTCTTGTTTTCCTTGCAGATTTCTTTTTGATGGGTAAAATATATAAAACAAATAGATATTAATTTACAAAATGAAGGTGTGATTAATTACCTTTTTAATAATATTTAGTGTTTATGATTTTAAAATCTGTTTTGTGTAGTTTAAAGTATTTTAAAAGGTGAATCTTTAATTTAACGAATGTTCCATATAACGAACTTTTTTTCGGGATTTAGCGACATCGTTAAATAGAGGTCCGACTGTATATGCAATTAAATATTCTAATAGGTTTTAATTTTTTTATTCGAAAAGTTACATAATTTATTTGAGAAAAAGTACTTTCTATAAAGATGTTTTATGACTTATACACTAGTTTGTGCCTATAAAACAACAAAACATCATATACATCGAAGAACACGACGCATGCGTCTGTCATAACAAGTATATTTGCACGCGTCTAATGCCCGTCTAATGAGCATTAGACTCCTTCTTTGTATAGCATCTAGAAGAGAATGGCGATTTTTTTATTTAATAAACAAAAGAATCTCATCAACATGCATTAAATGTAAAAGAAAATGTAATAATAAGTACAATTTTTGCGTATTTTTTAAAATTAATTTCGCGAATCAGTCCACACTCCAAATGATCTTTTAGCAATAAATGTAAGCATTCACGTATATGGCTTTAAATACAAATAATACACTGACCAAAATTTAAAAAAAAAATCTAAAATCAAACAAAAAAAATTGAATGTTATGATAAATTTCAGGAAAAGCTGAAAACAGTATTTCTTCCGTTAAAGAGAATATGTTCAGGAAGGAAGAAATTAATTTCCCGTCGAAAAAAATAACACAACTAAAAGTGTAATTAAATTGTACCAGTTAAAAACAGATTAAGAAACGCATCTAAAACAACTTAAGCGTTTGGGTAAAATAAAATGATAACAAAAAAGTTATCGAAAAAAGGGCATTAAGACGGGTATATTGAATTTATTTTTCTTTCCTAACTAACCTCTAGTCGATCAAAGAGCATTAAAATTTGATTTTTTTTCCCCTCTTCTGTTAAACGCATGAAGAGCTCTGGATCACATTCTAAGCTTTAAAAAAACGAAAACTTCGATAAGAAAAGAAAACAAATTTTCAAATTGAAAAAATAGAATAGAAAACTAATGACCATTAATTTTCGCTTTAATTGATTAAGTCTTTTTTCCATTTCATAGAACAATGGGAATCTTAATTATGTTATAATCTTTAATATACTTACTTTTTCGTTCATTGAAGGAATTAAGATTAATACGACAATAATAATAACAAAAATCAAAAAATGTGTTATTTTGTAAATGAGTTTACATGGAAACGCAAAAAATAATGGAAAAGACGAACTGCTCATCCAGAGGAAATTTGTCGCGAAAGATTCGTGACTTAAGTTTCAAATCTGCATCATATAACCTAAAATACATATACTACAATTACTATTATATTGAAATGCGAGTCCAAAATAAATGTTTCGAATGTGTGTGTAAATGTATTTAATCTACAATATTTTGATACAGATTCCAATTTCAGACTAACCTGCACTTTTAACTTTATTTCAATTTTCAGTTTCATTTATTATTTTTCCCCCTTAAAAATTTACAAAATATATCTCGTTTCGAGAATGCTACGTACAATAATTCATTAATAACAGGCTGCGAAAGATTTCTTCTATAAATACATCATTTATATCTTGCTACGAAATATAAAAATGTTTTTTCGAGTACTTTATGAGCTGGAAGATTTTAAAATTACATATTTCACTCCAAACCAGGCATTTAAAAAAACATTAGACACAAGAGAAATTTCATTTTAACCAGAAGATACTAAAGCTTAAATATCATGATATACATGTCGAACCAAACATTTTCTCCAAAAACAGAATCTTACTGTACACAACAGAACATTATATTTAACGGTGTAAGTGTCAAATGCGACATTGATGCATCTAAACAGAACATTAAATCAAGAGTCATCTATTCACAAATTTTGCAAACCAAACGTAGTCGAGAATTCTATTACTATTTACAAAACCAAAATCAAATTTTAAAAAGTTATTCTCCACAGTGCACTTCTTTTACTTAACCTAAATTACAACTTTTGAACAAGTATTAACTAAAACAAGCGAAGAGGTCAAAATTCAGATGGAGAACTAGCTTCTAACTTAAAACGAAACAAAAAGTTGCAGGCAAGATTTTGAAACAAAAGCCATTTAAGAGGAAACGCTGTTTCACTAAAGAGATTCCCAGAGCCAGAGCGTCAAAAGAACTCACAAAACAAACACATCTCGAATTCTCTTTTATGTTTGTGCCCCTACTACCCTTATGACCGAGGCACCGCAACGTGTACAACCATTAACTGCCAGGCTCAACCAAAAGTGAAGTATTTAAGGGGAGACTGGTAGTTAGAATAACGACTTTCGTTAGGCGCTATCACGAAGCACTTCCCTCGAAAGAGAAGAACAGCTGACCATTCTCGACAAAGATTATCATTGTTATTATTTAGGAGCTGATATTAAGAGCCTACAATTTAGCATCCGCTTTTTTATTTATTACGTCTTTTTTCCCTATAAATGTGATTCTAGGTAATTGTTCATAAAATGATAAGTCTCCAAGAATTTATTTCAAAGAGAAATATCTTGAGGTTTATTGTTAAGCTTATTTTCTCAACAAAATTTTGATTGCAGTTCGTACTCTAGTAAAAATGGGAGAAGATATTTGATGTTCAGAATGAGAAAAAAAAATTAATTATATTATCCAGGATTTATTTTAGAAAAATAATTAAATCGCCAATTTCCAAAACGTTTCGACCAATATTTCCGCTACAAAGGGAAGCAGTAATTCATTAAATTTAATTTAACAGCTACGTAAATAATCGCATTTTTGGTAAATTATTTTTTTATTCTTTTATAGGGAAAAAAATTAATTTTCAAGAAGTATCAGATTGAAACACTAAAATAAACAATATTTTTATGTTCATATTGAAAGAAAACATGACTTCTTTTAGATAGTTGAAACTCCTTTCACTTGTAACGAAAATCAGTAGAAAATTAACAAAAATAAAATATTAGTCATTTTCATATGAAAGCTAACATGCATTTTAAGAACTTTTTAATCACTAAAAACTTGTCAACAGAAACAATGAGGTAGGATTGACATTTAAATCAATATGTGTACCATATGTTACATATGAAACCTAATCAGGGATTGAGCTATGAACAGAAATGCTTAAAATAATAATTTTAACAAAGGCAGGCAAGGAATAAATGTTCAGTTCTGCGGAAGCTTACATTAAAATAACCGAAACAAGAACTACCCAGATTTTCATAATTCAGACTGGCATCAGATAAAATATCTCATCCTTCTATTGTCAATAAGTTTCGGCCTTTACAAAGCTAACTTTTTCAATCTTCTCATTGATGCATTTTCTCTACATAACACAAACGTTTCAATGAATTATTATTATTATTAAATTCCGATATAGTGCATGAATGGACTATTTAGAAAAAGAGCATTTTCTTAAGAAAAGCCACTGAAAACAACTAAATATGTAAATTTTTAAGGTAAAAATGTCCGCATAATATAAA
>BGPR01000007.1:3671225-3776385 GCA_013235015.1 Araneus ventricosus | reverse complement strand
TTTTTCTCTTACAAGATGATCAATGGATTTCAAAATTAAATTAGAGCTGCGCATTTCACATGTATGACATGAGTATCAATTAAATCCATCAATAGCCCATTAATGCCTAGGGACGCTTCTAAAAATGCACCATACACTCACAGGAATTACTTTTTTGAACATTTTACAAAAATATATTTTTAAGTAATCGCTTCTTTTATATTAAAGCAATGGCGCAGCATGCATCAAGCGTTTGATTGATAATGTAGCCATTTTATTTTCAAGTAAGACTCAAAAGTAGTATATTGCAATGTCAAGAAGGAAAAAGGTAAGTTTGTCCACTTTTTAATCAATTAATTTACTTGCATTTAACAAATATATCAGTAAACACAATTGTGAGAATATCTTTGCTGGAAGGAGGGGGATTTTACATAATTTTAGATTTTGATAGCTTTCTTACATTTCGCAATACGTCCTAAATAGGGAAGTTAGGCTTAAGAGGGCACTAAAGCATACATTTTTCAGGAAGGATCTTTTGAGCATTTTTTCCATTTGATTTCACGCCATGTAATATTGAAAAAACAGCAATTTGTGCAGTTAAGAGTTAATAAAACGATATTTTATCATAATCTTATTATTTTTTCACAATATTGGCGATTAAAATGTATTTCAGGGTCATAAAAATTATGAATGCTGATTCTTTTACATTGCAATCAACAAATAAAAAGCTCTTGAAATAAGTATTCATTACATACAAACTAACTATAAAAAAAACAGCTTCAACCCGCTTACAATATATTAAAACTTCGAGAACTATTGGATTTAACCGAAATACCAACAACTTTCGAGAAAAGGAGGAAATAGAATTCATCTCCAAACATTTCTCGAGTCTTTATAATTTCCGAGAAATTCCACATCGCATTTACAAGTTTTATTGAAATAGTTGTCAGATCTTCCCAAAACATAAATAAATTCTTACCGATAATTTATCAAGAAGTTGTCATAAGAAAAAAAGAAGGGAAAAAAAATACCGCACCAGAGTCTAGACAAGTCTTGCATCCAATCTGCACTAGGCAGACAACTAAATTGAACTTTCAAGATGCATTTATGGAAGAACTTTCAATTTTAGTTTCGCTCGCTCTGTTTCTTTCCTATAACATTTAGTAAAATCCATCATATTGCATAAAAAAATTTTAACTCCCCACACAAAACTCATTTATCCATTTCTAAAGATATTATTGGAATCGAAAGAAAAAGTTTTTTTTATATATACATATACATTTTTCTTCCTTTATTCAAACCGAAATAAATTATTAAAATTTCATCTATAACATAAAATATAATAAGAGTCACATTCTTCTTATACTACTCACGGACAAAAAATACAAAATGAAAATAAATGATATAGGAGTATTAATCTGAGATGTCAGACAGATACCCATAATACAAAAAAAAATAATATTCGGAGTCTGATACGACATTTGTTTCATGGATAAATAATGTATACATAACCATACGCATACAACAAAACAACACTTATCTTATTTTTAATGAATACTAGTTGAACCCAGCAATGCTTCGCTATTGCTAGATTTGAGAATATATACAGTGGAGTCTCCCTATAACGAAATCACTTGGTTCCAGTTGAAAAATTCGCTATAGAGAAAATTTCGTTATACTGAGATTAGAGATTTTTGCAGCTATTTAAGTAAATGTTACAAACCTTTTATTAGGTGCGATCAGTTCAAAAGTATTTAATTATGACTTTCAATTAAAAATGAAGTAATATATATTATAAATTCGTTAAAATTATACTAATTTTTATTGTATAAATAAAATGCTCAAAAGTGAAGACAATTCACCAATTTAGAGAATAATATGTACTAGTATGTATTTACGTTTATTTTACTTGAAAAATTCAGTTATTTTACATTGCTTTGCATTTCATGATGTTAAATTTTCATAAAAATTTTCGCATTTTATGAGTGAGCTAAAAATAGAGTCGGGCACATTTTCTTCCATTTGGAAACATCTTTTAATGGTTTCGAATGATTGTAGCATTTCAGTCCTATGTGGTTTTGGATGTATCACGTCTTCGTTTTCGGAATAACTGTCATTTTCCTGGCCTTTATTGTTGTCCATTAAACTTTTCAAAATCTCTTCATCTGTAGGATATGAAGCAGTTAACAGTTCTGTGTCCACTTCTAAAATGTCGAAGAGAGTTGCATCATCTGTTATTCTTCCATTCCCTTCCACTGTTTTCCAATTTTCTTTCAAGTCGACCAAGATCGCATATTCATCGTCGGAATCACTGTCATCTGTCTGATTACTGAAGACTCCTCTTTTAAAGCAATTACGGATTGTTTTAGCAGTTGCATCAAATTTCCATACTTTATAAATTCTGCAATTGCTTTTCGAAGATTGATCTTTTCTTGAACTGTTTCATTTTTTTCAATTGCACTGATCATTTCTTTCAAGATTCTTTTCCTATAGTGCATTTTTAAATTTTTAATTATTCCGAAATCCAGGGGCTGCAAATTTTTGTGCAGTTAGGAGGAAAGAAAATGACACTAACATTTTTTAGCTTTTCTCCACAATCTTTTGAATGAATTGGATAATTGTCGATTAATTAAGCAATTTTACGGTGTTGTTGTCCCATTTGCTTGTCCAATGCTTTCAACCATCTGTCAAAAATTTCAGACGCCATTCACGATTTTTTTGCTGAATTCGTATTTAACTTCTAAAGATTTTATTCCTTTGAAGCACCTTGGAGATTTACTTTTGCCAAAAACAAGCATCTTTAACTTTTCCTCGCCAGTCATGTTGGTACATATCAAAATTGGGAATCTTTGTTTGCTTTTCTTTCCTCCGAAACGTTTGTCTCCTTTAAAAGTTCGCGTTTTTGTAGGGAGACGTTATCGCTGGAATGAACAATGCGAGTGGTTGCACGTGTGATCGATTTGTTTGCACAGAAATTAGCAACTTTCTTCAAAAATGACAAAAAATCGAAAAGATAAACGTCTGAAAAAATTCGTTATAGGGAGACAACCACTTCGTTATATGGAGAATATTTTGAATGTTTTTTAACATTCCGATTAAAAATTTCGTTATAGGGAGAAATTCGCTGTAGGGAGGCTTCATTGTAGGATTCTACTGTGTAGGGAGGATTCTACTGTATATAGATAAAATGAATTTTGATGTGCGTGTATCGATTTACTTGATCACTTGAATTTCTAATGAAATATATTTACAAACATTTGTGGTCAGCATCCGTAATTGGCAATAAAAAGCCTATTTGTCCTTGAATCTTGTATGTTTTTTTGGCATATAATTCTCAGTTATTATATTCGTTGCACCAAACTAAGTCATTTGAAAGCATGTGTTATAATTTCGTATGTTATTCAAAAAATACTTCGATTGTGTTGTAGTACCAGCGATCAATGAGAACAATGGCTCAAGTGGTGCCTTCAATGGTGGCAATTTAACTTCTGAAACTACTTCGTTTGACAGCTCACTGTGGGCAATTTGAAAAGTGTCATATTAATAGTTAACTTAAAAAAATCGTAAAATTATTCTAAAAGTCATAAGTAAAAATTACGAGCACTGTCTTTTATATATATAGATATATGTGGTTGCATGTCGAAATTATTTAGAAAGAAAATATTCCAAAGTTTACCATTAAATATTTAATTATTTGCGTGTATTCTATCATAAATTAATTTACGTAGTACACACGGCTGCGGCTGCATACTTTTAATAACGTTTTATGGTTTTTAAGCACGCATAACGTTATCAAACCAGAGGCAGTCCTTTTTAACAAACCAATAAATAAAGGTTAGTTGATCAACCTTAATTATATGCTCATATTAATGGAATTTTGCAACCACCATGTAAATACAGTGAAAGTTTTATAAGCTGAAAGTGAGATATTTCATTCACAGCTTACATACATTTACAGAACTGAAACTTGTTGGAATTAATCAAATTTACTCGACATCTCACTAAAAAAAATTTTTTTTTTGATAACTCACCATTAAATTCGCAATTTTAAGTTTCTATTAAATTTTTCCATAAAAGAAAAAAAAAAGGCCATACGAAAATTTATAAAATGTTCAAGGATCTACTAAACTGCAGTTATTTAAATAACAGTCAGAAATTTGTTTTCCAACTTTTTCTTTACAATTTGTTCTGATATCTTGAAGCATGAGTAAAGAAATTTTAGCAAGAAAACGGACTCAAATAGCATTTTGTTTTCATTTTCATCACAATTTTGAAAAGGTGTACTATTGTTTGAAAACCATTTTTCTACTAATATGCAACAACTTTAATTCATTATTTTACATTGGGCAGGGTATTAATATTTATATCACTATTTCAAAACCTCACACATTTACGTTTGGGTCAGCAAATATTTCTCTAAAACAAAAGAAGGGATTATCCAATATTATAACATTACAGAGAGGGCCGGGGCAAAGGGTTAAATAGGCAACTGCTTATGGGCCCCACAACTTTTGGGAGCCGCGAGGTGACATTTTCTGCGTAATCTAATTTTGTGCCTACATCTGATTTACAAGGTACATGTACTTATTAAAATTTCGTATTGCTTAAATTTGAGAGGATTATTAGAACTTTTCCATGTTTTTAAATTTCTTTACAGATCAATGTGTTCCAATTTTTTTCGCAGTTGGCTCACTACTTCACAAGTCAACAGAACTGGAAATATTTGTTATAGAGCAGCGGTTCCCAACTCATGGGCCGCGGCCCACTCGTAGGCCGTGGATATCGTATTAGGGGGCTGCGGAAAGCTAGTCAAGAGTCAAAGTCAGGGGAACCTCAAGAATCGTCACTCATTTTCTGCTTTATAGAAATATATATTTTTAATTCTTTTACAGTAGGCTTTATTAATTACTGAGATTTACATGCATATAATATATATATATATATATATAAAAGTATTATATGTGTTTGTATTTTTTTACTTGTATATTTAGTTGGTGGGCCTCAAAATATTTTTTACACAACAGGTGGTCCGAACAACCACAAAGGTTGGGAACCACTGTTATCTATCCTATTAAAATTCGAAG
The DNA here is from genome assembly GCA_013235015.1 of Araneus ventricosus. Lineage (NCBI taxonomy): Eukaryota > Metazoa > Arthropoda > Arachnida > Araneae > Araneidae > Araneus > Araneus ventricosus. The sequence goes on along the minus strand of BGPR01000007.1, from coordinate 3,771,322 downwards.
GTAAACAAACGTATGTATGTATGTCCGGCTATCTTCTCACGAACCGCTGAACGGAGAAGCACGCGGAAAGTACCAAAAGATGGGGAATAATCCAAGGAATCCATTTCGGCCATTTAAATTCCGAAATTACAATTAGTTAAAAAGATATTAATTAAAAACGTCAAAATGAATGAATTGACGTGCTGCCATCTATTGGCAGAATGGTGAATTCATTCACGGCGGATTCTTTTTTTTCTATTATTAGTTTTCGCATCCGGTGTTGCATTTTTTTTTATTTATTTAACGGAAGTTGGTATTTCTTTTTGAGCGATCTTCTGTGTTCTTCTGCGTTTGGATTTATTAACAATTGAAAAAAAATCGTTTTCCTGCATTTTTCTTTCTTTTTTTTGTCGTACGGTGTTTCGCAACATTTACGTTTGTTGGGGAAAATAATTATTCATTTTTATCCGTTTTTTTTCATTATTATTCGTTTTATTTTTTCTTTTGCAAAACAAATATCATGCTAATCTGTTTTAATTTACAAGCATAAGAATGCTCGCGTTTTCATTCAAACCAAACTGCTTTAAGGTAGTAAAAAGGCTAGAACTGAAAGTTTTAATCCAACAAGAGAGGATTCAAAACAGATTTACGTTTGTTGGGGAAGCTTAGTGACAATATTTGCAGGGAAAAAAACAGAGGTGGGTATATGAAAAAATGTGGATTCCGAGAAACGCTGGGTTATTAACTATAAGGTTGGATTTAAAAATTTTAATTAAACAATATATGATTTAAATGATTTTTTACATTTTGGAAGGAACGTAACGTTTACGTTAGCTACAATATGTGTAAAAAAAATAAACCGGAGGCGGGCATATGAAAATTAGTAATAAAAAGACTAGACTAGATTTGAAAGAATATTTACATTTGTTGGGGAAAGTAAGTGAAAATATTTGTTGAAAAAAAACGGAGCCGGGCATATGAAAATATGGATCCCAAGGCCTCACATGATCTCACTTCTCTCAGCCTGGGAATATCCCATTATTCAAGATTGCCCGTGCAACGCCGGGCCATGCAGCTAGTAGAGTATTAAGATTCTGTCAAAAATATTTTGTAAATGTTTAAATGTTAAATTTATGTTTAGCAAAAGTTTTAAATTTATATTTTCTATACGAGATTTAAATTTTTAATAATAAAACCAATTTTTTTTATGGTGATCCGCAATTCAAATGTTTTGTTATTTCAGTTTGTCGTTATATGTGTTACTTAAAAACTTGCGAGTATAACGTTTAATTAAAATCAATAAAAAATATCTTGTTTTGGGAATTGAGGAAGGGAAAGGGGGCCCCTGAAACTAACATTGCCTATGGGCCCCTGATTACAGAAAGTTGGATGTACAATTCAGCAGCATACCGATTTCTATATGGTCCATGGCATTTCAATCCAGAAAGAGAATTTTTTACTATATTATGAAACACACAATAGAAACTGCATTCCTTCATATACTTTGCCTCTGAATGCGTCGGACAAGAAATTTAAACATTAAGAAATTTTTCTTTAAGAATTATGTATTCCACATAATTCTCCCTTCTTAATTAAATTCGTAGCTAAATGTATTTGTTAGGAGTAATATTTTGGAAAAAAAGAGTAATTTTGCCACTTTGAGACACCTTGAACAATAAAATATATAACATTGAAACAAAAGTATTTCTTCTCACTAAGGCAGATTCAAAACAATCACTTTTTTCCCTCCCCATTTCAATACCAGAAAATAAGGGTCGCAATGTTTACAGTCCACGAGATCATTTATTATGCGTCTTAAAAGAGCAAAGACCACGATGATTTTGAGAGGGAAGTAAATCTCATCGCTTTTGTTGTAGCAGCATTCCAAGTTCTAAAACACTAAAAAAAATTTTTCTTCCTCAAAACAAAACACATTAAATGAAAGAACTCTTTACACGACCCAGAATTAAGTGTGTGTGAAATATCTCGGAACACTGCGTTGAAGAGGTCTTCCACAATTAAAATGCCATCTCTTAACAAAAGCTATTGTGCGTAAGCCAGACTGCATCGCCAAAGAACAACAAGAAGCCGAGTTCTGCCTAAAGAATTTTTTAAAAATGAAATGGCTTTTGTTCCGAGTCAAAATGGCGTTCTAAATTATTACCAATTTAATAAAAACTTTAAAAGGATGCGAAGAAATTGCGTTCAGCGTCAAGTTTCGCGTGGGGGTCTTTATTTCACTCGAAGAAGTGTGGCAGAAATTAAACAACGAAGCACTTTCTTTCGATGAAATTTCTTTCACTTTAATTTTTCAGCAGTTCTCTTTAAAGGAAATCATTTTTAAATTGTTTCATATTCTTCTTGCATGGACGAAATCATTGCTATGCTGAAATAATGGCATGATTACAGCAGATTTTTTCGAAGGATGAAAAAGAAGGCGTTATAAGCACGTTTAAAAATATCCATTTGAATTTCTGGATTTTTTGTTCCATTGAACTGAGGAGTAAGTTCAGACACAGCTTTCAAGAATTATTATTCCTGCAGCAAGCATTTTCACTTAGAATGAGCTGAACAATGGATAAAATAACTGTAACATGTAGCCTCACTCTTTTGTAGCAGATGAATAAATTCTAAGAGGGGAAAAACTAACAGACACCGATCATTGGTTAAGGAATGCATCAAATTGGCTTATTATTAAGCTGTAAATTATGGCTACACGAAATCTCAAGATGTTCTTTCAAAATTAATGGTTCCAACAGAGAAGTGATTCCCCTCGTTTCAAATCATTGGAGGATCCTTAGTCCCTCTTGACCGCCCACAAGTACCCTATTCTTTTTTCTCTTTTATTTGCAGAATGAAAATCATCATGTGCATGGTGAAATAGCAAGATTAAGAAGTAACACTATCTATCTACAGGATAATTAGAACTATCCAATGATTCACTCTGTGACGGGATAGAAAATCTTAAGCGGTGCTACATCAAATTATGATGCTACACGAGGGCTACTTTGGGCGGACTTGGAAAAACTTACCAAGAAGAGGTGGTAGGAAGGGCACCTATGCCGAAACTCCACGTTTTTAACCTGTAGGCCACAGAAAGTTAGAATTTTCAATCTCCAATCATGTACACATATCGGACATTCGTAGTCCAATCGAGACCTAGGAAATTAGAACTCCTTCACTATGCCGAAATGGGGCTAACTCTTGTTTCTCAGAGCCAAGTCCAATTAATGTAAAGATTAAGCTATTCCGATCAAATAAGAAACAATCTCTAAATCGTTTACAGCAAATATTTTTTATACATAGGATATTAATAGCATATCATAAAATGCACTATAAAGTTAGAGCTTCATTATTACGAGGTCGAAAGTTAAGGTTTTTCTAATTGACAAAAATTAACTGGATTTCAGACTGATGCATATCAAATATGGCAGTAAATCAACGGATGTTAAACTTGGAAATTTTTCTAATGCAAGGTGCATAAAAAAATGCCAAAGTGATACTGTTAAAAAATAAAGCGGTGGAAGGCTTTCCACAAAATTAGGAAACCGCAATCAGTTAACACGTAAAGCGCCAAGCCAATTTTGGCGTCCTTTCTGTTTAACCCGCGATATCCGATTTCATCGATATACTGACAGAAGAAGGCATTTTTGAGTACACCGTGTTTTAAAAATACTCATTATTTTTTTTTTTGGTAACAAGTAATATTTAGGTACGTTCTTTTATGATCTGAAAATTATTTCAAAATTATTAATAGTATAATTTTTTTTAAATAGTATATCGCCAGTCACCGGTGACTGACGCGGTCCGAACAAAAACCATACAATCAATCAAGAGTGACTGACGTGGCATGAACGAAAATAGACTGTCAGTCGCCGGTGACTGATGCGGTCTGAAGGAAAAGTATAGTGTCATTCAGAAGTGACTGACATGGTAATTAACATGTAAAATGAAGAGAACCCAACGAAAAATTTAAAGAAAGAAGAATGCAATCGGAAGATCCACGGTCTGAGTTCCGGCGAAGGCATCTCCTCATACAGACAAATGTACTCTAAGGTATATACATTCGCAATTATATCGTTTGAATAATAGGTAAGGAAATTCTGATCCCAAAAAAACGCGAAATCAATCAAATCTTAAATAAAACCAGCGGGAGTGACCTCCCCGAAACTTTCTCGCATACGACCAGTAATGTGGGGTGGGTAAACACCCATTTGGTAGGTAAATATTTTTTGGGTATTTACCCAAGGCCTGGCTATTTTGAAAAAAAAATATGAATGATGATTTACAATGAAACATATAAAATTTATGAATTCCCAAAAACTTATTTTTTTGCAAAAAAAAAAAATTGCGTATGTTCGCAATTTTTACGCGCGCTGAGGTGCCACAACTTTATTTAACGTTCTTGAGTACGAAATCTTACTCCAGATATCGCACAACATTTCACTACACCTCTGGTTAGTCACAGGATTCCTCTTGGAGAATGTCAAAACAAAGGGATTGCCATAATATCCGAAGCGCGTGTTTGCGGCTCGCTACAATTTCCGCGAAGGTCAAACGCCAACCATACTCACTTAAGTAAAATAAGCGAAACGCTCGCCAACACACAGTCGTAATGTGCATTTTGAACTAAATATGCAATTAGAACACCTGTTTTTTAACCGATTGAGATGAAAATTGGGCACAGATCTATAATTAATGTTAGCATCCGCGATATCAAGTTTTATTTATCTAAGCCAAAGGGCTTATGAGATACAAGTATGCGATTATACAGACTACAAATTATGTTTAAAGACCACACACCAAATTTCAACCCCGTAGATCTAATAGTTTTCGAGTTATCGTGTTCACAGACACACAGACAGACATAATTCCAAAATTGTGTTTTTCGGAATCAGGGAGGTCTAAAACGTGGAGGTTCGTCAAAATCTCGAGTTCGAATTTTTTGACGATTACAATACTGTCTCTTTGTATACTTTGTATACGAGAAAGTAAAAAGAGACGAGTAAAGTACGTTAATTAACAAAATTAATTTTAAAATATTATACTATGGGTATTAAACTGAAAAATGATTGACAACTTAATTAAAATATACCAGAATTTAGCCACTTTAATAGTCCAGACTTAAAAATTAGGGGAGAACGTAGTAAAAAACCCAAAGTTTGAAATATTTCAGCAGATAAGATAGAGTTGAATAAAAATGCTAGTTAACTGATTTATAGCATGTGATAAAAACTATAATTTAGCTCTTAAAAGCCGTCGTTAAAGTAAATCACGTTAAAATAAAATTTGCAGAGAGTGAAATTTCATCCGTGACGAACTTCGATCATTAAGAAACAATAAAAATGTGCAAAGTTTTTTTTCCGTTTTTTTCACTAACCGTGCTGAAAAAAGGCTAAACGCAAAGAAAAAGAATTTACTGAAAATGGAAGAATACTTCAGTTCCAAAGAAAGTTGCACGGAGTAAATGCAAATTAAAAGTTCAGAAAATTTCCAAGCAGAGCAATATTTCGTATTTGGTTGCATTGGTGAGAAAAATTAGGTTTGTTAATTTATTGAAAACAGCTTTATTTTATTCAACGTGATACAAATTTTATTAGGATAACTAGACAATTATTTTTTATGACTGTTGACAGATGTAGTAATTGATATACAGTAGAACCTTGGGAATCCGAACTAATTGGGGCTGACCTCTGGAATTGGGGATTCCAGGAAATTCGGATTATCCGAAAAATTCGTTAAAATACTCTTGATATACCATTGGTCGTAGAGTATTGACTATGAGTACTCTGTGAAAGAGCTAGCTGCGATTCGTATTTTCGAGCAAGTTGAGTTCCTTACGTCAGAAGATGATCGATTTTGTTTCTGCTAATTAAGGTGCTGTATTCATTCTTAAATACCAATTCAAAGGTTTCTTTTAAGTCAGGAATAAACATTAGCTTTGTTTCTGATTCGTTATTGTTATTTTCCCTTAATTTTTTAATAAAATTTTTTTTCAGAAAATTAAAAAAAATGTTCAGATTATCCAAAATTTAGGATTCCTGGGGTTCGGATTCCCGAGGTTCTACTGCATATTTAAATCAGATAGCCAACATTTCTAATTAAACAAAACACAAAAGCAAAGAAGTTCAATTTTAATGACGGTAATTTAGGATTTTTGATTTAATCTGCATTATTTCTTCAGGAAGAACTAGTTTGTATTCATTCATTATTCACACACTGACACAAAAATCTGAGCAAGTATTCAAATCAGTGAATACTTGCTCAGATTTTTGTAAAAAGTGCTAAAAGTAAATTTTTGCCATTTTCTAACTGAAAGTGATTGATGTACAAAGCTGAAAGTTTATGAAGGTTCGTCAGTGCTTCAAACTTTTAGATTTACTGGTTTAACAACTTTACTTTAGACCAAATCTATGGATTTCCTGTGCGTTCCGAACAATATCTCTAGTAGAACAAAGTCATCACACAAAGAAGTCTTGCAAATTCGTTAGGCTTGCTTTGCTGTTTTTTTTTTTTTTTTTTTTTTTTATTGAACTAATTCTAATTTCTGCATTGGGTGACGTGGAATGTATACGAGGTTGCACCGCTTTTACTTTGTTTTATGAATGTTGTGAAAAAACCTGGTTTAATTCGATTTAAAAAAAAAAGGGCCGAAAATTAATTTTTTGTCTAACGATTTTATAACTTTATTTTAGGCCAAATATATGGATTTCATCTGCGTTCTGAAGACAATTTCTAGAACAATAAAGTCATCGCACAGACAAACCTTGCAAATTCGTTAAGTTCGCTTTGTCACCTTAAAACTTTTTTTTATTGTCGCATTATGCGGGGAACTAATCTAATTTCTACATTAAAGCAGCATGTATTCGAGACTTCGAATGTTGTCAAAATAAATGGTTTGATTCCATTTTACAAAAAGGGGAAAAAATGAAGAATATTAAGATTTTTTCTAACGATTTTTATTGGAAAAGCACCGCATTATTACTTTTAGTCGTTACAAGAAACAGATTTAAATTCTATTTTTAAAGAAAGGTAATCTCATTCTTAACTTACAAATATACTCAGTTTCAGTAGGCTTTGTAATACCAACGAAGTCATTTGTTAATCGGATCACTGCATTTTGTGAACGAATTAATCAAAAACAGGAAAAGATAGTTGCAACATGCAAAGAAAATAACCACTGGCAGGATATATATATTTCACGAGCATTTTCACTTGAGAAGTTTTTCCCCCATTCTCATACTAGAAATTTATACTTATGATTATTCCTATTACGGCAAATCAGAAATATACAGGAGCCAATTTTTTTATTTCCCTCAAGGAAAAAGACTGGAGAATACCATTTTCAACGGCATGAAAGAATAGACGGATTTATAGACAAATTAATTCCCGAATAGTTTCAATCGCACATAAAATGAAAATTGATGGCTATTTCGTTTGACTGCAATAAAATGAGATATGCACGAGACGACTTCTCATTCTTTCGTTTTTACAATTCAAACCCTAAGCGAGAAATACCATCATACCTTCAAAATCTCCGAAAGGCCTCACACAACAGTAGTGAAAAACGCTTAAACTTTCCATAAAAATCCTCTCTCTCTTCTTTTTCTCTTGCGCTGTCTCCTAACCCTCTTCTTCCTTTTCAGTTTTTTTTTTTCCCTGAATAAAGTTCCCTGGAGTTGGAGAAAAACTCTAGGGCAACATGGGCAAGAAACTTCCATTTATAGCACTAGTAGGCGAACGGAGATGCGAGCAAGTAGCAAATGAATATGGGGAAAAGAGAGAGTTTCAAAGTTCGTGAGCAATGCACCAGAAGATTGTAGTAAAGAGCAAAAGAAAGAAAAAGACGGATTGGGGAAAGGGAAAAAAGGGGAAGGAGGGAGAACAATAACGTCCCCGAAGTTGCGGTGGCTACGGTTCAGAGATTTTTGGAAAGGCTGTGTCTCTGTGATAGAAAAGTTTGTCACTTTAGCTTAATAAAGGCTAGTAATAAATGAAAATTTACTATAATTTCTTGTTATAAATGTGGTGATTAATGTAATTACTCACTATTTTTTTTCACTACTTTTCTCTCACATTTTTTTTATTGATTGCTGGTGGATATATGTATGCGAGTTTTTGAAAATGAATCTCCATTAAATGGTTGCGTGTGTATTTTGAGATCGACTGCCAACTTGTTTTACCAATTTAATACATAGATTACAACTAATTCGCTCTTCCCAGAATTTGATAACCCAAGCCAGATTTTCTTTTTCTCTACAAAATAAATTACATTACGAACTCGTCAAGTTTCTTATATTTGCGATCCCTTTTCGATTGCATATAATTTTTCAGACACCATTTTCAGTACGAGGAAGGGAAAAAAAAAACATTTCGAGTCTTCAAGAACGCATTAACATAGATAACTAAAATATACTAAAGGGTAATCTTATCATGAACGAAAATTAAAATATCCTAATACAGTTACTGAAAAATTTTTAATTACAACTACACAGCACAGTTAGACATATTTGCAGCATTTGTATTTTTTAGTTCTTTAACGTTAACTATGAATAATTAAATAAATAATGAATTAAATAATTTACTTATAACATTTATGACTTAACGCAAAAAAATCAATCAGAAAAATTGCATTTATATAATTTTTAATTAACTATTTTAATCAAAAATCAAAGATAAAAATTAATTTAAATTGTTTTTTCTACATTCACCCCATTTATTGATACAGATTTATGCAACTAGTTTTTTAAATCTTAAAATTGTGCTTTGAATGGTTCAATATTTAAATCAAGGTGGTTCCCCTTTTTATTACTAATACCGAAGAAGCATGTCTTTTTTCTTTTGACGACAAAGTTTCCAAGAATTGGAGAACTCTAAGGCCATATGGGCAAAAGAACTTCTGCTTATACACCAACACTCAAAGAGAACTCAGTTGACAGTATAGTGAAACCTCGTTATAACGAATCCTTAACGGACCGATGTAGAAGTTCGCTATAACAGGGTTCACTATATCCGATTTTTAAAATATTGGCTACACAGGATTTGCAATAATTCTTAAATGCATTTCTGTACTGAATAAAATTAATTACACTAAATTGCAATTAATAATGGGTTATAATAAATTAATAAAATATTTGTTCTTAACAGTTAATTAAACAGTGAAATTAATTGTACTTATATTAATTTCTATAAAGTATGAAAATAAACAGTTATTTTACGATAAACAGCTGAAACTAAGCTTGAAAATTGGAAATTTTGATTCACTATATCCGAATTCCTTGATTTTGAAGATCGTTACAAGCATTTGAAAATGCATTAGTGACATAGAAGTTCGGCTGGGACCATTTGAAAAGTTCGTTATAACCGAAGAATCGTTATATCAAGGGTTCGTTATACTAGGGTTTGGCTGTATATAGAAAGCTACGAGAAGTCACATCACAGGTGAATGACGTAATACTATTGGAGAGATCTGAATGAAATTAAACAACTTACGTTTTAAATACAGAGTTTTATTACACTGAATTGCAAAATTAGTTCGATTAATATCGATTACTGGTGAGTAAAACTTTAAACATATCGATTAATTTCAAACGCATGGGATTATATTAGGTCTATTTAACAAGCCGTAATGAGACACCGCGAAGCCTTCCCCTTACTGTCAATTTGTATTGTCAGTGACTGTAATAGACGAACGGATGCGAGCAAGTAGCAAATGAATATAGGGAAAAGAGAGTTTCGAAGTTCGTGAGCACTGCACCAGAAGATTGTAGGAAAGACAGAAAGAAAGAGGTAGAAAAAAAGGGAAGGGGGAATAAAAGTCCCCGAATTTGCGGTGGCTACGGTTCAGGGATTTTTGGAAAGGGGTGAAGAATGATGAGCTCTTTTGCAACACCCCCCAAAAAGACAGGATTAGAGATAGGTGAAGCTAAAACGACGTGTCGCTAATGAAGCTTTTATCCTAATTCTTTGTTCACCGCTTAATTAAAGAAGACTTTTCAAAGCTTACGGTAATGAAGGCTGAAGTACGGCTTTTAGGACACGTGATTCATTCTGTGTTTCATTGTAGACGGCAAATTGAACCCAGTTTCAGACAGTTAATAAAAAAAAATATATATTACCTCAAGTCTGATTTCCATACCGTCTTAACGCAGAATGCGAAGTTTCTGAGAAATAAATACATATAAGACAAAGTCAGACCAGATCTCTACAAAATTATTAACATAATTACTTCTGCTTACCTTCCGGAGTCAGTCTCATTATAACATAATCCGATTAACATGAGTCAAATACATATTTCTGCGTTGACGGCGTGTGACAAATAAAGCTTTCTGCTGCGTGTCACTGTGATAGAAAAATTTATCACCACAGTTCAACAAAGGCTGGCGGTAGTTAATACACGAAAAGTTGTCGTAACTATACTGACATAAACAGTGACAACTAGCTCGTTCTCTCTGCAGTTATGATCACAAATTTTTTATATACTTATCCATTCTCTTTATCTTAATATATAACCTACGATGGAATTGATTACTAATCTTTATATATTTATCAATACTCTTTACCTTCATTTATAAATTACTATAGAATTGATTTCTAATTTTTTATATATATTTATCCAATCTCTTTACCTTAATCTATAAACTACGATGGAATTGATTACTAATTTCCATATATTCATGAATTATCTTTGCCTTAATCTATAAATTACGATAGAATTGATTACTGATTTATTTTATATTTATCCATTCTCTTTACCTTAAACTATAAACCTAAGATGAAATTGATCACTGATATGTGGTGTTATATTCTTTTAATTATTTTTTAATTGTGTATTTGTAATTGAGAGGAAATGGTGGTACGTCGTTTTAAGCCATTAATAAGTCACGAATAAGAAAATTTCATAAAGCCATAGCATACGAAAAGAATCTTGTAAGGTGATTTTACTGTTAGCTGGTTGGTTGAAAGAAGATGTCTGCTCAACAGCAAAAGAAATTCAAAAGGCTACTGACTCCATTGCAGGTGATCTTCTAAGATACAATGCACAGTAACATTCATAACAATACAAAAACATATGTTGATATGAATCTTTGATGTGATGTGAATATAACTCTTAAGAATTCTACGCAAACTATCAAATTATCTTCAGAATCCTTTATTCTAATTTGAAACCAACCAACCACAGAAAACTTTATCAATTGAATCCATTCTATTAGTCCCTTACAGATAATTTCGATTGTTTCACATGTTAAGTCACAAACACATGTCATAAAACCCGCATATTAATTTTGCTAGTCGAGAACTAAGCGTAAAGTCAAAATTCTTCTTCAGCTTCTTTACGACGCTGGTATTTGCAATTAGCGGTTTAAACTGACACTTTACCCTCTTGATAAATCGTGGTATAGAGCATCCTTTATAAGAAGGTTGGTCTTCGGGTACATGTTTGTTCTCTGATAAGGTCCTCTATCAATTAACAGCGAACTCGTATCAGTCTTCTGAAACAACTGTTTAATTCTGCTAGGTTGAGGAAGACTACAGATGATACCTCTAAGAATTTTATTTAGCCACCCTTCGGGATTATAATTGATTTATTTTGCAAGAAGATTTTTAAGATTTCTGTTTCAGTCTTTTGCAAACTTTCCTTGATTAGTTTGAAAGATAATTGCTCTATTATGCAGTTAAGTTTAGTAAAATATGCTTGAGTAAAAATGTTTTAGTGAATAAAATATTTCCAACTAGTGAATACTTATTTCATTTAACATTTAATAATAAAAAAACAAACTTACTAGTTCAGAAAGATCATCGGAATTTTCTCATTTTATTTATGGTTTCAAATAATCTGCACAATTAAAATTTGTCACATTCAGAGATATTCATAAAACACAAATAATTGAACACATCGACTTTACCACAAACATAAAAAAATTTTGCTTTAAAAGAATCACCAAGTAACAAGAAAATCTAAAAATCAAACAAATGTTATGATTATAAAAATAGTCCAAGCCAAAAATTGAAAAGTGTTAACAACTTATATCCTTACCTTACCTACCTTAATCTGATGCGATTTTTACAAAACTGCCGTAACTGAACAGTAAGACAGATTTAATTAGAACGTTAGATTAGAAGACATAAACCTCTGAGTATCTCAAAACAAGCCCATTTTCATAAATACCGGAAGCACCTTTATAACAGAATCAAATGATATAGACAAAGTAATACCCATCTTTAATGAGATTCCGATTTATTATCTTGTAACGGAAGAGATCGAACAGTATCAAGAAATGATATTCATATCACGATATTCTTCCTATTCAATTTCAACCGTTAAAAAAGACTAAACATAACGAAGTCGCTGCAAAATTAGATAGCAACACATAATTCTCCGGCAATAAGCTTAAGACTTAATACAAATGATTGAGCAAATCAACATTACAAGCATATAAATTTTTACTTTATTAGAATCAACCAGAAAAAATAATTAAAAAAATGTTATCATGATTATAAAAAGAGTCCAAGCCAAAAATTTTAAAAGTATTTATGGCTTATTCCTTTACCTCATCTACCCTAATCTGAAGCAATTCTTACAAAACTGTAATCAAATAAATATAGACAAAGAAAGCCCAACTTTAATCAGATTCAGCTATTATCTTGTAATGGAAGAGATAGAATAATATCAAGAAATGATATTCATATCACGATATTCTTCCTATTCAATTTCAGACCTTAAAAAAAGGGCTGAACAAATAGAAGTCGCTGTAAACTTAGGCAGCAACACATAATTCCCGGCAATAAACTTAGAGTTGCCCGCCGGGCCCAATCCTCTGTGAAACACTTCCAGAAGTTCGACATGCCACAAATAACGACTAGTCAAACCAGCAGTGCATCCTTTTCTTCTCTAAACCACACCTGAGACCAACAACTAAGGCCGCTAGCTTGCACAAAATGCTACGGCTTCGCCTGATATTACTAACTGCATTCTTCCCCCTCAACATTGCTGCTTGTTTTCTTCTGTTGTTGCCTCTGTTTCATTCGTTGTGGAATTCATATGCACAGAAATAAGTTAAAGAATAATGTTGGCGTCACGTACTAGAGTTGACTTTACTTTCCTGTGGAGCGCAGGTGTCCAAAATACTAGGATAGGAGGTCCATTACATGTTACGCGCGCGTTTTGCACTTGCTGTAACTATAGAAGTAGAAACAAAAACGCATCCGGAGAAGTAGATGGTTTTTCCTTTGTTCTTAGATAAGAGGAACATTTGGCGCCAAAGGCGCTTGCACATTATGAAGGCTCAAGATGGATTGGAAAATGTGAATTCTTTTTATACGTAGCTGTTCTTTCTTTTCTTAAAAAGCTACAATTTATCAAATACACGAAATTAAATATGACAGTTTTCGAATCCATAACAATGACATGAATTTGAAATTATTAAAAAATATTAATAATCAAGAAAGTTATATGGAATTTTTAAAATAACTTATCGGTAAACAGCTAGAATGGTTCACACAATAAATATTTAACAATATGTGTTAAAGAATTATATTAATAAGAAATTAAATTTATTTAGTGCAATTATATTTCAGTTTACATAGCTATAAAATTTATAAGCTTTGAAGTATTTAAGAAAAATGACTGAAAATTCTTCAGCAATAACCGCACGGAATATCATTTGTCTAAATCAAGGATTCTTACACGAAAAACCATCATGTGGTGTAGTTTATAACAAATTTGGGGAAACAAAACGACTTCTTTCTTATGATTTTTCTAATTTTGAAGACAAAAAGTGTTCAGAAAATTTTCTGGACTTAATACATTTTAATAAAACGTACCGAATAAATATTTTAAATGAATTTTCAAATTATTAATTACTGATTGTTCCCCGCCCCCAATTTACGGGTCATGAGAAAAATTTTATGAAATATTTGGGAGATGTATGTTATGAAAAGTTTTATTGCCCATAAAGTTTCTGAGGCTCAAAAAAGCTTAAGAAAGTCTAGTCTAATTTTTTGAAATACTTTTTACTTGAAAGCTCAAGGGTTAAAAATAACCATTTAGTTGCTACCAAATTTTAATCCTGAAAAATCAGAATATTACATTACATACATATAATTACTTATACAACATCAATAGTTGAAAAGATAAAAACTTATGTTGCAATTGATCAAAATGATTTTTTTTTTTTTTACTTTCAAATAAATAATACAAAATACTTTGAAAGGTCAAGAATCTTGCTTTAAAATTTTATAACATAATTAACTTTAAATTCATGAAAGCTTTCCAGTGGGTTCCATCGAATCTTTTCCTAAACTTCCTTCCACGATTCCAATCTGTAAGCCAATTTAAATAATGGGAAATGTCAATATGTCAATTTATGAACCTTAAAGATTCGTAGAAACTTAACTCTAATAAAAGTTTAAACTAGGTGAAAAAGAATACTTCCTTTAAAAGGAAAGGGGGAAATTCTTCTAGCCTGCAGTCGATTTCTTAGAACTCGGCGTTCAAGTCTTTTGATGCAGAATAAGTTACATTTAAATGCAGAAAGCATCCTCAGGAACCGGTTGATTTTATACAAATTTAATGCGAGTTGATACTCTCATCAATAGATTTAACGTTGAAAAATGAGTCATTAAAAATAATGATATGAAATTACAGATAATGTAATGTCAGTAACAAAAATGTAAAATTTCAGTAATCGGGAATAGCTGAAAATCTTTTTTATTAAAAAGAATTCTTTTTCGAAAAGGCGGTTGTCTTTTTATAATCTTACAAGAAAGAAAAGTTTTTTGATGACAGGATCAATAGATGTATTTAACAATACAAGAATGGGGTCGATTCATACCGACCAAATGCGTAGCGCCGATTTAATTCTGGAATCCACTGCGAATGCTGCAACAGGAAAAACGTTAGACAAGATGCAGTTAGATGTCGGATGACATATGTAATTACATTTCTTTGAGACATCACGTGAATTGGTTCCATTGCATTGAAATAAACGACAGAATTCGAAAAAATGGAAGAAAAAAAAAATTTAAAAATGCAAACCACGTAACGCAGGCGTTAAACGAGCTGGAAAAAGTAGTGTTCAAAGTTCCTTAACCAACCAAATGATTCTTCATCTGTTTTACGAGATTGCATCAGAAATTTTGCGCAGGTTTTTTAAGGCGATAAAAAAAATCACACCTCACCGATTTAAATGCTACACTGATCTTGATGCATGACTCAGAAACAAAGAGCTTTCAAAGTAAACCATTATCTGAGGTCACTCAAAAGTGTTGCTCATTGTTTTTATTTGAATCATTAACACATAACGGCTTGGACGACACACAAAACAAATGTTTCAAATGTTTTCAAGTGTTGATAAAAAGTGGAGAAAACGAAATAGACAAAAAGAAAGGAAATATTTCAGCTGCCTGTGTCTGTTTCATTCTGTACAAAAAAATCCACTTGAATTCCATCAGCTGATCTCATACAGTCGTAAATTCATGTTATTTATTTTTTTCCCCCTCCGTCTGCCACTTAACCACTTACTTCCGTACACGACAACTACAAATCATCCTTGGCGATGAAACGACACATACTGACTGCTACGACAACTCACAACAAAATGTCGCATTCATCCTTTGAAAAAAATCTTTATTTTTAACCTACATAGCGCTGTACAGTACATGCCCTGAGAATTTTTTAACGAAACAACTCTATAAATCGCGAAACGGCAAAACATAAATAAATGAAAAAAATATTTAAGTAATTTTTTTCGCAGAGAAGAAACGTGTTACATTGTGAAGAAAAAGGTAACGTTTGCAACCGCTTAGCGAAATCTGTGAGTAAGCATTGGTACGCTTCTTTGCCAAGAACAGAAGCGAGTAATCCATAATATCACTTTTTTTTACTCTCCTCTCTTCCTCACGCTGAAAATGAACACGGCGCTGTTTGAGCAGTGAGTCATTCTCTAAAACACGATATAAAACCTCCGTAAATATTGAGATCTGCTCTTACGTGGAAAAGATAAACAAATACCCCAGCTTTGGAGGGCTAAACGTATTTCTGGTAAGCAGTTAATCAAGCCCTATCAGTTAAGTGCAAGGCAACCTGCTCAAATGCAAGATACACGAAAAGACGTGGACGCAATAAAATTTCAGTTAGATAAAATATGTCGTAACACTTATTAGAACAGACGATAAGGTCAATAGGGACGAGGAATTTAGACGCATCTGCTCACCTGCTTTTTCTAGGGAAAATGGAACGGGGAGGGGAGGGGGTAAATTACCTGGACTCTATGCTTTAAAAGAAGAATTCGGGATTTTAACGGGACTAATCTATTTTAGCAGGCTACTTATAATTATTTCTATTCCTATAATCCTAAATATCAATAAAAACAAGCAATCAGCTTTTCTTCTGTCCTTTAAAAACATTATTTCTATCAATTTTTTATTAAAAAAAAACGCCCAATGAAATGATTTTTACGTTAATTTATGTCAAACATGTTTACTAAAATAAATGTTAGTAAAAGAAATGCAAATAAAAAAAGCATGGCCACTAAATTAAAGCACAAATTAAATGGAGTCAATTCATGTGATATTAGTTACATGACAAACGTAACTACGCATGCCATCTAATATCTAAACGCATGCTGTCTTACCTTGCTCTGTGACGTCATTCCTTTTTCCTCCTGCAATATATGCAATGGATTCCAAAATTGACGTCTGTCACGTGAGCATAAAATGACTCCAATATACGCGGTATTTCAAACCCATTATTGGCATTTTTAACAGAATAATCTATTTAAACAATCCCTTAAATTCAGTATAAACTTCATTAACATAATTATGAAATTTCTCACATTTCTGCTCTTTTTAAGAGAAAAAAACAAAGATATTAGTCAAAAATTCGATATAATAATTTATTTTTAGTCTTAAAAAATTTGAAACAATGAATAGAAATGAATCAAATACCAATTAATCAGTTTGTTATCCCTCTTAGTTTATAATATTTGCTATTAACAAATTAAAACTTGCATTTTGACATGGGCAGAAAGTTTGTGCATGTGCAATTAGTTAGTCTTCATTAATCTTTAAAGTATAATTATATTGTATTATTACGACCGTATTATAACTTGACAAGAATTCTTTTTCACCTCAAACTTTTAACAGGCATGGCACGTTATAGCAGATAATTACTTCGGCCATAAAGAAGTCAACCTCTGAAAATTACGTACTACGAAATGATAAAGCGTGATTATTTTGATTTAGGCGACCACCATTACTTATTCTGCGATGTTTGCAGCATAAACACAGGTGATATCGCACACCGGGTACACGCAGTTGTTGGCGTGCGAGTAAGCGTCAAACAATGGCAAGGTACATTTGTGCGGTAGATACCATCCACTGAGTGAGATAGCGGACTTAGTATTCATCTGAATGAATGATGCAGACCAAAATTACCTTTGTTGGAAATAAGTGGATTCATAAACTACCGTTGAAATGTAACCGAAAAGTGCCCTCCAGAATGTAAAACGTTCATACCACCGGGTCCTTCACCTGTGGGGCCCTATGGTTTGGAGGGTTGTGTGTAAAGAACTTACCACATACCGACTAAGGGATAGAAAGACTCGACTCGGTGGGTAAAAAAACTCACTTTCACTTTTTTTTTTTTTTTTGCGTGCATTTTTTCTTATTTTATATTCGGAAGGGTGAGTCAAGAGGCTTATTTTTTTATGATCCGTTTACTGGAATCATGGGTCGTAAAAAAGATTTGGTTCAGGAGATTGAATATTTTTTACTTGTGAAATCTAGTAGCTTCTGTAATATGATGTTAGAAAGAAAAAAAACCTGAAAATTTTGTTGACAATTTCAGCAGAACGAGTACCATGTTTTAGTTTAATGAAAACCAATTGAGGAAGACTGTCAAATTCATTCTATAAACTGACCATGATCTGATCTGCCTTTTAAAAAAGAGTCTAGTAGATTTTTGAATTTACAATGAATATGATTTTTACATTTCATACTTATGGAAAAAAAAGTTTAAAGGTAACTTAATTATGAAATTCATTGATTTTAAAATACATATTGTCCAGCTTGGAGATTCTATTGTATAAAACGTCACGAAAAACAAAATACTACAACGACGTATATTTTGGTGACTATTTTTGCATCTATTCATTATTTATTTAAACGTCATTCTAAACATAAGAACAGAGTAATAATTTCCAGAGTTATTAAGATGATGAAAATAACATTCCATTCAGGTTTTTTTATACAACTGTAGGAAAACTGTAAAAAAAGCCATCAGCAAATATTTTTAAACAAATAAATTTAACATATATCAGACAGCAGTCGAAGAAAATCAATTTAGCTTAATAGAAATAAGCACGAAGTCATTCACGAATGATATTTACATAATAACTCATCTTTCATCATAGAAATCAGTCCGAAACTTTACAGTATCTAGATGTAATTTTTTATACTTCAACACTTGTTTAATGTCGGTGATTTCAAACCATAGCCTCAATGAAGCACTGGAAATAGTGCTTAGTTTCCGCAATCAAACGATTAAGGAACTTCCAGCTACTTGACCGAATCTCATGCAAACTTGAAGCGTATAAGGATTAGATATCATAAAAGATATTATCCGTCACTCGGCATCTATGTCCACGCATCTGGAGCAATTTCAGCCGCTCCAAATCATGAATAATAAGTTTTCACACTTAAATTTACAATCATTTCACTCCTTCCTCAGAATTTTCAAACAGCATCCGGAATAAAAATGACGTCTTTCACGCGTCTTTAACCCGAGTTACGGCTTTTAATGACTCGGAATCTTCTCCGTGCAATTTCGAGAGGCTGTTAAGCATTTAAACTAGTTTAAATGAAGTTTGTGCGTAGCAAGTGTTTGGTCATTTATACGCTGAAATATTCCTGAAGCAAACGCAATCCCCCATTCCTTACAACCCATTTTATTGCAACTTATTACCATGTCCATTTCCATGCTTCTACATGAAATGTCTACATTCATACTTGAGGAATTCTTCGTTTCATTTCGGGATATAAATAACAAATGAGCCAAGCTATGAATTGCAAGCGGTTGCAGAGCCTCCATTTGATCAGAAACTGTTTTTAAAGAGAGTGGATATTTAAAGAGATTCGTACATGTTCGGTAACAACTTACTTCTTATATTTATTTCTCTCGTTAGCCGTATTCAAACAAAAGCAATTTTGATAAAGAGTGTCTAGATGTACAGGGTTATAAAAAATACATTAAGAATTTATTATTAATAAACCTAATAGGTCTAATAACCTGCAGATATTTGAAGCAATTTTAATGGTATAGTTCACTATCAGTCTAAAAATTAAGTACATTCAGGGGATACTGGAAGATAATTCATTTCTGGTTAAAGAATCAATCCTAAGATGAATATAAACACGTCTGGAGGTAAATATATTGTACTTTTTTATATTCGAAGTTGCTGTTCCACAACTATGAGAATTTTTTGAGCAATGCTTCAGAAGTAAGAACTGACCTTTTAACATTATTGTCATGTTATTTGTAAAATGATTTAAATTTTAGTGGAATTTTCAATTCAAACAGTTTCTAAATTAAATTAGTTGGTATTGAAGTATCTAACAGAAGTATGCTATCTAGGATCGAGGGGCTTTTTTCAAAGATTTCACGGCCCGATTTTGGTCACAATGCATATAAGACCTTGAGGAAACGGGTGTCTACAAATATCCTTCAATGTGTTTGCATTCCACCGATACATTCTTTTATGACAGAACGACTTCAATCGTTATTATTCTAAAACTCTTGCTAAATTTTATACTCAACATCAATCAATTGATTTCATACTCTCTGCTGAAGCCATTTATCGACATTTAGTGCGAATACTTCATGTTTAAAATTCTTAAAAACCTCGAACTTTAGAGGCAAGATAGTTTTTCATCCTGTTGTGTTCAAGTCGTTGGATTGCATCAGCATTTAATTTTTAATACAAAATGTCTTGTATGAAGTCGTCACGTGGTACACATCAAGTGTGCCGCGTTACTTTAATTTTGGAATCCATACTGCATCTTACATTTGCTGATTCCAATATTACACCACAGTTCAGCATAGGACAACGAACAGTTAGATGTTAAATGAGAAGCGCGGTGACGTTTACAACCTGATTGTGATCTCATATAAATTGATCTTATACCTATATCAAATGTGTGTATATCTTTATCACTTAAATGGTGCGATACTAACAGTTCCACATAGTTAACATTTAGGAGATAAATCGGATAGATAAGTATACATATAATAAATTAGAATTTTTCCCATCTTTAAAATACATCCCTTTTAATGACGCTTGATTTTTAAATATAAACATATTATTTCTACGTAAATTCTAAGATAAAAACAGGTGTACTTTAACTTAAAAGAGTCACTAGAATCTTTACTCTTTCACGAGCCCCGATTCGGGAATTCTTCTTCTCGGCAATATTTAAAGCTCAAACGCGTCGCCATCTTCCCTTTATTCCGCTTTGGAGCTCGTAGGTGTGTGTGTGTGGAGGGGGCTACGTCTACTAGTAACTGGTCATGGATTGGAGTCTTTAAAATCACATCTAAGATGTTAAAATAAAATCTAATCTCTTCAAGTGAATGTCTGATCCTGATTTAAACCAAGTTTTAGTTAGTTCTATGCTGGAATTCCTTACCGATGCCTCTACACTTGTCGAACTAAAGATTACTTTATATACATATAAATTTAAATCCCAACAAATTACAAGTTATTTTATAAAATGTCTCTTACAACAGTCTTCTTAACGTTTGCAGTTTCTAGTCAATAATTACGCAAGTAATTAGCATTCAAATAGTAGAGTTAATACGGTTTAAGTGGATCGAATGTTTTCCTAACAGACGCATTAATTCCTATTTTAATCAAATTAATCGAACAAACGCGTTAATTGCATTGACATAAAGAAGTCTAAAAATAAGTATTTTACTCAATATATTATAGCTGAACATGGGTAATCATTTAAATATTTCGTCAAAACTAGAGACAACATAAGCCAAGTGCAAGCGAATATAAGGCTTAATTACTTACCAAACATCGCGTCGATTAAATTGACGGCTTATTAATATATTTAAACGATTATTCATTCCAAATAATTCTCAACATAATCTTTCATTTGGATCAGGTGTTACAAGTCAGAATATACAATATCAATGATATCAAGGTAAATATTTACTCCATACGTAATCCTTAATGTAATTTTAGCTTAGAAGCAGATGCTAAAAATTAAGATATAATATAGTAAATTTAATTTCGCGGCTTGTCTCAACAACTTCGATAAATTTATTAATCAAGATTAAGCTAATTACTTAGCATTATATTTATAATCAATTACTTTCTTAAGTGTTTAAAATTTACTTAAAACATAAACTTTTCATTTCATTTTTAAAATAAACTAAATTGTCACATATATTTTTCTGACATTCTTTTGAAGGGCGTCTTGACAGAATCCATAATAAATTTCGAAGAGAAACTGTCACAGATTTCTCAAACAAACTGTTGTAACTCATCGCTTTTCATCTTTAAAGGAAAAATAATTTTAATAAAACTAGCAAATTTGTGATTAAAATAAATAATAATATATTTCAATGAAACTAACTTAAAAACATGAAATATTTATTTTTTATAATTAAAAAAACTATTATAATAAATATAATTACGAAAATAACAATAATTGAAACTGTCATAGTAAATAATTAATAAAATTGGCCATTTAGACTCCTTCCCTTAACACTAGTTACCATAACCACATATTTTAAATATCACCAAACAAAAATCATTTAAAGATTAAAATAATTATTTAGCAATATATTTGTAATCGATTATATACTTAAGTGTTTAAATTTACTAAGAACATAAGCTTTTCATTTCATTTAAAAATAAACTAAATGGTCACATATATATTTCGACATTTTTTTGAAGGGCGTCTTGACAGGCATCAAATAGCCACAATAAATTTCGAACAGAATCTGTCACAGATTTCTCAAACAAGGTGTTGTAACTCATCGCTATTTTTTATTTGTCAGTCTTTATTCTATGTAATAAAAAACAGTCTTTGAAAAAGTGAAGTGTAATGCACTGTAAAAGCTACTTGCATTGACGTATGGATTTACGTTTCGATATATATTCTTTGACCAAAATAGAAATGTTCCTCGTTGACAGAGTTATGACTTTTGCATTGGTCACATATATTGCTGAAAGGCCTTTCCAAAGGACTACTTATTTTATCTAGTTGGTGGTTCAGATTTTTTATACCAGATAACTTTATTTTTATATAAATACACAGTAAAAAATTATCGTACGAATAACTTCCCATTTTTAACATAGAAAACTCTTTCAAAATAAAAATAATTTTAGTAAAACTAGCAAATTTGTGATTTAAATAAATAATAATAAATTTCAATAATACTTAAAAACATAGAATATTTATTTTTTACAGTTAAAAAGTATTAAAATAAATATAATTATGAAAACAACAATAACTGAAACTGGAAAAGTGAATAATTAATAAAATTAGCCAATTAGATCCCTTCCCTCCCAATTAGTTACCACATCCACATATTTTAAATATCACGAAACAAATAATTTTAAGACATTAAAAAAAAACATTTTGATTTAACTCTTATTAGGGGAGGAAGGATTTGTTTCATATGCTTTATTTCATATTCTTGTAATGAAAAGAACACTAAGCGCTAAAAGCGAAAAAGTTTTAACAAAACCTGCATCAGATTAACACAGGTGAAATTTGAAATTGGACATAACAAAAGATTGTGTATACTTTACCCAATTTATAAATTAATTGTATTTATTAACCTTATTAAAATTAGTACGATTCCTTCCATGAAATCTAAATGCAGTTACTACTAAAACAAAGGAAACTATCTTTAAAATTATCTTCACTGTAACAGAAACTAAATTATATTAAAATGTCAATTCACTATAAAAGCAAAGAAACTTAACATTTCATATATCTGTAGATCACAAATAAAATACAACACAAAAGCCTTATAAAAATTACGCATATATGTATATTTTCCCCTTATACAGAATTAAAAGATTTCATTACCAAAGGAACTATCTACACCCACAGCCGACCCTTAAAACATATCATAAACAATTACATCAAGAAAGAAGGGGGGAAAAAACACTAACGCCACCAAAGGAAAAGAATAATATTAATAAGGTGAGCACATAATCAAATACTTTCGCAAAAAGCGTTGATTTATTTTGTATTCGTAAAATCCTAATCCAATTACAAGCACAGGCGAATTTCCAACTGCAACATTACAAATTTTATTGAAAAAAAAAGAAAAAGAAAGAAATATTTTAAAGATTTTTCCTTTCCATTAAAACTCCGGAGACATTTATGCCAGAAATAAGCCTCTTAATTTTACGAAACCTTAAAATTTTAAAGTAACGCTTTTAAAAACTCTGATTCCAGGGTAGTTACGTAATGTTACCCAACCCGATGACTATGAAAGAGGGTAATAAATTACTAACTCAAGAGTATTAGCCAGCAACCAGTAATTAGCATGGAAGAAGAAAAAATTATCCTCCTATTACTCAAACTACGCTACCGCAACAGAGAACAGATCATTAAAGAGAATAAAATTCGTTGCAACCGCCGATGCTTTAAAAATTTGAAAAACAAAGCTACTGATAGTGTTAATATCTTCGTGTGAAGGCAGGTAGCACCGTTATCGGCCTTTACCTTTCCCCTTATCAAGTTTGTTCTTGATCCATGGCATAATGTTACTTTTTTAATTATTTCTCGTCGTGATCACATTAATTATGAAGCAATCACCTTTCTACTCAGAAAACTACTGACTAGAGAAAAAAAATATTTCCATAGTTTTCCAGCTCATTTGATTGGTTTAACAATTTTTTCCCTCCATTTTTCATAAGTGTTTTATGTTTTATTTATATTTATTTTTTTCATGCCCTATTAGCGTTATTTTAAATAGAGATGTACATTTCGGTGAATTTTTTCCCCCTTCTTTTTTGTTTCTTCCTTGCGGTTGAAAATACGATGATTGTTTCCGACGGACATTAGTATCTTTTCCCGGTAATGTTTCAAAAAGGACGTGATAAACTTTTTCTGGGTTCATTAGGTAATTTTACACTTATCTGCTTATTATAAATAATTGTCCATTTGAAACTTTTTTTAAAAAAACATTTTTTTAAAGGACGAATAATAAATGTTCTTTTTTAATTAAATCATTTCCAAAATTCCAGAAATAATTTCACATTAACGCTCAAATATGATTCTTTATCATTTATCATTCTTATAACCATCATTATTCTGGAAATCTCTAAAAAAAAATTTCTTACTACTAATTGAATAATTACAAGTGATATAAATTTAAAATAATGTATAAAAAGGGGCCTTGCTCCTATAATTGGAAGCACTTAGTGGGTGGGAACGAAAACACTACTGCTAACATGTCAGCAAATTTTTCAACTCGGATACTATTTCTTTTAAAAACACGTTGCATTTCAAAAGCTGCAAGAAATTTTTCTTCGAACACTCTAAATACTTTTTATCGTTTATTATCATTGTTTTTATAAGGAAATCTCTTTAAAAGACAAGAATTTTCACATTATGAAATCGGTAATAATGACCGGTGTCAGAAAATTGAAATAGTAATATAGAAAAATTGGTTTCGACCCTGTAAATTGATGGGAGAAAAAGACATAAGAAAAAATTACGCTGCACATTTCTGAAGCCAAATATCCTTTATTTTAACTGTACATTTCATTTTGCTAGCTAATACCATGCATTTTTATTATTCGAGAACATACCATAGTGCAAATGAAGGGAGTAAAACCTGAAGTCTACAATTGAGAAAAATATCAACTTTTTTATTATTTTTATACGATACGGTAAAAGGTTCCAAGACTTTATTTTACGAGTGGGAATTTAAAATAGTATATTAAAATAAGAGTCTAACCTTATCACTGGTGAAAAGAAAGTGTAAGGTTCACTGTCAACACAACACTTCCCTAAAGGTCAAATATATAAAATAAATTCCGGTATCTAAAACACAGTGACGGTAATCCAGTATAAACAAACAAGATCAGAACAGCTGAATAATGGTCAGAAAAATATCCAGCTGGAATGTCAGAATAATAAGTAACCGAGTTTTTTTAAACCCTATCTCAAAAGATAAATGCATTTTCACCATATATTCACAAGGAAAAAAAGTGCTGAAGAGACAGAAAGGGGAAAAAGTAAGATCTCTTCCAGACGTATGTCCGGACGATCCGTTTCTAGACAACAAAAGAATTCAGTTTCAATTTGGGAAGCATTCAAAGCGACTATAAATTACTCTATATTCTTCTGGGAGAATAAAAACATTTACCTATTACGAATGCTCCACTGCAAAATTTTCATAAAGAAAATAGCATTCTATAATGATACTTGAGCTACTGGGACGCAGAAAAGTTTAAATGATTAAGGAAAGTTAAAACGAAACACGCATCGTTTTCTCCGAAACGATTAACGGGCTATTATTTTTCAATTATTTTTATATTCGTTTATACAACATTTTTAAAATCCAAATAGAACCGTTGCAATGCATTATTTAATTCCCAATATTTAAAGCACTAGTATTTTTCAATTAGTTTGTATATTCGTTCATATACATTTAGTGAATATAAACAAGCTTGCGAAAGATTCATCTTTCGCAAGCAAGTAAAGCAGACCCATAATACATTAAACCATTTATTTCTATAAAACAAGGTGTCAAAACAATTTATATAAATACAGTCGAACCTCGATATAGCGAACCCGGGATATAACGAACCCTCGGTTACAGCGAACCTTTTACATGGTCCCAACTGAAGCCCTGTGTTAATAATGTATTTTCATACGTTTACACGAACAGCAAACGCTAGAGACTCGGTTATAGCGAACTGAAAATTTCTGAAACTTCAAACTTTTCCCCTTCCCAAAGGGACATTCTTTACTAATTGCGCTCGAATCAACCCAACTTCTACAAGAGTTACCCCTTTTGCATGAAATACTCTGGTCCAAAGACCACATTCCTCGCCTACTGTACATTTGTTAGAGTCGCTGCTAACCCCATAAGTGGGACAAAGGAACAATAGGCAAGGCTCTTTACAGTTTCTATCTCCACTCCTACCCCCGGTGGACACCTGGCCTGGTGTCAACCAGGAAAGGGGGGGACTTTCTGGTCAGACGAGCCAGGAGCAATCACGTGTTTCCTCTGCCATTTTAGTTTAATTGCTTAGCATTCTGTGAACTTTGCAGTGACCATGGCTACATCTGGGGAAGTGAGTGAGGAAGATATCGTGGCATTATTAAATGAAAAAAACAATTCTTGTAGACTCGTCTTCAGATATGGAGGAAGAACAAGACGAACCAGGGCCTTCGATTGCAGATGCAAACGTTTTGAACAATTTTTTTGCCACAGAAAACATCAACGAACGTGTTGTGGATCTGTTTAAAATAGTGGATAAAAAAATTGACGAGTTGTATATAAAATCGAAAACTTTTCAACCGAAAATAACACCTTTTCTCTATTTAGTGGATTAGCAAATAAGTAAAAAAAGGTAAATGCTTAGTTTATTATTGAGTATATTATCTAATACTTTATTTGTCCCTAATTACTAATGAAAATATTATGTTATTAAAAAGTCTATTATAGAAGTAGTATCTTAGCATGTCAGGGCATTTTTTTTTTCCCAATACGGATACAGCGAACCTCGGTTAAAACGAACTTCTGAGTCGGTCCGTTGAGGGTTCGTTATAACGGGGTTTGACTGTATAACGATATTCAAAGAGGTAATGTGTAGAGGCACACGTACGAAGGTTGCCGTCATTGAACTCTATTAATTTAAGGAGTTAAAGATGGTTTTAAAATCAGATTATATTTTAGGTAGATCAACGCCATGACCATTGTTAGGATAATGCGCGCAAAGGCAGCGCGTGTTAATGGAAGTATTATATCGTAAAAAGAGAAAGATGGCGGCAGTCATGTCTTCTTATATTACTGAGAAAACGGGAAAGTCCCGAAGATCTCGTGACTTTGCAAGTTAAAGTAGAAGTGCGTTTGTCAAAGATTGAAGTAGAAGTAATTCGTATATAATTAAAAAATTAAGCGGCGTTAAAAAAGATTTAATTTAAAGAATATATATATATATATATATATATATATATATATATATATATATGTTTATTCCATTTTCCAGTAAAATGTAAAGATTATGAACTATTGAGTATGCTGCAAAAGAATATACATTTTGGCTCCAATAATATTAAAAACACAAAAAGAAATACGAATTCTAAAAAATAAATAAAAAATTATTCATTCTAATTAGTGCAAACAAAACAAACATTTTTCCTGCTAAATGTTCATCCGTATTTAACAAATAAATCGTTGCTTAGTATTTAGAGCATTGCTTAAATGTTACGACCCGTATAAAAGTAATATTACATTGTAATCCGTCATTCATTCTGATATTAAATAAAATGCTGTTTAATAACTATTTCATGTATAAAAAACTGGTTACGCTTAGGGCCATAATAGAATCACGAAAAAAAAATATTTTTTTCACAGATGATATTAAAATTTCATTTACACAATTGTTTCCTTTGTTTTATGAATTCAGTTTCTACATAGTTATTTATAGTTTGTCATTCAATAAATGCCAGATCTGAATGTATTTTATTAATCCAATAATCAAAAACAACATCAGACAATTTATTTAAAATAAAGCTTTATTCTCCCAAACTCTCGTAGAATTCTATTCTGATCATTTACCTAAATAATTCGATTGTTTCCGGAACACATATCGCTTAAATGACGCTCAGAATTCAGCATTCATTTTCAAATATGATTCGCATGCAATATTTTCATCTTTCTGCGAATTTCGATATGCGACATAAATAATGCTATTTTTCATCGTTGACTACAGTCATATGAGCAGAACCCAAATGCTTGATATATGATGCAATTTTACTTTACCAAAGCCTATGTAAGAGTTGAAATACATAGAAAAACAAGTTGTTACTCATATTAAATCATATATTTTTCAAGTGTCAGGAATCAAGATTACTAGAAGCGAAGTGTAGCATCAGGATCTGAAGATTTGTTTTTAATATCTTTGCAACATCAGAAGTTCTGCTTTATTATTGCAAGAATTAAAAGCTAAATTCACCAGACGTGGGAAGAAGCAAGACAAATGATTTTTTTTTTTTTTTTAAATCTTGGAGTCCCCACTTCTCCCTACAACTCACGATCTTTTAAACAAACCAGAAAAAAATAATATGAAAACTAATTAAAAAAGAATATTCAAGTAATACTGATTTATTCTTAGAATTTATGGAATCGATGTTCATTCAATGAACCATGGTTAAACAACAGCACTGAAATTCATTAGTGTTACGGATCAGCAATGTGAAATTTATTTGTCTTATTAATTGTGTATATTCGTGGAACTTTAATTCATATCATGGTTTATGTATTCCAAAGTACTGTTGAGAATATTTACAATAGAACTGGTTAAAGAAACTCCAAAAACCAAAAGGGGTTTGAATGGGGAGAAATTCTGGATTTCAACAACTGTATACTGAAATAAATTACGGTTTCATATGCGCAATGCAACACAATGCAAATTTAGATTATTTTTCTTATTTACTGTTTGCAAACGAAAGAAACATTAGTTAAGAAAACGAAAAGGTTTTCCAAAGCACCAATTTCTAACCTTTTACCAATGCAAACACATTTATTTAACGCTTTTTTAACAACGCCTGCTTCTTAGATTTTTTAAGTAAATAAACTATCATAATCATTTCCTAATTTACAACTGGTATGAATTTCGGTTTACATGTTCATCGCAGGTTCTACATTTGGTAACAATGAAGTTCATTCTTAACAGAAAACTTCCCTCAAAGACGCTGTTAATTGTACATAATTCTACGGCGAAATCTGTCCTGGCAATTCGAAGCCAATGTAATCAGCGTCTTCGATACTATAGAGGGTCTGGACTAACGCTAACCTATTCATCTAAGAGATTAACGAGCCGTAAGTGCTTGATCACGACACAGGGATATAAACCTGCTTCCGGCAACTGATTGTGATATTCTACAGACATTACCTTAACCTCAATGGTGGACACGCAAGGAACTATGGCATTTACAGACAGGCCTTTCCACAATGTGCCCAGAAATACCATCTCCTTCCTTCTATCAACGAATACATCCGAACCCTCGCTATAGCGAATGTTGGATATAATGAATTCACTTTATTGAAACATTTCTGAGCATTTGAAATATTAATCAATACTGAAGTATTAACAGAAGAAGTGTGAAGCTATGACCTTTACACAATGGCCTATCCACAATGTTGCTATAAAAACCATTTTCTACTTTCACAACAAATGCAGTTGACCAGCAATAGTAAACAGTGGATATAACGAATTATCTCTCTACAAAACATTTCTGAGTATTTCAGCAGACTATTTTGTATTTGAACTACAGAGTATACGAATTTGCTTAAACTTGTTAATAATTACCAAGGAAGAATTCACAGAAAAAGCATGGAATTATGGTTTTTATGCCCATCTTAGAACAGGATTCCCAGAAATTACATTACATGCTTTCTGTCCCCAAATACAGTTACCCTCTGTTTTAAAACATATTTAAACTAAAGATCATCATCATGCATTTAGTAAAATTTCATCAACCATTCAACTAGCTAACGTGAACGCTACACAATAATGAAGTTGAAGACTGAGATGTACTGCTTATGAAGAACAGAATTGCACTCTACAATAGCTCTTGCAATATAGCAGAAGATAAAGACACAAGCAAATCTTATCTTTCACGTAAAAACTTATTCATGACCGATTTAGCGTGAAATATAAGATATATTGGCTGATCAAAGTTCCAATGCTATCTTAGATAGTCGATTTCATTAGGAAGATAAGGGTACTTTTTTTAAAAACATTATTTAGTAGATAATCTAATAAAATTCTTCGCAAACACCACAATGATAAAACTGCAAAGACTTCCTGACACACTTCCACACCTTAAGAATAAGGAACATCAAATAAATAAAACTAAGACAGCACAGCATCAGTAAATCAATGATTGGAAGAATTAAACATCAATTAAAAGTGTTTACGCTTTGCCTATAGTTTTATTACAACAATATTCGGACTCGAAATATGAAGCCACGCAAAACGAAAGCCTACGAAAATGGTATCTAAGCAAGAATCCAGAAAATATCCCAATAGAACATCATTTTGAGTGCAAGAATTACGCATTTCATAAAAACTAAGATAAATGAATCAATAGGGATTTTCTTTGTGTATGCAAGCAGATTTAATGTACTTTTAATTACAAAAGCGTACTTATAAATACATTACTACTTTTTAATTAATTAATATTATTTCATTTTACTTATTTACTTTTGA
This sequence comes from Araneus ventricosus, assembly GCA_013235015.1. Classification (NCBI taxonomy): domain Eukaryota; kingdom Metazoa; phylum Arthropoda; class Arachnida; order Araneae; family Araneidae; genus Araneus; species Araneus ventricosus. Next base: position 3,740,858 of record BGPR01000007.1, on the reverse strand, counting down.
AACACAGTTGCGGTTCACTTTTATATCACTCAAGTAAACAGGGTGTATTTTCAATAGGTACTTTGTTGTAATGTGACATGCTGTGCAGAGAAGTAACGTCCTTTTTCCAACTGAAAGTTACGCAATGGAATCCAAAATTAAATTGGCGAGGAATATTTGGTGGGTATGAACAAACTCCATTATACATTTATAAATTTACAGATATCAATAATATATTATAAATCTGAGAATATAAAATAGTGTTATTTGGAATGTTTATAAGTAACAAATACATAAAAGTAGCTCTCTGGAGGAAGAATCCAGTATTTCGACCAACTTTTTGCTGCCATTTATTTACAAACATCAGTAGTTAACTAGTTTATAACAAAAGGTTTAATCACGCGCACAGACATGTCATCCTTCTTCAACCAAGGCCAAACCTGAAGAGAGCGAGAAGTGAAATTACCCGGGCATTTATTTGATAGTTAAGTGACTGACAGATTTATGATCTTCAGAAATGAGAAGAGATTGATTTACAACTCCAATTCGGAGTATCGGAAACATTTATCTTTGACAGAAAGGATTAAAAACCCAATTTATAAATCGATCAGGATTCGAATTCAAATACTGCGTCAATTTAAATATAATTATTACACACATATTTATACTTAACCTTGGACATGTCGAGGCCTCTGAGAGTTTAAAAGTGAGTCGCGTGGCGTCTGATAGACACTACCCTGGATGAAACCCCAGAACGTAAAGGAACCATTCCGAAGGAGTAGTTATAAAGGTAGACGGCCCGCCCGGAGACAAACTTTTTTAAAAACTACTCTCAGTAACGAAATAAAATTCGCGTGGCATCTGACTTTCTCAGGGTTAAAACAGAATTTAGGGAGTGCTACACATTTTTTGAAATAGATACAGTAGTCTCGGTAATTCGAGGTGGACGGGACCGGACCTATCTTGAGCTATTGAAAACTCGAATTATCGAAATCATAAAATTTAATAAATAAATAAATGTAAATAAAAGCAATTTTTAAATTTCAGTGTAGTATATTTAAATGAAAAATGTACTTACATATTATTACATTACTGCTGATAGCAACAGGTTAATTATATCTTAAAATAATTGTCAATTGTTTTTTTGTTTAAACACATTCCTATGTATCGATATTATACATATATATATCCCGTTTTCTTCGGGAGGGGGCTTTCTGCAGGTGGCTTCGGGGTGCGCAGTGGACATATGACCCGTCGAACAACAAGAAAAACCAGATGCAGTAATTCTTTCACGTGTTGTGTATGTGTTGGTCATAATTTGGGAGCTAAACTGATTTTTTTCACTAACTCGGACTTACGGAAAACTCGAACAATCGAGATTCGAATTATAGAGACTCTACTGTACATAGATATATGATCTTCAGAAACGAAAAGAGATTGATTTACAACTCCAGTTCGGAGTGTCGGATAAATTTTTCTTTGACAGAAAAGATTAAAAACCTAATTTATAAATGGATCAGGATTCGAATTCAAATACCGTGTTAATTAAAAAATAAATTTATCATATAGCAATTTATACTTAAATCAGAAAGTAGCAAATTGTAGAGAATTTTTACAATACTCGAAAAATTATCAATAAAATTAGCATCCATACATATATTTATTTAGTTTCAAGATAGAGTTATTTCTGAAGAAAGCGTGGGAAGGGCAGGAGGGAGGTAGAAACCCGCGCTGCTTCCAGTGTAACATTGACCTGAGTCAATATCATTTATCTTGTGATAAGAAGTAAGTCAGAGTGGCAGTTCTTAAGGAACAATCCAAAATACTGCATCTCTGATAAGAGCAGCAGGATATTTACTGGAAGTGCAGTTCTTTCTAATAAATGATCGCTGGACATGTGGCCTAAGTTATATATGAAATTCTTTAGCAACCTGATGGCTGAAAGACATTAAAAAGTAAAGGAACAAGGAACAAGAAATGGCACCTCAATGGCTTTTTCGAAACATTTAAAAGTTCCATTAAAAGTGCGAATGTCCAGTTAAAAGCCTTGGAGAAAACGGTAAAAAACATTAAAGCACTGAACCAGATAGGTGCTGGGGGAGTTTTCGCATTTAAGAGTACTTATGGAAAAATCAATGCTTTTATGGAAGCCTTGCCAGTGTCGTAAAATATTAAGCGTTGCGAACAACGGCCAGCTTTTAGCTCTTAATTAAGATGAAATTTCAATTGTCAGGAATTTTCTGAGAAGCAGAAGCGCTAAATAAAATGAGATCATAAAACTAATTTAACGGAAATAATTTAAGCTTTTGGTTACAAACCATGAACTGAATTTAACACGCTTCATGATGGTTCACTCAATTAACTTTGAATTATATTTCCGATTCTGAAAGCTCCAAGAACGATTATAACTTTTCAGGCCGGAATCGTGTTTTAAACATTTTTAAATTCACTAGTATATTAAAACTAATTTAATCCCGCAAATAGATCTGTCAAGTATTACGTTAATAACGGCAGAGAAAATCAGTCTGCCCTTAAACATATCACATAAGTAGCGTGTTTTTACTTTCATGTTTTATATGAAAAACTAGCGCTATAGCCATTAATTCTACTATAATTAATTTTATCAATCCTGTTATTGCTATAAAACGAAGTTGGCCATACACAATATTTTTTTGTCTCTTTTAGATAATCGACGAAGATGAACAATGTCGACAGATTTGTTAAAAATTTTCCTCTATACTTTTTGCAAAAACAATACAATACATGAACATAGAATAAAGTGAAATAAGCAACAAGTGCTTGATTTTTTTTTTTTGCTTTAAATTGTTTTTATATTTATTTTCATGAGGTATCATGGTAAGTGATAAATATATGAATCATTCGGCAATGCCTGTATGGTTTTCAACTTTTTAAGTAAAATAAAGTCTTAAAACTATTCAGTCAAACAATATTTTTTATTTATATTAACTATACCAGAAATAATTGTTTCTGGGATAAAGCCTCTCAGAGGTTAAAATCCCCCCCCCCCCACACACACACAATGTTTCCATAAGAATTTATCTACATCTACATTCTTTATATAAAGGACCAGAATAATTACTTTCAAGTTTTAAAAATACTATATATCGAAAATTGATATGCATAAATCAACCTAATAAACAATAATTTATTTTCATCAAAATATTCATCGCCTAATATAACTTAACACAGTAAAATAATTAGAAACCATCCCCAAATACACAATTTAAAATACAGCTGTTTCTTTGAGGGAAGGAATCTAATGCTGAATTTTTCCCGAAATGAATTAATTATAAGAAGAGTCTGTTGCACAACGAACTGAAGTTAGTTCAAGTTTACATAGCAAACTATACACACTTGGGTACCATTTACATTAGTGAGGTCGAAATCCATAAAATGGAAGGTCTTTCTCGATCGTATAACCGCATTCAATTAAATATTTTTTTAAAGTTAGCAAATAGGCTAAATGGACTAAACTGTTACGAAACAAATTGCTAATTATGATAAGAAAATTTACCTATTTTAAATTGGTTAAAGTCACTTCACTGTATCCCTTTAAATATCAACTAAATCCCAAGCACTTAGAATTATTCTAAATTTATGAATATTTCAAGCGCATGATTATTTCAGTTATAATGAACTCTTTCGGAAATAGTTTAAGTATCACTAATTACCCACGCGAGATGTATAAGAAGTTCATTTAATACGCCGGATATTTTTAAATACAATAAGGGGATAATTAATTTTTCCGAAGACATTTATTCATTATTATGAGCCATGGAAAATTTAGAACTCCTTATTTTTTTTTTTTTTTTACCGCCCTTAAAAAGAATTAACAATCTTTCTTTGAAAATTACTTAAAGAGTAAATTGATGAAAATGCGCGTTTAGTTTAAACTACTAAACTATTTAATTAATTCTTTGAAAATTTTAATCATTTTGTTAATTTTATCACAGTTGTAGGATAGAAATATTTTTTTCTTCAATGTTTTAGAAGGATTATCGTGTTTTTATATGCAATTTCACAAAGAGAAGCTTTAAAAGTAGCGACGAAAATTATATCAGAACTGATGATGAAATATTCCTTTTCATTTCATCACTTAATAAATCAAGTAAGCGAAATAACAATACATGAAATTATTTTAATCATTTATCATTTGTTTCAAGAAAATACTATCTTAAAACACGGAAAATGTTAATGGTAAACCCTATTCTACGCAGAGATGCAAATATGCATTATTAACAATTCAACCTTTTCAACAAAAATTTTCAATTATTTAACGATAAATTAATAAAACAATTCACTTTTTTTACTTACAGTACGAAGATTTTAAATACAGAAATTTCAGTCAAACACAACTACAGTTTTTTAATTTATAAATTTCAATATATTTAGAATCTAGATAAATTTTTACAATGATTTTCCCTGCATTCCTTCCAGTCATTCATATAGATTTACACAACTCCTGGTAAATTAAATTTTAAAAAATTGTACATAGTAGGCTTAACCCTGCTTAAAAGCCTAGTTATAGATAGTTAGCAACAAAAAGATCCGTATTAATTTACATGTACATAAAAAATGAAACGGATGTCATTTACCTGTAGGTCTAGAAAAGAAAAATAAATAAAATATACCTGTACAGGAAAATGCGGCACTCATTTAAATTTACGTAAGCCATAAATTTTACGCTAGAATTTCCTGTTCTTTGAACTGTTAGGGCACGAAATTTATTTTTTTAAAGCCCGACGTTTTTACTATCGAGTCACAGGACAGTAAGGTTTCACAAGTCACTTGAAATATTGCATGATCGCTTATTTAGTACCAATAAATGGACATGCAAGGCTGTTTTTACCACGCTTCACTGGTTATTTGCTTCACTTCGATTACGCGATTCGGTTGGGCGAGTCATCTGGCACTAAAAACGGACGGATGATATATATAGAAGAGTTAGGTGTTTTTTTTTCCCCACGTTCTTTCTCTCATCTGGAAACGTATTGCTAATTATTCGTAGTTTCTGCGAAGCTTACCAGTACCCAAACAGGCAATTAACGAAAACAATATTAATATCAATACTCAAATATTAAATATTTTTAAATATTCAACTTAAATATGTTTAGGACTTAAAAGAAAGAATTTAAAAGGAATAATAAAGCATAAATTAAGGATTTCGGTCCAATTCTAGTTAAAACAGAACTGACAAGCACTAAAAACGGACGGATGATATATAGAGAGAAGGGATTTATTTTCCCCACATTCTTTCACCTGGAAATGTATCGCTAATCATCCGTAGTTTCTACGAAGCTTACCGAGTACACAAAAAGAAAATTGACAATAATATCAATAGTCAAATACTAAATATCTTTAAATATTTAACTTAAAGATGTTCAGGACTTAAAAGAAAGAATTTAAAATGAATGATAAAGCATAAATTAAAGATTTAGGTCCAATTCTAGTTAAAACAGAAATGACAAGCACTAAAAACGGACGGATGATATATAGAGAGAAGGGATTTTTTTCCCCACATTCTTTCATCTGGAAACGTATCGCTAATTATTCGTTCTACAAAATTTACCAGCAGACAAAAAGGAAACTGATGAAAATAAAATTAAAATCAATAAAGTCTACTATTAAACTTTTTTAATATTTAACTTAAAGATGTATAGAACTTAAAAGAAAGAATTTAAAAGGAATGATAAAGCATGAAATAAGGATTCTGATCCAATTCCAGTTAAAATAGAACTAAAATATAAAATTTTAATTAAATTTAGAACTACAGAGTTTCCACGACTTACGGCCGAGTTCCGTTCCGATTGACAAGGTCGTAAGTCGGATTTATATTTCTCAACACTATTTTCATTCAAACAGGTTACAAAAATTGCGAATAAAACACAAAAATTCAATCTGTGTTCGTACAATTACTATACACAATGTGAAAAATACATAATATGTAATCTTTTCTAAGTGATGTTAACAAAAATACAACTTGAGATCACGTTTTATTCTGAAAGTTGAAGTTCAATATTTGAGGTCGTAAGTGCGGATGATCTAAGTCGAGAAAGATCAGTTACGGAAAAAAAAGACTGACATTTCTGAGAGCAGTTTCAAAATATGCAGAATTTCGAAATGGTTTCAAAAACCTATATGTGCTTAAACTCAACTTCCAAGCATTAAGTTAGGGACTACATTATTTAACACTTTGGATTAGATAGAATACCGAAGAAAAGTTAAAGATTTCTATTCAAATAGCATTACGCAAAACTATTTAATGAATTAGGATAGCCTCAAAATATTCCAGCTCCAAAAATATTCTAAAATGTATGGAATATTAAAGTAAACTCTTCAAAATTAAATCACTTTTCCTTTTTAGTACTTTCACAAAAGATCGAAAATGATAATAATATTTTTAAAAAATTTTGCTGGCAATTGCGGCAGGTATAGTCAAGTTGAAAATATTATATATCAGCAAGTCTTAGACGGCATGAAATATGAAAAAATTCCATCCAGACCGAATTTCATAAGTCAGGTCATTACAATTTTCTTTCATGTTCTTGTAATGTGATAAAGTGACATATAGATTTTTTTATATGTCTAAAACACGGATTACTATTACTATCAAGAAACGGTTGGGTTAGTAGCTAATTTGGCATGAAGGGGTTAGGGTCGAGATTGGGTTAATTTGAATTCTTCAAGTAGTTTCACGAGTTGTTTTTACACCCAAGTGAAAACCGCAAACAAAGGATCGCGATAATGATCTCAATCAGCGAATAAGGAAATAAGATCCCGGATCCAAACTAGTGAAATAACGTCTAGAACAGATCATTATGTGAAGTGACAGTCTCTCTTCTAAATCTAAATAAAGAATACTTACCGAGTGAGCCGAAAGCCTCGATTCTAGAATAAGACTACAAAAGCGTAAATTATTTTAAATTGAGGCAATTGAAAGAAAATGTCAAAGTGAAAAAAATGTGTGGTGTGTACTTTGTGTGAAATCCAATTGGTGGACCAAGATCTAGTGGAAACACCTACTCAAATCCGGCATCAGCAGACTGTGACTAAATACAGGAAACTTAGCGACTAACATGCCATTTATGACTTTCTTTTGAAATAAGAACCAATGGCAGTTTTATTGGCTTTTTATTCTAGCCGATGCGAAGACAAGGGATTGATTAAATGAAGGTGTATTATTACAGTACCGCCATAATTTGAATCTCAAATAAACAGTTCAAAATTTTTGAATTACAGAGACTGAAAAAAATATTACAATAAAGGTAGACTTAGTTGCTATTATTAATATTTTGGATTCGACAGAAAAATAAATCGAACTCACAAATACAAAATCTTTAGATGCCATTGGGCCTGATAAATATTCGGAATTTTCAGAATTGGAAACAAAACATTAACCCTAATAGAGCATTAAAAATAACTATAACAAAACCTCTTTAGCGAGTCACTCAAGGGACCCCTCCAAAACGGTAAACTAACGAGAATGACGTACTACCGAATCTGATTCAAATGGCCATAAATTATTCAATTTATCAGGACAATAGAATGGCATAAGTCTATTCTAACGAGATTTTAAAATCATCTTAGTACAGTATTATTATTATAATTTATAAAAAATTTAAATAATTTAAAATTTTAAAAATTCCAACATTTTTATAAGAACTGAAGAGCACGCCCCGTGAATAAACATATCTAGATATTGCTTCTTCCTCGATTTTTTATCACAGAACATATAACAAAACGGAATTCTTTCTATCGGAAAATTGCGATATTATTTTATTACAACAGATGGAGATTGGAGATTACAAGGATAATCTTTTTTTGCAATAAACCGCCTTGGCTTTGCTTTTTCTAGGTAAATTTGTAAGGACACGCTCAAATTTTAATTTTGCTTATTTGTTCTGTCGGTTTTGATTTTCGAGACGTTTGATTTCGGATTCTAACCACTGTGAAATGAATTTATATTCGTACAAAATATATCTCTAAAGATTTTAGGCGACGTACTATCGAATACCTGAGACATATATCTACGACTGAAATGAATACTAAAGAATCCCAAATTAGGCAAGAAGACGTACTAACCAGAGACGACGAGCTAAAGAGGTTTCAACGTAGTACTTTTTTCAATAAGTGTTTATAAAATTCAGAAATTCCGAATCATATTTCGAATACGGTTATCAATATTTTAAAATATAGGATAAATATGTGCAATTATTTGCTAGTGCTAAAAATTATTGCAACATATTTCTAAAAAAAGGGTCTACAATAAAATTTCATGGTTCTCAATAGAGGCGTTCTCTTAAATACTTAGGCATATCCTGGTCTGCCATTTTATATGTACTCAGTGAGTTTTTTTATGTTAGAAACAGTAAAAATGTACACTTACCTTTTTTAAAATTTTGGATCCTTAATGCCCGACGTCGTTTTGACCAACTAAAGGGGGGAAAAAAGAACGAAGAAAGCATATCAGATGGCTAGCTATGTGATAATTTAAAAATATTTAGAAAAAAATAACATCAGATTTCCATATGGGAATCTGATGTTATTTTTTTAAAAAAGGTTAAAGCAACGAAGTATGTTTTACCTTTTACTCCTTATGCTTTCATTAATCTTTCTAAAAAATACTCACCGTACAGTAAGTTATTCGAATGCAAGCTACTTTTACATTATCAATTCAGGAAGTCAGAAATCAAGAAAATAACCACTCTTAGTACCATGCATTTGGTTGTGTTGCTTTAGCTACTGCCGTTTCTACGGTCTAAAAAAGCATATCAGCAACCTACAAGAAACTTATTAAGAGTCTTCAAAAGTCTTCATCGCTTTTTTCAACATTAATTTTTAAGTTTGGCCATATAACAAAACATAAACAAAATTTTTCAAAAATGCACGTCTGGTTTTGTCTTCCAAACTTCAAAACTTAGTTCAGAATATGCATGACCAATATGTCATGTCTGAAAGATTCATAATACATATTCAGTAGGTACGTAGGATGAATAGCAAAAAGTTTACGTTTTTTGAGGCATTCCGAAGATTAACGGAATCCTGAATTCTATTAGAAAGAATGAGTTTCCTACAAAAAAATTAACCGAATTCTGAAATATATTCTATAATTTGAAAAATACTTGTGATACTAACTAAACTATAAATTTAACATAATAAATAATTGCTCGGTGTTCTAACACACTAATAAAAATGAATTAAAATAAATCTGAATTCATTATCACCATTTCTTTCCTTACACTTACAAAAATTAATAGAAATAAAAATAAAATTTCGTTTTTCGTGCGTGAATTAACGGATAAAGCGTGACAGAACAAAAAATAACTAATTGCATAATCAACAGCAGGTAATATAAAAAGAACAACGACAAAAAACTTACTTGTCAAATTGATGGAAAATTACATTTAAGATACAAAATACAATATCAAACATAAATGGCAGAACAAAATTATACGCATCCTGAAAATCTAAGTGATAACATTTATATCAAGCATCGACGATATATGAATTTATTAACACATTACACATGAACACGGACAGTTAACATGCCTATCATACAATTACAGAAATAAAAATATGATTTTAAGAGAATTTGTGTTCAGAAACACACATAAATATAAAATTTATTTTCATAATTAGTTAAGAGCGACTGAAATAAAAAAAAAGCAGAATAGATGCAAAGAAATCATTACTTACATCCAAAGAATATACGCACGTCTAATATATGCATATTAACCGAAAACACAAAAAAATTTTTTTAGTAAAATTAAGATTAGCATGTGTAAGTTATGAAAATCAAATCTTCACTCTCTTTTAATACAACATCTATTATAATTTACAACATTTATTATATTTGTCTTTTAATTTAAATTTCTTCATTTAGTTCAGTTTTTTAACATTTCAAATAAATAAAAAGGTATTATGTATATCACCACATAAATTAATCCAACTCTCTCTTGCTAACAAAATATGTGTTGATTTCCATACGTCTTTCTTCCCAAACAATGACATATTTCTGCACGATAATAAAAAGATGAAACTCCTCAATTTTTCAACATGACACAACATCCTAAAATTGAATCAGGATATAAAACCAACCTGACAACGCCATCCCAGAATGGATCTTACTTACAGCAAGAATGCTTTATTTTTTATGAGCGCACCTCCCCATAAAATAATCCTAGAAGCTCTACAACAACTAAGCTTGTTGTGTTCCCTAAAATGTGCAATCAATTTGGATAATAACGAACATGATGAGCAGGAACAGTTCTTCGGATGATGTATAGTGGAACACACTGTTTATTAACCTAGCGTAAAGGCAGACATCCACTTCGTCACGACTTGCAGCGTGACCCGGCTCTATCCCTTGCAAAGGCCCCTTTTCTGGTTCTAATATATGAGATGGCAGAAGATTCATAAAATAATGAGCCACTCTCAACTATTCCCCACCCCGAACTCGATGCTCGTTTGAACATCTGCCCTTGTGCGAGAAGTCGGCCGTATTCATTTGGTTGTCGCACATTTTTTTTTTTTTTTTTTACCCCAGCAATTACTTTTTTTGTATCTTATCTCCTCCGTTACCAAAAGGGCTCTTTGACAAAGGCAGATGTGCCAACCCGAAAAGTTCATATACCGGTAGAGTTTTACGAATAAGTTCGGAGATATTTGGAAACATTTCTGAAGATAAAACTAGAACAAGAATCCTCACGAATACACTGGAATCTTATGATAATACACTTCGAAAATAATTGTTGCCTAAAATAACAATATGTTTGAGCTGACAAAATAAATGTGTGTGGTAAATTTTTGGGTGCTTAATACTAAATTTGTTAATAATGAAGGTAAGATTACTGGAATATCAGTTATGTCATCAATGAAGATAAAAACTATTTGAACATCTACACTTGTGTGAGAAAGCGGCATTATTGATTTGGTTGTCGCAAATTATTTATTATCCAGCAATTACTTTTTTTGTTTATATTTTGACGATCTTCTGCGTTACCAAAAGAGATTTTCGACAAAAGTGGATGTGCCAACCAGAAAAGATCATAAATATTGGTAGATTTTTTACGAATAAATGGAGAGATACTTAGAAGCACATTCAACGATAAAAACTCGTTCCGAACTTTTCATCCATTTATAAATACAATGATTCAATTCAACTTGCAAAAGAATTATTGTTTCAAATAACACTTTTGAGCTGCCGAAACTAACATGTTAGGGATTTTTTACAACATTCCGAAATGTTTTAGTTGCGTAATATAAACGATGTCCGGATGATGAATCTATCCATTATGCCGTCAATTAATATATTATTGTATGAACATCTTCATGCTATATTTACATTGGAATTCATGCTATATTTACTTGGCTGTCATACTTCGTCTTTCCTGTAATATATATTTTTTTTATCTTACATTTCTTATTATTAAAACAGTTCTTTACTAAAATCAAATAACCTGAAAAGTTCATATACCATTAAACTGTCCTGAGGAAAGTTGAAAGAATTTTGAAAAATATTCAAAATATTGTTGCAAAAGCACTCATTCATTTCTTAATACATTGCAATCCACCTGTGAATTCGAAAGAAAATTGTTCAGAAGTTCAAAATATCCGTGCAAATAAGTGGGGAAATTCAACAACAGAAGAGAAGTATAATAAATTGGGAGTGTTGTGGAATCCGAAGCAGATTATATACAACTTAAATAAAGCATTTCCACACATCAGATTTTTCAAAAAGACAAAATTTGTACAAAACAATTATTGTCTTCTAAATGGAAGGAAATGAAAAACTTCGCGCTTTGATGTAAGCTTCTGTAATATTCCCAGATACATTTAATTTAAAACAGTTAAAAACAAATCGCATTAAAATATTGCAGATCAATAGATGCTTTATAGGTCTAAAATAATTGGAGGAAAAAATCATCAGAGATAAATAACGCGAAAGAAATGTGCAAATAAACTACATAAGCAAGTTATAACAAACACACATTCTTTTCCATCAGAGTGACTGACATAAAAAAAAATAACCTACTGCAAGGCTAAAAATTTCTTTGTCCTTTCTAATGCAAAATCAAACTTTTCATTTTTCCGTTTTGTTAAAAATTAAATCCCCATGGATTCGGTAAATGGGCAAATACATTCTGAATTATGGAGAGTAATGGCACGCATATCACATTTTTTTTCTCTAAACATTCCCACGTAATTCGAAACTACATTAAAACGTGTCCTTTTAATCTAATTCCAGATATTCTGACAAACAAATGTCACTTTCTTGCAAGAAACACAGCCCATTTTCTAATTTATAAAGAAGGTACACCTAGCGAGTCCTCTTTATAAGGTAGTCTACTTTGCATATACCAATTTCTTCTTACTCTTTCATTTCAACTGAGCATCTGTTAGGCTTATGAAAGCAAGTCTCCGCGCATATGGTTGTTCGCTTTTTCATCTGTTTATTTTTATTCTTTTTTTCTGTTGTCTTCTGAGAGAAAAAAGTCCGCTTTGTTAATGGAATAAAATAACAGTCAAACATTTATATTCTCTGTAATCTTGCACTAAGCTAGTCGACATGTAAACAACAAAATTAGAGCTACCCTTTCGAATAATCTAACTAAACATACACGAAATTATTTTCGCTCTGTTATATGAAAAATATCTCCACTGAGAAAAGAGGATTCAATATTTAACGAGGAAATGCGATTTACTCAGTATATTTGACGAGCGTCGGTGTAAATCCAAAACAAACTACCCATTTTTTTATTAGCCTTGCAAAGTATTGCTTTTGGCGTGCTGATATCGTCAATAAATATTTGTCGATTATTATCATGTTTTACGCGATGCTCGTAATTTAATACATTGTGGAGAAATGCATAATGGACTTGGATTCAAAGAACACGTCCTATTTTATTCATTAGCAAAGAGTGAGATAGGGAAGAACTCTAAAATATTCGTGTGTGTAAATTTCTCACCAAGGCAGTAACTCGCACGCAAGTTTCAATGATAAGGCATGAAATTTAACTCGTATTTCGAGTTTTGAATAATCCAAAACAGGATATCATTCGGGACAGGACAAAGGAAATCATCAAATGAGAATTATTTCCAACATTTAAATAACTTGCTCCAAAATATTAATACGTGAATTTTTCCTATTTCATTCATAAAAAACAAACAGATAATTTTAAGATGTATCGATTAAACATGAATTCATTTACAGTAAAACTTCGATTAACCGTCACCCTCCGGACCAAGGCTGTGACGGATAACAGAAATCTCTTAATTCCTATGGGCAGAAACTTGATTTCACAGCTGGCTTGGAACGAAAATTAAAAGAATATCCTTTAAAAGTGAATAATACATACATGTTGTATTTAATTTTACAAAACGATCAATATAAACTTCAATATGGACGAGTTTTTTGGTTTGTTTACTTGCAGTAAAAACCTTGACTTTATCTGCTTGTATGTTGGACTTCCGCTTTGAAGATCCATTGACTTAGCATTACACCGGAAACACGCAGTACAGGCATGTAAACAAACCAGAAAACTCGTCCATAAGAGTAGTAATGTTCAGAAATGACGGATAACAGAAACTGATGGTTAAGTGATTGACGGTTAATCGGAGTGTTACTGTAACAAATGTTTAATAGACAAAATTCCACGAGAAATTGTGTCAGTACATTGCTATACGTAACGGGTTATAAATGGTTGTTCTAAGGTTTCCAACTTCTATTTGATGTCTAATCAAACTTAGACAGTGAAAGGTAAAAAGTCTGATAAATTTAGGGCTTAATTACTGGGGTTGTAATAACATAAAAATCGCCACGAATTTGGATAAGGATTTAGATCACAACGAGTATTTGGATGAGACTCGCAAAATAAAATTAGGATCTTAACATGCCCAGCTCATTCACTCTCTGTTTTTATAGCACGTAGTGTTAAACATACCATACAGGAGATAAGTGGAAATGCAAAATTTTTTTAAACTGAATTCTATTTTCTTATTATCAAAACCGCATAACATTCAACTCACACAGATCAACTGCGAACAATACCCGAAGAGCAAATCTGTTTACAGTCATTTACACAGCCGCTGATAACTTAATATTACAAATGCTAATGGAAATACTTTCATTTAAAAGGTAGATTTGAATAGGGTGGTTGAAAATGAGACATAGCCGGTCGAAAAAAGTACCCATTTTTATTTCAAAAAATTAGAAGAAATGGCAATCTATAAGATATTTATAGATTCAATTTCAGAAAGGAGCCTCCTGCATTTGCATACTCTTTGGAAGATATTTATTACTTCTAAATCAACGAGAATGTGATTTTACGAGAAGTATGGACGGTTATTCCCGCAGTTGTTTCTTTGCTTCAACAGGGGAAAAAGTGAATGTGTCAATAGGCAATTTAATCTGCTATTTGTAGTTCATATGATTTCATATAATTAATTTTAGCTCTTTAGAAGGCACTACATATATATTGTTCCAAATTTTGAAATCTAAGTAACTTTAGAAAAATAAAGTTCATTAAAAATATTAAAAAACGAGAAATGCCGAAAGAAAAGACACAAGGATGCCTGCATCATATTATTATCACACTGAAACTTTGTGTATTATTTCATAGCATAACTTTTACTCTAAGATTCACTCTAATTTTACAGTTTCTGCATTTTAAATATGCTAGCTGAAAATCGAGCAAAAATAACATTTTCTGCGACATTTCATTGCGCAAACTGTAATGAATTGAATCCAATCTGTGAAGAAAATTACTGAAACCAATCATTCCACTTAATTCCATTATTGAACAAAGATTTGCAATATAAAACAACAAGCAAAAGGCAAGAAGAGTAAATTACAATTCCCCAAAAACCTATTGTGCAATTGATTAAACTGCACATTACATTAACTTAAGCAACTAATTAAAAGCTCTTGCATAATAATTAGCGTAAAGTACTGTTTTCGAGTACTTTTTCAATGAACAACCAACAGCAATAAGTGCTGCCACAGAAAGTAATTCGAAAATGAACCATTCTTACAAGAAATGCCAGAGCGTTCGAGACAATTAGCGCTAAGTAAAAACCACTCCAACTTCCTCTACACCCCAGGCAGACATTAAGCCACTCAGCAAATCGTTGGAAAATATAAAAGTACAGACGATTAATAGCATAATTAATTCCCAAATGAAAACCTCGGAAGGGAACAACAATCACCAAAAAGTTCCTTTCCTTAAACAGCAGAGCCCCTCAAGACAAAAATCTCCATCTATGGCATTAAACTAGCGCAATTTAAACAGATTTTGCGTTCTTTAGATCCGCGTCTTTGCATTTTTGTAGCTAACCTAGGGATATATAATACTGCTATCTAATATGCTTTGACCCCAAGCATAGTTGGCAGATACTACAGTGTGAGCATCACTTCAGGGAATTGGGAATTGCGACTGCATCAGCTAAATTTCATATCCGGCGATGTATTATAGAGTAAAGTAACAGGACTGATCTTTTTGCTTGTAAATGCGATGCGTTGGAGTGAAACCACTAGCAAAATGTGTTAAGTAACTTTAAAACAAAAGAGAAGTTTTGAATATGAAAAGGATGTTTATTAATGTTCTCGCAAAATCTAAAGGCATACGCCCACGTTTCTTATTCCAAGATTTTTAACTTGTTCAAAATAAGATGTGGTACTTGTACCATTGGTTTTTTATTTCATATTTTTATCTTACGACACGTTACCGATAATCTATGAAATTAAGACATTCTATAGACTGTTTAGGCAAAGTGTAAAATATCTGTTTTGTCTTGAAATTCCACATACTTCCTAAGACTTCGTAAATGTCAAGAAACAAATAGACAAGTAATTTCTCAGCAAAATATGAAAAAGACTTGAATCGAAAAGGCCTATTTGATAATGCAAGAGATGAAATGAAAGATAACTGATTTTTCCATAATGCATGAAAACAAAAGGCCAGAGATGATAAGCGCCAATGCATGTTCACGTGAAACACGTCAAATGTATCACCCAATTTAATTTTAGAATGCATTGCGTATCTAGAAGGAGAATAGGCAACAGATAACGTATAGTTCTAAGATGACATGCACAATTACTTTTATCTTGTGAATGTAACGTTCTCCACTGTTTGTTGCTAAGACGTAGACAGGAACGGCATTTTGACAGTTTCGGATACATACAGAGTGGTTAATATTTCGGTATTGGTATCGCAAAAACATGCCATGAACTGAACATTACCAATACGTAGGTAAAGAAGTAAAATGATAAACTAAAACATAAATTTCACACTTTGCTGAAGTATTATATGGATTGTCTGGATTTCATTCATTACCAGTGAAAATATATTTATCACGATAATTTATGTTTCATTTTCGGGAGCTTTGTACGGGAATCGTCAGAACAATAAACACTAGTGTCTACCTCATATAACTACTTCCAGTTCCTTGTTGTTTACAGCGGTAAAAAAGGACGAAAAAAAAAATTCTTAAAGAGGTGGCGGGCATTGCCGCAGATAGGGACTCTTCAATGTAACGGGAAGAACAGATTTACAAGACAAAAAAAAAGTTTTAATGCTTCAGCAAGATAAGACCTTCTACGCAAATAAAAAAAATGCTATAGTAGCTAATTCGTATAAGTTTTTTTTTCTAAAATATTTTTAATCAGTTACGCATTTTTATCGGTTTTAACTTACGTATTCTTTTCACAAGAGAGGATAAAAAGATATTTTTTTTAAATGATATTCAAGAAGCGAAATCCAATGGAAGCTAACTAAATAGTTACTGGCTTTATCTGAAGATACAACATTCAATAGCAGTTAAATACATTAAATTTAAAGTATTCCTTACATTACAAAATATGCTCCTTTCCTTACTTACAAATAATGAAAACGAATTATAATAACATCAAAACTAAGCATATTCTAAAGGTTTTTTTTAAGCAACAAAAAAACGAGTTATTTTAACACAAAATAAAATGTTCAGTAAAAAAAAAATTCTGTAATGTAATGTTGAAAATAACATAGTTTGACTTTAGTAAAGTAGCTTTAAAACCAAAGAAAAGTGACTTTAAAACAATTTAAAGTCACTTTTTATGATTTTATAATTTAAAAAATATATATCAAGTGAATACAAACCGAGATTTCACACACAAACTATCAATTTCGTGATTCTACTTTTGAAAAGGAATTTAAAATAAACGTATAAGGAATTTATTAATTTTATTTAAGAGCATCAATACGAAAAGTCGAAAGTAAGGAATTTATATACGCTCGTTCGCTAAAGAAGCCAAATATAATAATATTTGCACCTTACCTAGAATAACACATTAACACAAAAACTGAATATATATATATTTGCAACTTTAAATATAGTTAAGCGTCTTTGCATAGACTTTTGATCATACTAGCTATATTCATTTTTCGTATGTATTTCAGTCTGATCATTTTTTAGGCTAAATCTTCCCAGTAATCACATCTCTCATGAAATTAATAATTTCGAAAACTTTCAATAATGAAAAAAAAAAACATATCATATTATTCAGTTAAATTACTTGAAATGATCAAAAAGTTGCTGCACATACATTCACAGTAACAATAACTTTCAGAGAGGGTATATAATTTTTGGCGTTTTCTGTCCATTTATTCCAGGTTACATTACAAACTGATGGTTTCGAAAATCTGTGCTTTGTTGGAAAATCTAACAAATGGAAAAATAAAAACGATGCTGTAAAAAAGACAAACAATGTACCTCAGCTTCAATAATCTAAAAAAAAAAATATATATATATATATACAGTCGTCAAAATATTTGCTTTTCACAACATATAATAGCTCTAAGAACAAACAGGATGTACAGAGAAATGAACTGGAACAACAGAAAATGAAGTCAAATTCAAATGGATTTGAACAACACAAATATTTTTTTAAAAATTAAACAAAGACAAACATTAAACATTTTGTACAGAATTACATTTAGATAAGTTTTTTCTTTCTTTCTTCTCACGCGTGATGCGAAACAAATAAGCATTTGAATAGCATTTGTTGGGATATTAAAACAAAAACTTTTTTTTTCATGACAACACGTAAAATAATAAACTGGGTTTTTATATCTTAGTGCATACTCCAAAAAATTTCATGAAACAATGGAAATAATCTGTAGTTCAATAAAACAGCAGATAAAGTATTGTTTGAACTGCTAAAAAATATTATTTCCAAATACATGCTGAAATATACTACTGAATAGAACATAATATAAATTTATCATGAGTTTTTCCGAAAATTTAATTGAAAGATTTATAAATAAAAACTTAACTGATAGTACCTTTGTAGCTAATCTCACTCACTGACAGTAAAAAAAAAGTTCGAAACAAATTTGACAGTTCAAAATCTAGAAGTGATCGAGAACAGTTCTAGATTGACAGGCAGCATTTTGAAATCAATCTTGTCCTCTAAGACCACAAAATAAAACCACAAACTTCATATCCCCATGGAAAATTCAACAAAACACTAAAAAGGATACATTAGTCTGTTCCCTTTGATCTGGGGATTAAATAAACACACATACGCATTGAAAGCCGACAGATAACTTAGTTATTTTTCTGAAGAAAAAGAAAATTGAAAAAGAAGAATCTTGTCTCCATATATTGAGCTGTTTCCATCCGAAATTCGGATCTGTTCTTTAGCATTAACCGAAACTTGATATTAATCGAATTAAAATTGTGACTCACCAAATCCTCTCCAACTTACCCATTCCTTCTCTCAAAGGAATATCAGCAGGTACACAACAGTATTTAGGCAAGATTCTTACGGATTTTTTGGTTTTAATAAATTTCTTTAAGAATAATATTTTGTTGTGAGAGATGAACAAAATATTTTATTTTCACCCTCTTATTCCCTTATGAATAAATAAATTTATTTTACTTGGATGTCACTCGTTCCTTTCGACAACAAATATGCTACATTTGATTTCAGGAAAGAATATTCTAATAAAGAACAAGGTATGGAGAATAAATAAAACAATTCAAATTTTTGTGGCCACAATAAAGAATACCGTATTCGTCATTCTTCATTCGTCAATGTTGGGGAATAATTTGAAAAAAATATTTGCAAACGAAAATATCTTCCATAGAATTGAATTATTAATTTCATACGAAAATACGGATGGAATAATAAAAGATAAAATTAAAGATATATAATTATAGGAATAATGAAATTTCTTTGGTAGGTACCAACTACTGTTCTTAAATTTCACGAAAAACAGAAATGTTCAGCTTTTCTGTCAGAAAATGCCAGAATCGCGAAAATGAAAAATTAATGCAATGCAAAATTATGCATAATATCTATTAATTTAATTTACTCCTGTCGGAATAAAGCCTAAAATACTTATTAATATACCAATTGCATAAGAAAATGATAACATCAGAATTTATCATTTGTATAAACATCAAGTCTAACATAATCATACTATTAAAATAATCATAATTTACTATTTTATATAAATATTTATATTGTTTTCACATTCGTAGTCAAAACGATTGTTGAGAGTTATCAAATAAGAAACGTTGACTCTAGTGATTATTTGAAATTCTTGCATATGCATTGGCGCTTTTCAACTCAAAAACGAATGGTAGTGAAAATAAATATTTTTTTAAAAAATGCCTTTTAACTAATAACAAATCAAAATTTTTACATTTAATATCAGCTTTAAAATTTTTCTGCATTTTAATAGTATTAAATGAGCAGGTTTTAATGTATGTTTGATATGTTACATTTATTTGTCTGTCTCGATAACAAGTACTTTTATCCGAATAAACTGATTTAAAACAAGGAAAATAAAGAAAATATGTATATAATAAGTAGTAAACAGAAAGTCGCAGGAATATTAGTGAAACAATTAAAAAAATAAATCCACAAAGAAAAACTTTTAGAAAAGGGAGATTTTAAAAAAATAAAGAACAAAAAGGAAGATATTGTGAAAGACAGCCGTTTGGCTGCCTTTCAATATCTTTTCTATGTTTATGGAAGATTGCGCAGCATTGTTGCAACAAAATTGCCATTTTTCACTATTTTTGCATCATTTCAACAGGTGCACTACCCGATTTTTCAAGCAATATTAAAGCTGCAGCCGAGATATGGTTCTCAACACTCTTTCGACATGAGCTGAGATTTCGAGGAACATCAATAAGTTTTCAAACTCAAACTGTGATTATAGGATTTGCTTTAAAAAATGTTTTTTTATATATATTTAACTCCATTAAGATATGCGAAACTGCAGTAAGGAAATGACGACAAATGTTACCAAGAAAGAATGGACAATTTTTAAAAATAATTGTCCAGTCCCAATGAACGAACCTTCAATGAGCACAGCTACCGGTATAATTGGAATTATAGCTTATATAAATCTATATATGGTTTTAAAGACCTTAATTTATAAAAAAAACAATATTTTTTTTGTTATTCACAATCTGTAACAATTTGTTGTTTTATGAACACATGAAATATCTTTGTTTATGGGGAAAATCCAAAAAAATGAACAAGTAAGAATAAAATTAATTAGTCGAAATAATACACGATTTACATTATGTGTCAAAGCACAACAAACTGTCGAAAAAAATGTATACACAAAGTTAATACGATAAAATATCAAGTCTAAAAGAATCAATAAATATCGACTATTCGCATAAAAACTTATCTTAGATATTTCAAAATTCAGCACTGACAAAATGCCACTTAAAAAAATATACCCGCAAAGTTATTAGGAAGTAATATAAAACCTACCACAGTCAATCCATTCCGCATATTCACATAAAACTTCAATATATTTCTAAATCCAACACAAAATGAATTTCAAATTTTTTGGTTAAGTTATTAACTAAAAAATGACAACTTACTTTCAATTCTCCTGTACATCATGATACAACTAATGTGTCGTAAGCGCCTAAATACAACTACCGACTCACACACTCAGTTGGCAACCAAAGATTGAGAAAGAGACACACCTCTGACTGAGCGACGCGATGAACCTTACCGTTTCTTTGTCAACAGGTCCTTTAACTTATAAAGACCTCCACCAACATACCACTGTCTTCCTCCCCTTTCCAACACACTGCTCTACTAACTTATTCCCCTCGCCTTACTGAAGGCAATTGAGCCACTACGGGAGCTTACACCACTTCATACATCTCCAGGTTGAAGCCCAAACTTTTTCATCAAGTCTCATTGGTTCCTCAAGACCAGGAGCAATCCACTCGTAGACGGGTGGGAAAGGGGATGTGCTTTTTTTTTATTTATATTTCCTTCCCGCTGCCTTATACAAGAGAGGGGTTCACCTTCACCTATGAACTTACCGCAGAGGAAAAAACAACTCACCCCCGCCCTACCCCCTTTTTGAGCCAGAAGAAAGCGCCTGGGTGGTATCACGTAGACTTGGTTTGTATTTTTCAAAAAATAAAGAACTCGATTAATTGAGAGAAATAATAATGGCTCTGATATCAAAAAAAATGTAGAGAGTAAGATGAGTTCAGTACACGAATACCGTAGTATTAACTAAATAATTCGATTCAATACAAGATCATTACATATAAATTGTTCCGATTCTATACTCTGTTCCTTTTTTTTTCCAGAATGAAATAGTGAAAGATGAATTTCCCTCTTTACAACTTTGATTGATTAATATGCTCGACTTGATTTTGAATTTAAAATGTCGAATTAAACACTAAACAATAAGACTTACCTGATGTAAGGAAAAAAAATATAAAACGATTCTCTCTCTCTCTCTCTCTCTTTTTTTTTTTTTTTTTAATTTTTCTTGCACGATTCGCGGTTGAAATGTCACTGTAACAATATTAGCTACAAACTTTAAGCGGAGGTTAACCAGTAAATATTCAAGTATCTTTGCACATACTGTCCCAAACAAAATTATATGAAAAAAATCACTGAAAATGATTCTTTTTTTCTCCGTTTTCCTCACTAATAAATTCACACTGATTATTACTGATATTACATATTTACTTAAATTCTGAAGTCCCTGAAAAATTATTTAAAACATTCGTTTTAGAGGCCTCCGATTTGAAGATGGGATATAATATACTGAAAATATATACAAAAAAACATACAAAAAAAGTTTTTTTTTATTTTACAGTTTGAACATGCAATAATGTCCTGTTTGCTAGAGAATAATTCAACAAGTAATTACAAAAATTAAATAAATAAGAAATGAACGAAAAGTTCTGAGCAAAAAGTTCAAAGGAATTTATTTAATTTTCAAATGATTCGTGAATCATAAGGCAGCTGTAAATTTGTTTCAAACATCATTAACATTATAA
Source organism: Araneus ventricosus (assembly GCA_013235015.1). Taxonomy (NCBI): domain Eukaryota; kingdom Metazoa; phylum Arthropoda; class Arachnida; order Araneae; family Araneidae; genus Araneus; species Araneus ventricosus. Next base: position 3,718,535 of record BGPR01000007.1, on the reverse strand, counting down.
CTGAAAAATTCAGTAATATATTCTGTTGTCGGATACAACAAAAAATAACTAAATATGAAAAGTAATAATTTTCTTAAGCTGACATATGTCTCCTTTACACATTTCATGGCTTTTGACGAATTTAATGGACCAATTAGCTCTCGTGTACTTCCAGAGAGTTCCGTAAACATTACGGACGTTGCGTAAACTCGGTTTAAAAAACAGCAGTAAATATCAAAATTATCTATTTAATAGTCATTTAACCTAAACAGAATAAGTAACATGGTTGCTTAAATAACACCGCTAAACAAAGTGCTTTCCTTTTCCCCATAAGATTTATTTTTATCATTTCTTAAATATTCGTTTATTGTTTGTTTCTCTGGCGTAAAAGAATATTTAAAAATGCGTTTATTACGGCTCACTATCATTATTTAATTTCTCAAACGTTGCCCTTTTTTCTTTGCATTTCCGTTTCTTTGAATTAAAATGAGAAAAAAATGAAAACCATTCACAGCGTAGCTACGAATGAAGAATTTCTAAAATCCCAATTTCGTGCCAATTCCTACGGGGAAACAACTTTTTGAATGCGTAAAGATATTAATTTTTATGTACATTTGAACAATTAAGGTATTCATCCTTCAACGCACCTTTCTACAGATAGATGTTACAATGAATGCTTCGCTGAAAAATTATAAATATTCAAACGTATCTTCAAGGGATTAATTACTTCAAAAAATATAATTTTAAAGGACAACGAAACAAAAAGAAACGAACTCTGTTTTTCTCTAACGAATTCTTTTTTGTTGTTGTTTCTCCACGGCGAATATGAATAAATAAAGCACGTAAATCGTTCAGAATAATAACCTTAGTTTTAAAGTAGACATGAGTAATGAATTTTTATTAATAAATCAGAAATAAATTCTATAAGGAAGCAGAAATAAATACATTTGCCCGCTTTGACATGATCTTTGCAAGGCACAGATAAAGCAGATGATTTCCAAGGTCAATAAAGAATTATAAAAAGAATAAAAAATGCCAAACGATGCTTTGTTCTCCGCTCGCCACCATTATTTACTGGCGTGTGTTAACCCGTGTCCCTGCAAGTAGACACTGGCACTGAGTAAGCAGCCAGTGCGTTTCGCACGCTTTTGCTGATGGTCAACCTCTGACACGTGATAATTTGAAGTAGCTGCTAAGCAATTTACTTCTCTATAAATAAGTAGCGGTAGTTGGAGTTCTAGATAATGGAGCACTGAGTAAAGATGATTCACTTTATCAAGCGCCGAACAAAGCTTGTCTTTTACTTGTTTATTTACTTTGGCACCTAAAATCCATAATAACGTAAACAGCATTTGCTTACAGCAGTTTGTTGTAATTTTTGATAATTCATACAAGAAGTAGATTAAAAAACTGATTTTATTTTTTATGTTATTTGTGGGGAGGTGGGATTTTCCCTTCCTTTCCCTCTCTCTACCACCTTCTGAAATAAACACATAGTAGGAACATGGTTTAAATGCTTGGTCTTTTTAAAATTGAGGCTGAAATAGAAAAGAAACAGTGACGGGTATTTGATTTGTTGGGGGGAAGTGGTTTTTTGCTTCTTCCCCCCCCCCCATCCCTCTCTCACCTTCACCTATAAAGAAATAATGTAGATGTGGCTTTATAACTATCAATATAAAATAAAATATCAATATCTATCAATATAAAATATACCCCAATTAAAACGTTTAACCAACATTTATGTCTCAGATTAATTACAACCAGTGGCGAATCCAGGATTCGAGTCGGGGGGGGGGGGGCTAAGGTCATAAAAATTTTGTACCCAGGATTCGCCACTGATTACGAACTAAGAAAAGACACCCCATTCGATCAATCGTACGAGAATCAATATACAAAAGTGGATTGGGAATTAACTACTCCGTAGTCAAAAATAAATAAATAAAAAATAAAAATGAATCTAAGAAATTAAGAAACACAAATATCAATGTCAAATACAATAATCCATAATGACACACTATTGTCTTGTTTTAGCATAAATGACACATCTATAAAATATATACTTATAAGGTTTAAATAGAAAATGTTAAGAAAGGATAAAAGGTTTTCAGGGAAAATATTATACACATTTTTATTAGTGTACTAAAAAGTAGACTTTTAATTTTAACTATTTTCTACTTTCTAGTTTACAATTCATTATTATAAATATTATGGAATATAGAAATCAATTTTATCTCAAATTCACTATCAGATGGCGCCACAGATAAGAAATCAAAATATAATTAATTTAATCGATTAAATGATAATTAAGTTCTGAAAACATTAAAATAGAATATTGTCATCGTGAATACACAAGTGCACAAAATTTTAAAACTCTACCGCATCAGGAAGTGAGTGAAAAATCGATTACAGAACTCTATCTTTTACAAATATGAAACAAATTAAGTTAAATAAAAAGATTTAGATCAAAGTGTGGTAAACGCAACCAACTATTTTCAATTCATGCATTTTCTTTCCATCGCCGTGATTTCGTGTAAATAAAATTCTAGTCTTTTTTCCTACAAGAGCTTTTAAATACAAACAGGCGATATCGCTAAAAATCATAAAATTCAATTAAATTAAATTCGTTCTCGGATTCAATTAAAGTCGTTTAATCAATGTTAAATTCGTTTGTCGGTTGCTTCACATACTTACCATAAAGCATACACTTTTTTTTATTGTTCTTTATTACTTAAAAAATAACATACCAGGATTTATGTTCTAGATACTTCACACATAACTTATTACGTTTTGTGTTCTTTATATTTAACACAAAACCATACCAGGATGACTAAACAAACTATTAATACAATAGCAGTACAAGAAAAAAAATCATTCTCAGAAATTATCAAAAATCAAACTGCAGATAATGGAGATGAACATCGTATCTTAGTAATGACTCAGTTAGGGATCCGACAGTCAAATGGTTCATCGCTTGAGTAAACATTAAGTGAATATCTAGAAGATTCAACTGGAAAAGATAGGAACTGTGTTGGAATCATTAGAAAAGAAAACGAGGAAAATGAATTTAAAAAAAAAACATAATCTGAACGAATTAGGTGGTTGAACTACGGAAATAGAAGGCTGCTGACTAATTTCTGTAAACACATGCATTCCACTTCCATTACTCTTTCCACTTCCTTTTACTTTATTTACCCAACTTTTAGCATTAAGTCGGTCTATTTCATTTGTTAACGTATCCATATCGGAAGATTTTAATATTATCGTACTTTTCATTCAACTTCGACTGAATGTGAATTTAGAAAGAAAATAATGTATACGAATTTTTTCCTGGATATGAGTGGCAACACGAGTGCTAAAAGACACATTTGTAAATATGGTACATTTTTGTTTATCTCCATAGCATAATGAAGAAAATCAAGAATCCTTCCTCTGACGGATTTGATTCAAAATTTGAAACATATTTAAAATATTAAAATAAAACCAAATGCTAAATTTCATACGCCTAGCTCGTGGTGTTTGTTAAGCTATGTAGTGCTTAGATATACACGGACAGAAAATTCTTTCCCGATTAAAAACATCGGCATTCATCAAAATCCAGGGGACATTATTTTTTGATGACTACAATATTTTTTTTTTTGTGTGTGTGTACCTCGTATACGAAAAAAGTGAAAAGGGAAAAAAAAGGAGAAAAAAACACAAAAAATGTAATCAACAGCTTAACTAATATCAATGAAATGATTAATTCGTATTTTAATGAACGTAAACTCAAACAAAAGTCTTCAGACTAGAATGCTTTCTCTATTTTATACGTTGACATTTATTGAAATTAATGATTTTATATCAAAGAAGTGAAAATCAAACCAATGAACATAGTTATACCATATTAAAATACTATACTAAATCTTCTATACGTCCAAACATCGAATAGGAAGTAAAAATTTCAAGAATAACCGAATGCATGAACTGCAATATATTTAAACAAACTCTTCTTTCTCGACATATTTTTACATCTTATAGCTTTTATTTTTCTACCTTAATTTTATAACTCCATCAAGAAAAGGTTATTAAATTTCATCAGAGAAATTAAAATAAAATATAAGCACTATGAGTTTATTTAATAACAAATTATGCCTCAAACTGAAGATATTTTTTTTTTACTTAAAAGCTGAGAAAAAATAATGAAGACTATTATGTTTCGCTAAAAATTAAGCCTTACTCAAACAATAGAACAAAATCACTTGATCCAAGCTTTGCAAGATCTGGATCTTTTTTTCATTAGATACACATTTTTAGAAGATAAAAAAGGGGAAATAATGCCGTTTTTTACCACCATTTTGCTTTCCTTTCTTCGGGAAAATATTAAAAGGCCATCAGCTTAAAGAATTTTAAGGAAAACAAATACGAAAAGATTTTCTGTCAACTTTTCAGAAAGCAGCTTTTATCTCTATTATGATATCATAAAAAAAAATAAAACGACTATCTGCCTTTATCCATAGAAAAGATTCTTGTAATAATCATTCTTGCAAAATTTTAACATCAAAGACTAAACAAACACTTTTCCCAAAAATTCGTTTGGAGGAAATAAAAGGCATTACCATGCCGACTGTATTTTTCAAAGAAATAAAAAGTCTGGCCATGCAATAGACTACACAAACGAACGCCACAAGCCGGATGGATTTTTCCCCTTTTAACTCAAATATTGACTTTTATTTTGAAAACAGAAACTTTACACTGGTAAAAGCGGAAGTGCCGCTCTGAAAAGTCAAGAGATTTCGTTAAAAATAAGTTTGGAACCATATTCTTCAAAATAGGACTGAATAAAAAGCAAACACAGGAAATGACAATTTTCGTTGACATATTGATATGCAACTGTATAGCATGAATGGACTGAAACGTCACTATATTAAGACAATATAACGTAAAAATATCATTGCAATTAATAAACATCTGTTTTTCTTCGATTGGCATATAATCGCTTCGTTACTTCTTGGGTAACATCATAAAGTTTAAAAAATCAACATGAAATGTTGAAAAGGATAAAAAAATTTCACTTTTTCTGAATCAATAGAGAACGTATTAACATACTTTTTTTTATATTAGATCACTGAATATAATAAACTTTAGTTAACAATTTTTAACTCGTAGTAGTAGTAACTCGTAAAGTAGAAGTAATAAATTATTTTAAAACTCTTAACTTCCGATTCATTAATATCCGATATTTTGCATCATTTCTGCGAGAAAATAAAGAATCGTTATATTCTTATTATCGAAAATCAAAAAAGTGTCTCATCTTTCGAAAGTCATAAATTACTGCCGACGTCTATTTTCGGTGCATCACGCACCGAATACCAATAAATTGCAATTTGGAAGAAATTCGATTCTTTCGATAAAGATATCTAAATAAAAGAACAGAAATTATAGATGTCCTTTCCTCTATTTACTTCACATACATGTGATTAAATCTTTTCACAGGCGCAGCTGTTCACTGTTTAAATTAAGCCTGATTCGATCTGTTTTCTTTCTGCTTTGTTTCGGATAGATACACTGCAAGTTTGCGAGTGAATTACCTTAGCGAGTTCCAGACAGGAAACCAAAGATGGAAATTGTTTTGCAAAATGATATATATTCCATTAAGTTTTCCCCAGAAATGACGAGCGTTGGTTTCGTCCTTTTCGCTTAAACACACGCAATTCTCATTCTCCGCATATAATGGTCATAGCAGGATCTTAAGTGTACTTTATTAACAAATATAATCCCATCTGAAGGCACCACGAGTATGTGGATGAGAAGCAGCCGGATATGTAAGCGGGTTCTTGCTCCTGGTTGTAAACACAGATAATGGCGTGGGTTGAGTTACCCCTCATCGATGACGATACGTACCTCCTTCGGGAGGGACCAGTGGCGAATCCAGGGGGGGCTATCGGGCTACAGCCCCCCCAGAACCAAGCCAGAATTCTTATTATTATTTAAGATCATTACAACTGTTTTTTCTTAATGTCCCTCTTTAAAAAAAATAATAAAAACGTTTCAACATTGTTTTCTGACTTGACAGGCTCGAAAATTTACCTATTTTTGTAGTCATTCCAATTGCACTTATAGCTTTGACGCGGTCGAAGACATTTTTTGGCTAGTTATTTCATTGTAAGTTTTGTTAAGTTATAGAAAGTATTGCATTGTTCTTTATGATTCTTATTGTCAGATGAGTAAAGTCTGTAAAGTTAAAGAGTTTTGGTATACTTTAGCCTTGAGGTTTGACATTCGTCACGACGATACAAAATTTTTATGACCTCAGCCCCGCACCTCAGCTTCGCCACTGGGAGGGACCAATGAGGCCGATAGTACTGATCTCAATATCCGAGCTGTTGTAGAGATCGTTCTTCAATTGACCCCGAACGCTAAGGCGGGGGAGGGGTAGGAGTAAATCAACATTAACAAATATAACTGAAATATGGAAATTTCCTAAATTGAAGAGACCGGAGAAGGAATAAAGGAAAGAAATTCAAATATCTGAACTCTCCTTGTCTTAAAAACATAAATAATAAATGAATGGGAACAGATTTCAGCCACTAATACACACAACCAAACAAACAAAAAGGTAAAATAATATGTTACAACAAAGCTATAGTTGAAAACTTAATATTCTAATATCCACCGCCAGTTATAAAACACGGTTTCCATAATCATCAGGATTACAGCCACAAGATCATGCAATACCGTTCTGTCAGTTTCAACAAACAGATGTTCAACACCACAACGCACTGATGATATATATGTTCGAAAGGGGAAATTTGTATGAAATACGAAAAACCTGGATCAATTAGGGCAGTGGCTTCCTAACTGTGGGAGACAGCAATTGTTGTTACAGTTTACGAGGCTATCAAAAAGCTATTGTGGCAATAACGCGCAGTGGCATGCAAGTGCGTCTGTCAGCTTATGGAGAGGTCGTGGTGTTGGGCAGGCACCAAGTCATCCCCTATAGTGTGGCACTACCCCATCGTAAAATAAATTTTCTCACATAGCGCCAGCAGAATGTCACATATGGCGGACTTCGATTTCTTTTTATGCGCTCCAGGAGCGGTCATATACCACACTGGTGATAAAATGTGTCTGTCTAGTCAGATGCGCATCCAGACGCATAATTACTACTAATGGAAATACTTTCTGAAAAGGTGGTTTGTGCTAGTGCAGAGAAAGGTTGACGTTACAATTGTCCAGACTGTGACTTCTTGAGCTATGCGTCGCAACCAGAATGATAATTTTGATGTCACAGAAAATTTCAGAGCGCTTGTCGGTGAAATCATACGAATTAATTCAGATATTTCTCTAAATAAAATCTTTCTTTAAAATAGATGAATAAAACTTTATTTGTGCTTATTTTAATTTTTAACATGCATGTGCACTTGCGACCGAAAAAAATGGCCCGAAAATGGGGTCGTTAATTTATTATTATTAATATTATTACCACTGATAAAAAAAGTTTAATAAACTCTATCCTTTATAATATTAAATGGTTTCATGTCTTAAGTTATAACGTGTACAATTTCGAATAAATTAACATCATCAAATACTTCACTAAAATAAAACAACGTTAATGTTTCGTCAGATTAAATTTTTAATGAACAATCCCCACTCAGATACAATCCCCATGAAAGCAAATTCAGAATAAAGAAAATGATATACAAGATTTCTATGAACAAGAAATCCGAACTTTTAATACCTTCCAGGCATATAAGAACAGTCATTACTAAGCTACTCCAAAAAATCTCAATTAAAATAACGCTTGCTTATCATTCAAGAAACAAAAATAAAATAATATAGCACAAAATCGCTGACACAGACACCTTTCGATTAGGTAAGTTTTAATAATTTATTTTTCACATACTCAACATAAAATAAATACTAGAATTAAAGAAGGTGGTTAATAGCGATAAAGATTTATACAAATTTTGAATTTATACTTACTTTATTTAAAAACGAATCTGGCACGCCACCAGCTTGAAAATAATTAGAAATAAAATCACGATATATTACGACATTATATTTATCGTAAAAAATTACAAAAATATTGTGCTGTTTAAACAAAAATTAACTCTAATACAAATTACTACTGTGAAGAAGCAAAATCAAAGAATCTAGCGATTTGAAGGCACTTAACGTCTGGAGAGTTAATTAATTGCGTTTTTATTAAAAAATGAAACAATTCGCTACATGCGTAATCGTAATTTTTATTAAATGGGCTGTTAATGTGACATTTATGCACAGGGTAAGTCATAATTACAGCAACAAACTGTGATGCAATTGATTGAACGTAATTTGTTTTAAGACTGATAATTTATCTGAATTATAACAAGAAATACCCTTGATTCAGCGATAACTGTAAAAGATCGTCTCGATAAAGTGAACTGCCAACACATGATTCCATTTCCAGCGTGATGCAACACAGCGATGCGAAAGTGATAGGATATGAAAAGGATTCAGACTCAATCGACACGAAGCTTCACTTTCATTATAAAATTTGCGTAACAGTTTGGCAAAGCTCTATCGTCAGATGTTTCCACAATTTCTGGCTACGAAGATTAACATATCAACGCGAGGTATGGATATCCAGTAAAGTGGCATATGGTGGCGATCCACCTGCTTTCTGTATGGAACTCTGTTTCGGACAATGGAACTTTGTTGTCAGTTGCTAGTAAAAAAAAAAAATGTATCGCTAAAATATAATTTAAAAATAAAACCGATAAAGCATTTACAATAAGGTAACAAAACCAATTATTTATTTAAACTTTCTTGTTATTCTGATTTATACAGCACTGGTGTTTAAAGAGTTCCAAGAATAGTTTAAGGGGGAAAAATGAATAAAATAAAAAGCAAAATAATAATAATAAAAGTATCATTCCATGAATATACTAATGTCGCTGATTACATCAATCACAGACTTGTAAAATCATGAATCACAAAATCATTCATGATCAATTAATTGCAAAAGAAAGCAATTCGTCGGTAATTCGAGAGTGCAGTTTCACTACAAGTCGCAGCAAAGCACCCATAACAAGGCGCATAGAAAACATCAAAAATTGGGGGTACAAAAAAAATCCTCAGTTTACTGCGTACGTTTACATTTGAAAACTAGAAATGAATTGCACCCTAAAAATACATAATCCATAAATTAACAATTAGATAAGCTACTTTTTTCAAAAAAAAAAATCCATTCATCTTCAACGGTCAAACTGTTCGATTTATGGAAGACAACATAGAAAAATAATTCGAAGTAAAAAATCAGACGATTCTTTTTTCCCACTGAGGATAGCCTTCTAGCCAAATTGGCGCCCCAGCCTCACTCGATTCAAAACGGCAACCTAGTCTGAATAAGGATCCTAGGAAACAATGAGGCTGTTAATACAAATTATTGGGAAGAACACCGATTACTTTATTGTACTTGATAGCAAAGCTCGAGTTTGATTTGAAGAGGAAGTGGTGCACGTTTCAAAAACTATTTAAAGCGTAACAAGGAAATATATCTTGCGATGACAGGTGTAACGTAAAGCATGGGAATATCCAAACTTCCGGGTCTGCTCGATGATTTTTAACTTAACGGATGTAAATGTGAATTAGAATTCAAAAATAAAATCAAAAACTTCGCATAACTTAAAATAATAACGAGTCTGAAAGTTGTAATTTGATATGTTTCACTTCATAGAAAGAAGAATCTCCACAATTCCATTTGTGTTATAAAAAAAATGAAAATAAATTAATCACAACAAAAGTATACACTGACGTTTATGTTGAAGATAATTTGTCATTGAATGTCGCAATACATAAAAATTACTCTAGTATTCGGATACTATATCCAGAATAGAATAATTCCTTTTAATAGAAAGAGGATAAATTTAATAGTAAACCGTCTAGATTAGCGGTTCCCAACCTTTTTGGTTTTGCGGACCACCTGTTGTGAAAAAATATTTTGAGGCCCACTAACTAAATATACAAGAAAAAAATACAAAGACATATAATACATAAACAAATATGATATATATTATCAAAATACATTGTTTATAAAGCGATAAACTTCATTGTTACAACTTAGCTATCACAAGAAAACTCAAGCAAAAACAAACTCAAAAACAAGCGATCAAGATTCACGATCAAAAAAAAAAAAAAAAAAACTCAGTGGGATTTTTGGCATTGTTTGCCCCCCACGAGAGAGTCAATGATTTTTGACATCGTTTGTCTCCCCGCGAGAGAGACAATATATAAATTAAAACTTGAAAATTTCAGCCTCAAGTCACTTTTTACATTCAGTGACGATACTAGAAGTTCCCCTGATTTCGACTCTTGACCAGCGTTCCACGGCCCATGGTTAGGAACCACTGGTCTAGACCATTTCACTTTAAGGTACCTTCATTATTATGTCTGGAATTGGAATCATGTTAAGCCAATACTTAAGAAGTATATTACACCGGATTGCGCATTAAAAATAGGGGTAAGCGATGTCACATTAAATTGGATTTTATCTTTTGGTACAATCGGTATAAGACAAAGATACAAGTTGGTAGACAAAGATACACGTTGATAGATAAAGACAAAGATACACGTTGATAGATAAAGACAAAGAAACACGTTGATTGAAGATAGAGCAAATTTGACAAGGTAGTTCATCTGCACTGCAAAACTTTGACTATTTGCGGCTATTTTCAGTGGCGTAGCGACCGAGAGGCAAGGGGTATAGATGCCACCTGCGCTAGTTTCAGGAGGCACCGTGGAGTGCAAACGTTACTGTGTTTATGCCATTTTTAAAGCAAAATAGAATGAGGGAGCGTAAAAATAATACCATACCCCTGGTGCCATTTACGCTATTTAAGTCACTGATGACAAATGGAACAAATAATAATAATATTTCCTGGTTGCCACTTACCCTCGTTACGCCCTGACCATGGTAACAAAATGTTATTGCGTTTATGCCACTTTTTAAAGTCAAATACGATGAGGGGGCAAGAGAATAACATGTGCCGGGCGCATTTTACAAAAGCTAAGTCATTAATGTGGGGGGGGGGCAGGCGAAAAAATCATATTATGACTCGAGAGTCACTTACCCTCGCTACGCCATTGGCTATTCTGTTAAAAGAACTAGCTGACGCCTATGACGAATTGTTATCAGAATGGAACTTAACCAAATCTCGAGATTCAAACAGTGCCATCAGACTACCACGATCATGGAAAAGCACGAAAGCTTTTCTGGTAACTTCTCTCTTAACGGGAGGTACAGATGTGTGCCAATAGAAGTTTACTTTAAGGTTGGTACAGATGCTGTACCAATTCGCCATTAGGACTTCACTAATTAATTAAAATTGAATAAAAGCTAAAAGAAGTACCAATGGTATGAATTGTTTACAAAAAATAGTTTACATTTAGAAAGTATAATTCTCGTTGCTCTTTAGCATCAAACATATTGTTAAGACAATTCAAACATTTAGCATAATTTAGAGCATTAGCATTTGCATCGCATAATTTATCGATCATTCAGTCGCTTTCATCACTACACTATATGCCACTACTATACGCAAATTTTCAACAGAATTGAGACTTAAAAGAGCATTCCTCGGACAAGAAAGTCGAAATTCCACCACTTGGCCTCGGACTAGCTTTAAGATTGAATGAATACAACATGTTATGTTAAACCAGATACCCGAAGTACCTCTAAACAGAAACAAGCGGCATGAACTGTTTACAAAAAATCATAATTCTCGTTGTTCTTTAGCATCAGACATATTTTTCAGACAATTCAAACATTTAACATATTTTAGAGCCTAAGCATTTGCATTGCATAATTTATTGATCATACAGTCGCTTTCATCACAACACTACATGTAAATTACACATCATTTGAATATCTCCCAAGAAACATCCATTAAACGTTATCACCCAGGAACCCTTCCAACGGTTTTACCGAAATATATGAACCAACCATAGTTAAGAGAATTTATATCCGTTGATTAAAAATCCATCCAAAAATTCTCAAGCACATTTCTAATCTTGCTTTTTTTTCCTCGCTGTTACGATAACTATCGATCAAACGCACTATTTGCGAAACATAAATATCTATGGAAAGGCTATAAATACTACAACCACGGAAACCTCGTACTCTGTTCCTGGAATGAAAAAAAGATCGAAGTCAGTAGACAGAAGAGAAACTGGAACGCTGCTGGACCGAAGAGAAAAAATATATTCACATCGTTTCCATAATTTCATTCGCCTGGGCCATCCGTAATTCTCTAGACGGTTTCTATCAGTGGCGAATTCTTCTAGGTCAAGTACCCTGCGTGACACTGTCACATAATTTGCTATTTTCTTCACCATGTTATTGTTGCGTCAGTTCTCGCACGCAAATAAACACATTTCTCGATGATCTTGTTTAGCAGCGGGTGCTGTAAAATTTATCAGACGTAGTTATTGATTGCTAAAAGGGCTTACAAGTGAAAACTTATGGTTAGGAGAGCGAGTTTCTTTTTCATAAAGAAAGAAGAAATCGAATATGCTACGGCCCTAGTAAATGCTAAATCCTGCTTAAGGGTGGATAATGCGACTGAAAAGTTCTTGGGGAGAAACGTGGGGTTTTTTTCCCCTCCTCATTTGTTTAAAATACGATGGTTCATCAACTTTTGGAAAAATATCGAGGATTTTAGCTTGCATTTATAAATGCTTTTTAAAGCGTTGCAAATCCCTTTATGTTTATTTATTTATACACTTTTTGAATTTCTGGGAGAAGGTAGTGCCCTAACAACAGAATTTCGGCTTCGTACTAGGAATGTCATAATTTTACCATAATAATTCCCATGTCTGAGAGCCGGATATACATTAATCTATTAATGGACACATTCCCTTAGGGTAGCTAAGTGATTCCTGATTGATTAGAACAAGTGCGGATGCTTGGACAGTGGGAGTGTCACCCTTGCCGATTGATCGTGACATAGAATTACGAAGTTCATTAGTTCGGTAATTACCACAGATTCTAAAAAACAACGTCTTAACCAAATCAACCATACGGAACTAGTCACTCTCAAATCTGGACTTAACTAATCATTAAGTTATGGGTAGAAGAGATTTTAAATATTTCCTCCACCCATAATCTAAAGATAGTATTTGGAAAAGAAACAGGAAAAAGCTTTCATCGTTTACAAGTCCTTCAAATATAAGATGTGTTGACCCTTTCTACCTCCTGAACTATATTCTCTGAAGTCTCCGCCTTAAATTAGTCACTAGATTACGAGTAGATGAGATTTACCAAGGTCTCGTCCATACATAATTTTCAGGGAGTATTTGAATAAAAAAGAGGAAAATGCTTTCTTCTTTTTCAAATCCCTCAAAGATAGAATCTGTAGTTCCTTTCGATAGCCTGTGGAGTTACCTACTGTTTGTCCGCCACAAGAACTTTGTTCGCCAAGTTGTCTCATTGACGGCGGTCGCTATAGGAACAGGTTATCGTAGGAGGAATCCATTTCGAGTAGGTAGAAGTTCATGAATGATGTACTCATTTTACAGCCGCAAAGGGGTGCCAAGAATAAAATAAAACCCAGTCTTCCGTCGAATTCCTCCCTTTCGAAATAGATCTTCCCTAACATAAACATTTGCTATAGCGACCGCCATCAACGAGAGAACTTGGCGAACAGAGTTCTCGTTGCGGAGAGACAGTATTCATGCCTTTTATGATTAGAAATAAATATATCCATTACACATAAGGTGATGCAATAGGAAAGGTGAGTAAAACTATCTATAGGATGATTAGGGACGAAGAAGCTACACGAGGGGAGTGAAATTTTAATGATTTAGCGGTACAACGGTTTATTTGTTTACTACACATGCTGGCTCACTCAACCATAGGCTTTAGAGCGGGCGGTACAACAGTTGTACCAGCCGGGACGCAGAGAGAAAAAAAATCTACTTGTATAGCATCTGTACCACCCGTAAGAAAACGGATGAACAACAGCGTCACGCTTAATGTTTTTTCTGTTTTCAATATTATACCGCATAAGAATGCGGTATAGTATTACAAGAGTACACATTTTAACCATTACATATCATTTAAGAGTATTAAAAAAGCAAACAAAAATGGACCGTTTTAATTTTATCGTCAAACAAATACACGAATTTAAATAACTGTCAGTAAAAACTAAAAACTATGGTTCCACAACTGAATAGACCAGTTAAGACATGACTACGCAAATCAAAGCAAGTCGAGTTCAAAAATTATAAGTTTATCTATTACTGTTGATTATAAATCTTTTTTGTAACAAGTTATGATAGATAAATATGCTGTCTCTTCTCTCCAATGTGTTTTGACTGGATTTAACTAATCCTAAAAGGTCTAATATGGGCCTAAACGACAGGTTTTTAACAAAAACAGCAAATCAATAAATAATTCAGCAAAAAGGGGGGATTTTGATGGACAGATGAAGAACAATTCAACTAATTACACATAGAGATAAAATTGGAAAAAATACTGATTATCTTTTAAATATAAAAGAATTAACTGATTGATAGATTTACGTCACAAATTGACGTTACACGAGGGATTTTTTTATAACTCAAACGTAAAATTTAGTATACGTCTGTATTATATATAAGTTGCTCCAACATATTGAATTGGTCTTAAATATACGTAAAATTTCGATTTAAATCGAGCTTCACAAAAAAATATCTTATGCAAGCACTAGGACAAATAAAATAAGTTATACACGTAAAGAATCCATAAGAAATGCATTCATCAAAAACCACAATAAAAAATAAATTGATATTCTTAACAAACTGCCATCATTTCTAACATTTAAGAAAACAAGTTTCTGACATACAGCAAAATCGAGTTACAATTTTACCTGTGGTGATATTTAGGAAAGCAAGATTCTGACAAGATTCGGCAAGACTGTTTTGGCAGAAAGCCTCAGTCAGATATTGCCAGCATTTGAGTAACACGAATTACGCATCATCCAGTTCCAGTCTTTCTAATAGGATTTTAACACTTTGGCATCAGGAAAGAGAAGACAGAATCTAAATTAGAAGGTTCAGACGAATTTAAATTTGCTATTCATAAGCAAACAATGCCGTTCCTTCAATCTTTTGTAGACGTAAGCCGTGTGGCCTAAGCACGTGAAGAGGAAATATGAAATTTCAAATAATCCACGTCAGCATATTTTGAAAATTCTAAATGACTTCAAAAGGGAATTATCACGTATATGAAATATTTCGCAGATTCATTACGAAATGTATTAAATGGCTCTCTTCTATGAGAATGACTCAAAAATCTCTTCTATGAGAACGACTCAATCGACATCGTTTTCCTTATTGTCTTTAAGAATATATTAAGACCACTATCTTTTTTAAAGAAAAATGCTGATTGTTTTATGCTAGCATTTCTTAATTAAGGTTTCAATACGAACAACCCGTGCCTTAAATCCATTTAACACTGAAGCAGGAAGATCGAAAATACCAATGATGGAGAAATGCAAGAAAAGAAAATAAATTCCATCCATTGTACCTCGGATGAAAATATATCACAATAGAGTCTATACAGGAGTGAATGTCGTAACTTCATTTGTTTTCTAAACTTTAATTATCCGTATTCTATTCAATTTCAACGCACTAAATTAGAAATATATGCAGATATTTCCACAAGTGATGTCTTCATTCCGTTGTTTAGCGAAAGAATAATAGATTTTAGCATTTTCATAATTTAATATCGAACTGAATATATCTTGGAAATATATATTTGCTGGAAAAATGTAGTACAAGGCGTCTTATATTTCTGCCCATTCTTTTCATACATGTAAAATACAAGATTCTGTGCCATATTAGCGGGTCTTTAGAACAAGGAATGCTTTAGTTCTCTATCTTGCCAATCTGGGGCTCGCGGTGGCCCAGTGGCAAGGCCTCAGCCTCGGGGCCGGAGGGTTCCAGGTTCGAAATACGATTCCATTAAAGACCCGCCGTGTATTGGGCACCAATCATACGCATTGTGTCAAACGCCCTCCCGCTGTGACGCGCAAGAGTGGACGGGGGCATCCACCCAGGTGTCATCCTCGTCATCTGACCGCGGCTCAAACTGCTAGGTACGTCTCAAAATAGCCCTTGTGTAGCTTCCAAACGGGTCGTTAATACAACTAAACTAAGCTAAACTTGCTACTCTGGTACATAAAAAACAATGATTTTCGAGACAGAAGGCAAAACATGATTTGGAACTAGAACAGATCTAGTTTTGTCTTACTTTAGTGCGATTGCCTGGCGTAAGGGTCAAAACCAGATCCCGCCAAAGACTCGTAACGTACGTGGGCCTAATGAACGCTAAATCCGTTGGTGTCAAATGTCCTCCCGGTCGTCTGCTCACAGCTGTCGCCGATGTTACATGACCACTGTCCAAAATTGCAAGGTTCGTCCCAAAATATCCCGCGATAGATTTTAAACGGGACGTTAATCTAACTAAACGAAATTTATCTTAATTTTACCATCGGAAGTAGAAATCTTATGCTATAGGAAAATCAAACCATGTTTGAAGTTTTAAACTCTAACGATACCATGATTCACGCCATTTTTTTAGGGCATTACCTTACAGGTACAATAAATATCCAGGTTTAAATCAACTTCTCTAGCAAGGGTTAAGTAGATTAAAAATTAGGTTTTGGAGATTTTGGACCGTAGAGTGCGTGCGCTCCTTTAAAATCCCCAGCACTGGTACATTTTTTTAGAAAGGGAAAACAACTCATTTTATTTTTTAAAAAATATCTCCAAAAAGAAGCATTCAATGCGCCGATGAAACTTCCCAAACCAGTATGTGAATTTCTCTGTAAATTTTGTCGTTTGATATGAATGATTATCGTAGATTTGTTGTTTGATAGGATGGTATGAGGTCATTAACATATCTTAAACTGTTATCACCCGCGGCCCCTTTTGGAGTCGCAACTCCACTGTCATCCAAAAAATTACGACATGGATCCAAAATTAGAATATAAATAAAAACTGAAGCGCTCGTTACTAGTGAATAAAGAGAATTTTAATTTAAAATGGTTATTCAGCAAATTCTATTGAAAAGCTTGGTGTCAAAATGATTTTCTTAACAATTCTAGCTTACAAATGACAAAGAATTTGACAGGTGAAGATGCTATACATTTTTTCCGGACCCGGTTCAAATTTACTCTACGGTGCCCACTTACTTCGTTCCTGTTAGGATCGCCAATTCCTTGCCGCCAAGAATGGAGATGAGAGAACATTTGTTTTGGTTGTATAATGATGATTTTAACGAGTGAGATGTGCGCATGCGCGGAAATAGGTGTTTGGCGCATGGCGCGATATTACGATTCGTTTTGATTGGTTTGTTCCGTTGATCTATTTCATGTGATTGGTCGATTCAATCGAATTTGATTAAAAAATCGTTTGGTATTCTTCGGTGTGATTTTTGTCTGATTTTATCATTTCGTTACGTGCGCTTCGTACAGCTATTGTTGATTATGGCTCCGAATTCTTGGACCATTGGTTCCCTTCCGACCTACCATCAGCTTCAGACAGCAGAAGCCCAATTTAAAATAGGTATGTGAAGTTTTAACTACACTTTTCTCGTTTTTGAACATTTTCATTCACTTTAGGTTCAGAACTGTGTATGTTATTCTCTGCTTTCGCATTTTAATGAATAAGCGAAGCTACTAGTGTCCCGCTTTGGAGAAAGCGAAGCCGCTGATGTTTTTTTTAAGTTAAAAAATATTGCCCGGTACACGCTTGAAATGCCTAAGGCATTGCGTGCTCAATCTCTCCTTTTCAAATGAAGCATGCGCAGTAGAGCAACGAAAAGCGCACTGAGCATCCAAAATAGTATTTGGCGACAGCAAATGAAAGTGCGCCAAGAAAAATTGGCGAGAAGCAAGTGGGCACCGTAGAGTAAATGTTTACCCCGGACCCTAATATTTCATTTACACGAGCCCTTCTGTATTTTGACATCTTTTGACACAGTCCACTGCTCAAAGAGCGAGGGCAAAATATTAGTGCGCTTATTTAACTTTTTAGAGCCAACAATGATGATGGGAGGGGAGATAAAATAGTACTGTACTCAAGACGCCACTTGTCCTTGCTACACCACTGTTTACCGCTACACACTCTTGACAGTCCGAACGGAAACAACTATAATTCCCGCGAAAAGGACACCAATGGGGAAAAAATTCTTATGCCTTTTTTTAATTTCTAAAGTTTAATGGTACCCTAAGAAACTTGCAATCATAAAAGAAAACAACATGTTACGTACGACAGTCAGAGAAATAACAGACTGAATAATAAGTCCACAATCCATTCATCATAGTATGTCAATTACTACTCGTCTGGAGGGCTAATTATTAAATATTTGTTAGATTTTTTTATTAAAACTCTAGTCTTATCACGGAAATGATAGTTCCACCGCCATTCAAAATATTTGCAATTTATTTTTGGAACATGATATAACACCAATTTTTATCTTTTGAAATGAAACAAAATCCCGAGATTTTAAATTTTTGGTTGCTAAAAGCTAGAAAAATAAAGGTATGAAAGTAAAGCGGAAGCACTTTTAGGTTTAGTTAGTAATAATTAAAGAAAGTGTGACGTAAGAAGCACTTATACAAAGCCGCATTAACTAAATCTTAAATTGCAAAATGGGGAAAAAACTTTTCTTTTCTAAAATCTCAAGGAAAGTAATTAAGTATATTAAAAAGTTAGTAAGAGTATAAACAAAATTAATAAAAGAAGTGCTATTCTCCGAAATTTTTTAATTAGTCGATTTGCGAAATAAAATTGATAGACTTTCAATAGCATACTAATAACGTAATGGGGATAAAAAATAAAAAGTAAGATTAATAGATAAATTCAAAGCAAATATTATTTATATAATAATTCCATGCGAAAAATGTGCTGTTTACAAATCAAGTTTCATAAAAGAAAGTTTTCTACTGAGTAAACATATTGTAGGTAGAGTAGTAGAACTTTTGAATTTAATTTTATGTTTAATGGGGTTAATCGTTCATCTGTCAATCATTCACTCGAATTACTTACTCATTTAACAAATTTTTTGATTTCTGTGTTTTGGCAAATCGAAAATGGCAAAAAGTACAGGTTTTCTGTATCATGCCTCATTCACAAAACGTAAACTGAACACGACGAAGAAACTTAAGGTTAACTTTATTGTCTCAAAACTTAAAAATTTATTTAATTATTCAGCAGAGGGGGAAAAAACCGCCGGAAAAGTGTTACACCTTAAAACAAATGATGTTAAGCAAAACGATTTAAATTTAAATTATAAATTAAATATAATCCTAAGTTCCAATAAAGAAACCTTCGGAAAGAAAATGCTTTTCGTTTTAATCATGTTTTAAACTAATTTTAAGATGTAAAGGCATTTTTAAGATTAAAAGGCATAACTGTTTCTGGGTTTACTTTAGATAGATTACTATCCCGTTTTGAAGCTACACGAGGGGTATTCTGGAATAGACCTCGTATGGTCAGATGACCGAGGGCAACATATTACGACGCACACACTCTGAGTTTACACAGCACACCAGAATTTGACTAACGATGGATTTAACGTGTACCAGGTCTGCACATACAGCGGATCTTCGGTGAAATCGGGTTTCGAAGCTAATATCCAGCTAATAGAACACAGTGGTCCCTAACTGTTTCTGGGAAATATAAGTTTGGCCACAAGGAAATTCGCAAAAAACATAGAGAAAGTACTATCTCAAGCTGAAATCCAAAGAAATGTATACTTTGAAAGGACGCATTTGGCCCATATAGCCAAATTGAATTCCAGAACCGAAGAGAACATTTAAGCTCTCTAAAATAAATTTTGTTAAGGCACAGAGGTATTGACAGACTCTCCTAACAGACGGCCTCTTAATAGAATTAGTTTAATTTAATAGTATGTCATTAATCTGCGCCAAATTACCATTCTCGCTTCATATGCATATACTTTAAAAATAAGTAGAACGAAAATTGCAAAGAAGTAGGCAACTGAATATTTAAATAGAGAGATAAGAGAATTATTACTCATGTTACTATCTCAGTCTGTTGCGAAGCGTCAACACGCAAGTTTTCACTCATTAGAACTAGCTGATAATGTTAATCCGGCCGTGAGTCTTAGGTTTACGTAATGCAACACTTAAAAGACTAAGCTCGATTACAGATTATAAGTCTCTCAAATGTAGTTAGCGTGACTACATAAGGGGTTTTAACTAATGGCAACGATAGACTGTTTGAAAGATAACCAATTACGTAGCTGGTGTTTGAAGAAAATATACCACCTTTTTAAAACATTTTCTTTTCCAGGCGAAACTTTACATATGTAGATGTTTCTTTCGTTTCTTTTCGAGCTGTTTCGGTTATGTAACAATTAAGATGTATACAGAATGAAGTAGTAATCTATAATCTTGTCATCATCTCCACACAAAGCAAAATCCAAGACAAAAATACAAAGGTTTGTTAGCAGGAAATTTTCAAAATGCACCATCTGTTGCTGTGTGCAGCGTCTAAAGCTATGAAATTACAATATGGTGCTGAAACGCCGGGAAAACGGGAATTTGATCCTGGCAGGGCATCAATATATACATATTTTCAAATTCCAGTGGACATCTGATTAGTTCAATTTACATTAACAAATTTATTGAAAAATGCTGGTAAAAGATGAAAATTACAAAACATATTTATTATTAAATATTCAAAATATTCGTTTTCTTGCCTGATTCAATTCAAAATTTCGACACTCGATTGAGCTATTTTTTTTTTTTAAATGGATCGCCGAGGAAATATTTTTGAATTCAGTTTAAATGAAAATATATAAAGTACGTGTTCCTAAAAGGAGTTCGAACGAAATTTATCAACCTTCACATCATGTTTCGTTTTTGTAACGATCACTTAGTTTGAAAAATAATTAGCTTTCTAGGATTTTTGTAGCATACAAC
Source organism: Araneus ventricosus (assembly GCA_013235015.1). Classification (NCBI taxonomy): domain Eukaryota; kingdom Metazoa; phylum Arthropoda; class Arachnida; order Araneae; family Araneidae; genus Araneus; species Araneus ventricosus. The sequence goes on along the minus strand of BGPR01000007.1, from coordinate 3,697,602 downwards.
TTTCTAATTTAGAAAGGTTTCAAGAAGAAAATATACTATTACAAGAAAAAGTAGACTCAAATACATCATACTTTGTAAATACAATTATTACACACAAATAAGGTTTCCTCTGTATAAGTTGTAATGTATAAAAAAGATAACTGCACTAAGCAAATTAATATTAATTTTTATCCGTTATTCTTTTCTTTCAAACAGTTCTTTTTTTAATTCGAATTATTCGATAATTCCCCTATACATTATTATAAAAATTACTTTCTGCATGTCTTTTTGCAAAATCAATATATAGATTTAAGTTTTTCTTTGAAAGCATTTAAGAAGTAAATGACATTAAGTAAATAAAAAATTAAAAAGGTGAAATAAGAATAAATAACATATTTTCAGAAAAATAAATAAGGTACGTAGGAACTAGGAAGAATAAATAATCGGACTTCCTTGCTCCTTTTCTAACAGGAGCTGTGTGGTCCAGCTGTGAATTAAAACAGAAACACTTCTGGGTACGTGTATGGCAAATGAATAGGGATTATTCGTTTTCACAAAAATTCACTGCTCTAAATAGATCTTCTACACTTTATGAAAGAAAACTAGTATTTGTATGAAATGCTTTAATCTTTTGCAGTAATATTGATGAAATTATTACAAAAATTATACTCAAATTAATTCATATAGAAAAAAATTACGATTACGTTGATTATGTGGGAATTTCGGAAATTAGCGAAGTGGGATATGTGAATTTACAACTAAAAACTTCCCATACAAAACGTATCATTCAAAAACTATACTTAAAAAAGACATTCATTTTTCAAAGAAAAAAAGAATAATTGTTAAAAATCAAGTTCTAACAATTTTTAAGTCAATAATTATTTATCTTTGCGATATTTTATGCAAAATATCGATTCGGTTATTATTATTAACTATTGTATAAGTTTCGTACGATTATTTTATAAATTAAAAGAAAAGATTGAAAACAAAGTTTTGAAAAAGAAATAAGCCATAATGATTTATTAATATCTGCGGTTTTCTTTTCTTCCGAAAATTGTTAATCTTTACCAACCAAAAAACCGTCAGTTATTGTTTACATTTTCCCTCAAAAGTTCCATTAGATATAAGAAAACACGAAATTGTGTGTGCTATACATTAAAATATGTGAATTAATTCGAAAAGTAAAAGCTAACCTACAATTTTTTAAAATTCTATAATATATATCTGCAAATTTATCGATCTGAAAACAAAAATTCAGGTTTATTTATTTTGGGACAATAAGATATTTTCATACCTCACACGATATTTTATTTCGTCATACTAAATACACAACATTTACTGGTCAGTTAAGTTTTAATTTAGCAAATATATATACATATATCTTAGAAATATACATCAGAATAATGGTAACAATCTTCAATAACAATACTTTTAAAAATTAGAAACATTTTTTTTTATAATTTTTCAAATACTTGCCAAAAGAAATAAAGCTATTTATGAGAAAGAATAATTAATCGTATATTATTCTTTCGTATTGATATTCTTTCACAGATTTCTTCAAGTCGTTTAACTTCAATTCTTTATGCATTTAAGCGTCTAAGCATTACCGTAAACAACTTGTAAAAGTCGAACTGTATAAAATTTAATTTTAATAATGATAAATATCGTAAAAACACAATGCATCAAACGAGCATATACAATTTTGAAACTAATTTCTATCTCTGACTATTATAGTATTTTTGGACTAACTTGCGACAATTAATTTCTAGATTCGTCAATAATTTTTAAATAAGAAATTACTGAAAGTCAGTTGCAGTTATACCGATTATAGAAGAAATAAAAATTTACTTTTCTTATTTTAAAAATTACAGCAGATCAACTTTCAAATATTTACAATGATACCTGAAATTATTAGTATAATTAAGTAAATTCCGGACACTTTTGCGAAATAAGGAATTTGTCATTTTATAGATAATCATTCTTCCAAATAATAAACAATGCGGAAAGAGAATTCATACACTACTTTAGGCGAAAAATTTATTTCATGAACAAATCGAGCTAAATGAAAAATTGATTATTAGTACCAAAGTCAGTTGCATCGTCTAATTTCAGCGAAAAATTTACTGAAATCACTGTCCTGTCAAATAACAAGCACCAACAGCTTTCCCGACAAAGTTCCACGATTGCCTCCGGCTATTTTGAAATTCTCCCTGTACGCAATTAACGATGACGTCTATTAACAGGTGTAGAGACAATAAGTTCCGCGATTCGTCAATTTCTCTTAATTTTTAGAGTTAATATATGATAAATTATTGCTTATTTTTCGCAGGTGTATGCGTATTATACAGCGCAAATTGCATATGAATGCGAAAAACGATAATAGGTGAAAACATCAAAACGATTTCTTACACGTCACAGTTTTAATTCGAAATAATTGTCATGATGTTATGATATTATTCAGAAAATAACAATACATATGGCATCATAAGCGTAGCGGCTTGTGAAAAATAATGTAGTTAAGCCCAAGAGAATATTATAAATAGTTTAGAAACAAAACCAAAACAGTGCGGCTTTTCTCAACAACAAAACGACATACTAACAACTATAGTAATATATTGGATATAAAAAATTAACACAGAATTTTAATCCAGCAAAATAAAAACGTATACAATCCTTTTATACTAAAATAAAATGCACAATAGAACTAAAAGTTCATAGAATGACTTTTTTAATCCGTATAACAATGGATTTACAAACAAAAACAAAAGAAACAAACTTTCACAAACAAATAGAACAAAACGCATACTCACATGCCTCAAAACGGATGAAATAAATTGCCATAATATGTGAACAACATCTGTAACTCCGCAAAAGTCGCGTTCAACGCACACAAATGTTCATGCAAAGTATGCTGCTGCACACTGGCTAGTTACCGACGTCAACTAATTTTGAAAATGCCCAAAACGAGAATAAAGCGCCAAAACTAATTCTCGAAGTGAATTCTGAAAGTTAATTGTGGAACAGGTGCGCCTTGCATCGAGGGGCGATAGGGTTCCCCTGCACAGCACTAACAATTATTCCCCCTTCCACACATTTATACGAATCGCGGCTATTTGCCAAGAAAACTTCTGCTCGTGTTCGGACAGAACGTAGGACTGAATCGGCAACGGGTTTAGTATGTGCGCGAATTTCGAGTTCCGCCAAGCACGCCATCCAACGGCGCAGTTCATTGTCTGTGACAGGGGTGACTGTGAGAACGGCCGATGGGAAACTTGCGAGCAAAAGTTTGAATGAAGCGACTGCCTTATGGCTGGTGGGAGGCGGTCGCATTCAACCGCCGCACTCTGCACTTTAGAGGTTGGGAATTGTCTCTTGGCTGCGGAATTAAAAAAGTATCTCCGACTTTAAAGGGATTATTGAATGGTCATGACTTTTAATTCTACTTTTTTTTTCCTTTCGTGATAGAAAGTGTGAATGCTTTTATTTCTTAAAACGAAAGTAAAAAATAATCGGGCTGAAATGCGTCGAAAGAAATTGTGCATCAATAAATAAATTTCCACACGAAGGCCCAATATCTCTAAGCTTAATATTTCAGTAAAGTGATTACTGAATTCGTCTGTGATTTTTGAACATCAATTTAATTTTTCTGTGATATCGAGTGTTAATGTGTTTAATTTCCTAAACCGAAAAAAAAGCTGCTATTGCTGAAACACGAAAGAAATATTTGTGCAGTATTTAATCATTAATAAATGTATTATCAAGCAAAGGCCCAAGTTATGATATAAATGAGTAAATAAGATCTCTAAGATTAAGTTTCCAGTGAAAATGATTTCATACATGATGTTTGATACATTTTTTTTTTTTTTCTATTGGAATATGAGACCTGAATATTTGTTTTATTTCTCAAAACTACTTTAGTTTTGAGAAATATAAATAGTCTAATCAGTCTGATCCCTTTGTACTTTACAAAGAGATCAGACTGAAATACTGAGTGCCGAAAAAAAAGTGTACACTATCAGTCATTAATAAATTAATCTTTCCTGTAATGCGCAATCTTTTATATAAATGTGATGAGTAATACAACAGAATCTTAAAAACAAAGAATTGCCTAATTTTTATTTATTTTTTTAAATTGTCTGCATTTGTAGTATTTCATGAGAGAGAAAAAACTAAATAAATAAACTATCGACAAACAATTATTATTTTACTAACACTTTAACACTAGAATTTTATATAAGTATGTTGCCCTTAATTTTTTTTTTCTTTTTTTGCCTCTTCATTTCTAAACGAGCAACAGTAATTTTTTTCTTTTTCATTTATTTCTTTTCAATAATTTTTACTTTTATTTATTTACTGTTAACTAATTCCTTCATTGAAAAACTCAGTCAAAAAAGGAAGAACCTGTATTTGCTCCGTCTTTCTTATAGAAGTATATGTCTAAGAAACTCAGAGAAAGACGAAAGCAAATATTTATTTCAAAACAATAAGTGATATATTCTTTCGTCTATTATGAAAAAGTTCCAAACATGTAATGCAAAATTTTAGTTAATTGCGTCCTTGAACATTCGAAAGATAGACTGCTCACAGTAACAGCCTTGGATATTGTCGCTTAACAAGTAACACCACCTATCTCGATTTTTTGAAATTTCAAAAAGGAAGAAAGTACTCAATTTTTCGCAACCAATAACGTATATTTTTTAATTTTTTTTTTCACATCTAGTAAGAATCTGTGGTCTCATGTTTATATCAGATGTTTTGATCATGTTTATTCGGAAATAATCGTTATTGATTGCGAAAAATTAAGTATTTTCTTCCTCTTTGAAATTTCAGAAAATTGAGATGGGTGGTGTTGCTTGTTAAGCGTCGATATAAAATACGTTATGATTAAATTAACTACTACAAAAAAACTTGTGTTCCTAATTTAATTTTCAAATAAATGTATTTAAATATTTTAAGACAAAATTACCAATTGAAAATTCTAGTACCTAAAATGTGCTGAATTATGTTACAAAAGTCTTTCTGTAGGTGTATGGTGCAAACAGTCCAACACGCAGGATAATGGAGAATGAAGGTTTATTTATAAATATGCAGGGAAACACGTAGCACAGGTATAGGAAACAATAGTTCTTGCACAGATCAGCAATGTAAACAGACAACAATTCACAGGTAATAACAGTTCAGCACTTTGATATTTAGCAACAGAAATAATCAGTGAATAACTAATAACGACAGTAACAGCACTTTCAATAGAGCTCGGCTCACCAGCTTACTAGCTCGCACAGCAGATAGAACTCCAAAGGCGTTCGCGCTCCAAGGTGATCCCAGTCGATCAACATTCCCTCCGTCATCCAAGCGCTCTCCTTATATAGTTTCTCCGGCAGGCCGTGACGTCACATGGAATCATCTAGTACATTCAAGCTTATCTCCTCTCCTAACAGAGATATCGAGAAGATTCCAGCACATTTGAGATCCCATATTTCGTCGCGAAAGTCGCCAAGATGGTCGCCAAGGTCAGGGGACTAGACGAGGCTGCTGCTAGTCATCCCATACTTATCCCTGTAAAACTCTTTTCCCAACCATAGGATTCACATTGCTGGGAGGCGACTTTCCGTGTTTGTAACAATTAGAAACCCTTACATACAAACAGCACATATATTAGACAAAAATAGTTGACACAGAGAAGCCATAGAATGTCTGATACTTGTTTAGCCATAAAGTGACGAAACTGTGTGTGCCGTGCGTAATCAATGCACCTGTTTCAGGAGATAACATTGTATGCCGGAGAGTGAATGCCAGAGAAGTCAAATTTACGAGATTAAAGAACAGAATAATAATGAAATCTGAATATTATAATGCTTTCATAAAATTTTAAGAACGTCGAAAAACAATAAATATTTGTTATTATTTTATATAAAGCTGATTTTTACCTTAATAAAATTATGTAATTTTTCACTTTTAAAACTGAAAATATATTGCCATAGTTTCGGAATCCGATAAAAATTAATCTGAAAAAATCTATTATAAATAAGAAGAATTTCTGTGTTATCCAAAATTAATAAAAATTTCGAAATGTTGATAAAAACTAGGAAATAGGCAATTAAAAGTAAGAGCATAATTTTAAGACTCTTTAATAAAGAAAAAATTTTATTTTATACAATATTCATTTTGGAACGAGATCTACAATAATTTATTACAAAAAATTCTGTAAGAGTTATCTTACTTTTTAGCTTCGTTTAGTCCTCGGAAATCAAGTTTCACAACACAACTTATGTTCTGTACATGCATATTTTTCTGATTGTCTGTTTGTTGTGGTTTGAAATCGCATGAGCCGGATTCGGCCATGCTGCGCAAAACATATGCAAGAGAAAACGGTTTATTGAAGATTTGATTTCCAAATTAAAGATTGGAAGTAATTTTAAATACAACAAAAGACAAAAGGTAGAAGATGTAATCACTTGACAAGATCTACAGTAATGCGTCAGAGAAGTCTATTTGAATTCAGCATTGACAAAGAAAATATTAAAACATTTCCTTATATTTTTGTAAAGGAAAGATGGCATTACAATTGTGTTGAGTCCATTGTGCATACAAAGGTACACAGAGCCGGCTCCAAGGTTGTACAGCCTGTGCCGCGGCACAGGACGCCAATTCCTAATCATAAATTTGTTAATATTATATGGCGTTATATGGCTGCCGGCTGGAGCACAATAGAAATATTTTACTATGATTAAATCATTTGCTACAGTTAAATCTTAACTATTATAGTTAATAAGTTTATTTAATAATTATAGTTAAATATTTTAGTATATGTGCCAGTATACGATATATGCAGGGTGCCACAATAATTTCGCACAGGGCGCCGAATACTCTGGAACCGACTCTGAAGGTACACAGTGGTAAAGGGACCAGGGAAATTATCGTTGCGAACTTATCAATTTTTTTCAGGAGGGGGGGGGGGGGATTAATTTAAGTGTTTCAAACAATTACATCGGTAACATTTAACAAGAGTATTAAACATTTTTTAATCTCGTGAATATTTTAAAAGTTGTTGCAGATTTAGTTTCGTTCTAGTTTTACTGTAGTTTTTGAAGCAACACGAAGGCTAGTTTGGGACGGAACTCATAATTTTGAACCCCGGTCACACGACGAGGACGACACCTGAGCTGCCACCCCCTCTCCAAACTTCCGCACCACACCAACGGGAGGACATTTGGCCACTACGTATGATTTAACGTGCAACAGGCCCCGTACAAGGCGGATCTTCAGAAGAATCGGATTTCGAGCCCCGAAGTAAGTAGAAATTATGTAATTAAGAATTTTTCGCTAAAACTCATAGTTTTCGAAATATTTAAGGAAAACTGAGAAATCCCCCCTTTGAACTCCCCTGTACCCCTCACGCACCCTGGGGTATTTTAGTATATTGTTTATGGCAGTCTTCCGAAACACTGTGCCAAATTTCAAAACTACACCTTTTTTAAAATTTACAATTCGTTGACTGGACTACGAGTAGAATTAGTAGTGTAGTTGTGAAGAGGAACGGATGTGAGGGAAGAAAGGGAACACAACTGTTCATCAAATAGGTTTGTCACCCCACCCCACCCCCTCCGACACATACAATTCTACCCTTATATAATTATTATATAGGCATGAGGTTTTTCTGAGAGTTGTTGATTCAGCACTTTTAATTGATTTTACCATTACAATAAGGAATTTTAGAAATATTCACTTTTAAATACCCCTCTATCTTCTAAACTATTGATGCTACAAAAAATTTTACGACTTTTTTTAGGAAATTTTATGTGGTTTGATTTTGCAATTGAGTGTTTTTCGCTAGAACCCATAGGTTTCGAGATATTTAAGAAAAACTGGAAACTCCCCCTGTAGCCCCCCCGTACACCCCACCGGCAGGGACTTTTAGTATGTCATTTAGGACACTACCCCCAACAACTGTGCCAAATTTCAACACTACACCATTTTTTTTTCTATTTTTCCTTCGTTGACTGGACTAACTACCTTACTATATTCATCACCTACTATAAAGGGGCTTTCTTTTGTAAGTCAAAATAAATGACGAATTTTTTTAAAGACAGTAACGATTGTTGGGGGATACTTTTTTTTATTAAAATAGATCGAATATCATTTCATATAATAAGTAAATTTAAACGCTTTTACTTTTAAAAGCTTTTCTTTATATTTGTTTCTTGCTTTTGTTAACCCGGCACAAGCTAAGAACCCCGTTCTGGAGCATACGCCGGAGAACAAACCTTCATCCTTCCTATCTTTACTTTTTATTGTAGAAAAATCTACACATAATGGCTTCATGAGTATTACAATGTTTCTTTCTTTCCGTTATGTACTGCAATTTAATGGAGTCAATTTCCGTTACATCACAGTCACATGACAAACGTGTGACCAGTGTTTGACGTCTAACTGCATGTTTCCTTGCATTGTAGTGTGACGTCGCGTCCTTTTTCCTCCAGCAAGATTCAATATTAAACCGACGTAGAGTGTTTACCTCGCGCCATGTGAATATGAACTGTCTCCATTGTTCAACTTTTCTCCTTTTTCACAATTTCCTACCTTTTTTTTCAGAAATCATGGATTTTATATCAAGATTAGAATTCTTCTTGTATTTTTTCTAAGTTCGCATTTAGGACACGCGCAGGATCCAAGCTAAGTTCGTGTTTTGGAAAGGGGATATATTTCCTCATGGCCATAAGTGAAGAACTAGTCCTTCTCATTTGACGTATATACGGATCACTGATCAAAATTTATATGTGATAAATAACCCCGAAAAGGATGATCTTTCCAGAATGATGACTGACACAATGTTTTATAATATGCTTTTATTATTTGTATATTTATTCGGGAAAATAATAACCTCCTGGAAAAATAATTCGGAATAATAATTCAAGAAAAGGATAATCATTAATATAAAGATAATATTTAAAGGGTAAAATAAAGGACAATCTTAAAAGAATAAAGGATAATTTTTCAGGGATATAAAAAGATAAAGTGAAGGTTAATCTTTAATAATAATTCGGGAAAAGGATCATCTTTCCCGAAAGATGACTAGGAAATTGTTTTATAATATTTAATTGTTATTTATTAATTTATTCGTGCGCCTTCCGTTAGTGAGTTCAAGGAATTTCGTATAATTCTATTGTATATTTTGCGTGAAAGTTAGGGCATGAATCATTTGTCCTGTAAACTGGGAGTAGGATAATATTCTGATAGAGAAATTCGGCAATGTGTATTTTATTTATTTATTTTCGGTAATATTTAACGTTTCCTTCAAGTTTCACCTGAAAAGGGGAAGCTCAATCATTATAGAATTTGTATACTGTTAATTTATTGGTTTTAATAACAGTTTTTTTTCAGATTCTTAAAGCAGTTTTCTTATATGATAAACATTGTGTTTTTGATAATTAATGGTTTTCAACATTATACGTTTTAAACAAATTTGTCAGAATGAAAAAAACAGGTTTTAATTCGGCATTGTGATTTTACGATGCCGTTATTCTGATGGATATTTTCTAATAAATGTAAATTCTCCAAGGTAAATGTTAATATAATAATTTAAAGAAAGAATTATGTCAAAAATAAAAATTCTCACAAACTTAAGAAAATAATTCAAAAATGCCACATTTTTATATAATATTATTGTTGTTTGGTCAGGATTATGAAATAACACAATATGTGAAGTGACAACGAGTGAACCCAATAAAAAAATGCCAAAAACTGACTTTTTCGAACTGGTAAGTGAAGTCTTTGGGGAAGGGAATTTGTGATAGTAAAAGGAAACAAGGTTTTTTTAAAAAGTGGAAGTTGTGAAATCATATTCATACCAGATGATCTTATATGCCTATGGGAGGCTGCGGTGGCCTGGTGGTAAAGTCTCAACCTCGAAACCGGAGGGTTCCAGGCTCGAAACCTGATTCCACCGAAAAACCGCCGTGTAAGCGGGACTGATGCAAGCTAAATCCGTCGGGGCCAAATGCCCTCTCGCTGGTGTGGTGCGGATTTTTGGAGAGGGAGTGCAGGTCAGGTTCGTCCTCGTCATCTGACCGCGGTTCAGAATTACGAGATCCGTCTCAAAATAGCCCTCGTGTTGCTTCAAAACGGGGCGTAAATATAAAAAAAACTTGTATGCCTATGTAAAGACCCATGTGCAATTGGAAAAACATTATTCTGTAAAACTTCTCTAAGCTACCATCCTTGCATAGATGTCATCTCTTTCAACGGCCACTTTTGTTCGGCACTGAATTTTTGGCCCATAGACTTAATGCTAAAATAACCTCTTTTAAGAACCACTCCAACCCCTCTGAGCGGCCTAGTTGGTCGTCCGTTCAACTTCAATGAAATGCATTCCTTCCGTGTCTCTGACCTTGGGCCTGTTATTAAGAGAAAAGAGATGAAAAAAAGAACAAAACATTCATACGCCCAAAAACAACACCGGAATTCAAATCGAAATTAATCATTCCTTTCTGAATGAAAAGAGAAAAGCGAACTTCGGCCTCCATCGGGATTGGACATTCAAGTGTTCATTTGCGCCTTTAATGTGCTCATTTGGGCTCTTATAGAAGTTGCTGATATGGGTTGCGACCATCAGCAAATGGAACTTACCGCTAAACAGACTTTACGAAAATAGATGATATTATTGCCCATTCCTCAACAACTACCGACGAAACGATTAAATATTATTTTTGAAATTAAAAAAAATGATAAAAAGTTACCTCCGAAAAAGCTGAGAAGTCCAAGCAAACAAAATTGTATCATTTTTCAAAAAAATTAGAAATTTTCGAATAAAGTACTTCTTTCTTTAGATGATTCTTAAAATTATTTTTATCAAAAATAACGAATAAAGTCTTGTTTAAATATATGTTTTGTATACACCTTTAGAAGGGCCATCCCTCTGAGCGGCCAATTTCACTTGGAACGTATGGTGGCCGCTGTAGATAGATTACATTGCAACATAAAGCACCCCAGATACTAAAAGAATTTTTCTTTTTTCTGTTTGTAAATTTTAGGTATCTATGACTGTATATTTATAAACTAATTTTTACACTTAAATAAATGATTAATTTTAAAATGTTTTATATCATTTTAAAGGGTAAATCTACTAAACAATTTGAAGTATTAACTGTAGTATAACAGAGGAAAACCATAGCTAGCAAAATCGTTGAAAACGTTGAAACTTTTTGACATTATAAATTCGGTATCCACTTACCTCGTCTTACCTTAACTATTCTACAATCTTAGTTAATTTAAAGCTAAAAAAATAATAACAAAGTCCGATTTATTATTTTTCTTCCATGCAGTAATTTAAGTTAAGATCAACCTGTATGATAAATTGTAACTGAATTTCCACAACTATGAAAACAAAATAATAATTGTTTCAACTGACACATTGTTAAGTTTTCAAATATTGTCCTCATATTGATTCTACACTATGGCAGTCTCGTGAAATTTTCGGCTCATTCGTCGATTTCCTGAACTGTGATTTTTGACTGTCCCAAGGTACCTAGGGATCTTTTTCTCCAAAAAAGTGTGTCCTTCTGTGGTGTGTTGAGATCACTTTGTTGATATGGGATAAAGTCAGAAATGCGGTGACGTAGTACGTAGTGGTGTATTTTCTCTATGTTTGTGAAGTTAGTTATTTGAGATAAAGTGAGATGTGTCCGTTAATCCGTGTGTCCAGAATCCAAATTCCAAATCCTTAATCCATTTGTCTGTAAACTATGACTTGTAGCGCAGTTTTTGAGATGTGATGAAATATTCACGTTGGGTAGCGTGAAGATATTCCCTTTGTTATGATGATGTTTTTGGTGTTTAAGTTAGGAGAAGTATTCACGTTGGGTGGCGTGAAGGTAGTACATTTAGTTTGTCGATGTGTTTGGTGATGAAGTTAGGTGAAGTAATCACGATGGGTGGCGTGATGATGTTGCTCATGAAGTTGACATTTCGGGAAAAAGTTATCCCTTTGTTCTCTTCTTGTGGATACCTCGTTTTTTGTTCCCAGAGTTTGTGGAGTTTTTGTTGTCTTGAGTCTCTTTAGTTGAGGTTAATTCCATTTCGGTTGACGTAACAGTGCCTCGTATGAGGTCGCAGTTGAGGTAGCGAAGTATTCCCCGATTGATGACGAAGTTGTTTAATAAGATGAAGTCAGTAGTGTTTTCCCATTTTTTTTGTCGAGTTCCCCAGTTTTACCCTACCCTTCTGCGTTGTGTTGATGTAGTTTTGGTGTGTTGAGATAGAAGATCACGTTTGGTGATATGGTGTTATAGAAAGTTGCGATGAATTTAGTTTGGTGGTGAAGTAGGAGTTGGCCCAAGTAGGGGTCGATGACGACGATATGGCCCAAGTAGGGGTCGGTGATGATGTCAGAGAATGATGACTATGGGCAAGTGATTGTCCCGACATAGTGTGTCCCTATGGTTAGGGGAAAGGGGTTGAAGGTCTCCAGCGAGGGCGTCAGGCCTGTGAGAGTGGTTGTAGAATAGCAGGTGGTAGATTTTGCTCAGGCACCCCCATTCAAACCTGTCGATGTGCACGTTCACGGCAATGGGGGTGGTGTCCTGTAACATGCTGTAATTTTTCTCTGTGTTTAATTGAAGTGACTAGATTTTCTGCACTTGGACATTCTATGTATTGGGATTATGTTGCCTTAAACCCAATAGGGTAGGCTGAGTCGGGGTGGTTTGTGTCGGTATTGGGATTAGAGCTGTGTGAAGTCGATGCATTAAACTGGATAACAGAACGTCTGCCGATTAATCATTTGCTCAAATCACAGCATAAGTCTACATGGAGTCAAAAAATATTCAACGGAATTACTACATGGAAGTGGGATTATTTAGTAAAGCATATATCGTTGCTTCCATAATTTACTAAAAGGAAGAAACTCAATAATTCGCAACCAATAACGAATAAGGCGGATTTTTTTCACATTGGTCCATCATATACGATCTCATGTTAATGGTCACCAGGTGTAAAAAATCCATTATTTTCGCTTTTGGTTTCGAAACATTGAGTTTTTTCTTCCTCTTTGTATAACATGGAAAATTGCGATAGGTGGTGTTGCTTGTTAAGCGACGATATAAAAAACTGTATTTGAGAATTCTTCAGAAGCTGCTGTTTTGAAATTAAATCAAATTATCTGATTAAGAAATTTTTAATTATAAGTGAAAAAACTGGACATTTCATTATTAACAATCAGGGCAAATCCTGGACTTTTTTAAAATCACGAACAAAGAGACAAAATTCGGGGCGTCTGGTCACTTTAATGCATCTTGTTTATTCAATAGCGATAATTTTCATCCACAACCAGTTGGTCTTCAAATCAAGTCAACCAATCTTCTGCCAACTTCTTCTTTGAAAGTATTCTTATTATTGTAAAGCGAATTTAAAACAAAATAAACTCATTCGAAATATTTAACTAGTTATAATTAAATCTTAGGCGTCAAATACACTAAATAACGTTAGGTTTAAGAGGTAGAGGATCGCAGAACCAAGCACTCCGTCAAACAAATCGTCCCTTGTCGTCGTTGCATTTGAAAGGTTCATTTGCCAACCTGTTTCGGATACCCTGCATATTTCAATTGTATATTTCCAATATGAAAAACATATATAACGACAAATATATCGATGTTTTTGTTTGAAATCATGTATCTTTTTCTGGGAACATCTTGGTTTGTATAAAGATATCTGTGAAATAATGTATCAATTCAATTCCTTTTCTACGTTTGTAAAATGTTTGTTCAAAATGTCGTGAAAATCTGTTGAATGGTGAAGATTTCTATAGAGAGTTTTTTATATCAATATACAAAAAATAACACAATCATCCGTATATTACATAGTATACATACCATATTATATAGATTTCTATATGTTGTCATAGAAATAGATAGTCAAATATTTCTATTATTTGACTATATGTTTTTGTGCATTCGAAAAAAAGAAGTAATCGCATCATATTCGAAGGAAATTTTAAGATTTAATTTTGAACATGTTGTAGGACAACGTACATTATTCTCGAAAAAAAAATCTTGATTTCGTAGATGCATATGAATGTTCACCTAAGTGCATGATACCTGAACAAAAAAAAATCCAGATTTCGTAGATACATACGAATAAATTGTGCTTAATACATACGTCTTTAACTGTTTCGATTTAAGACGATGAATTATGTTCAAAAGCATCTATCTAAATTCTGTTTTAAAATATTTATCATATATCTGATACAGTAACACAAAATCTTCAACTATATTAACTTTTATTCATTTATCATTTAGATATCTTGAAACCAGTCCCAGAAATTCATTTGCTCTAGATAAGAGCTTCACACGGAATGGAGATGTCTTGAGAATAAAACTCGTAAATAGCTCGAAATAATTAAACTATATTATCAACGAATCTAGAGATTGGTTGTCGCTATAAAATTGCTTTTAGTGACATGTTTTCGAATTTTTAGCTGATCCTTTTATACGTCAAATATTTCATAGAATGATATCAAAGTAAATGATTCTATGCATGCTTAGATCGCATTCACCCACTAAAACGTGTTCGAATGGAAAATACAAGTTCAAAATGCACTCAAATCAACGGAATTAATTAAACTTTAAAAGGCAACTGTTCCGTTTCCTCGTCGTCTAAGAATAATTAGAACGAAACATTTTAACACATCTAGTTTAAAAATAATTGCTCTGTTATATTGCAAAATATTGCCCTAAATATTTCGTTTCATATGCATTTAGTTTAAAATAAACTTTCCCATTAAAACTGATTTTTGAATTTAAATTCCCGTTTCATTGAAAGCTTTAAATAATACTTTACTGATCTGACAGATTTCGCTAGTTGGTCCCCTTCCAATGTGATGAATACTTGCTTGTGGCACCATGTTGATGTCGACATTAAATTTTTAGCAACTATGTCTGTGCCTTTTCCATTTAAAATGGTTTTTGAATTTAAATTCACAGTATCTTTAAAAGTTTTAAGTAGCATTTTGCTGATTTGATAGGTTTCTGTAGTTGGTGTGTCTTACAAGATAATGGGTACCTGCCTGGTGACACCATGTCGATGTTGACAGCGAAATCTTAGCAACAAAGTCGGTGACAGACTATAAAATCTGGATACAACAAGTCCTTTGTGGTAAAACAAATGTGGACATGGAATCATGAATAATGCAATTTTAAACATAAAGTCTTAAATTTGAGGGGTAGGTTTGTTCTTAGTGTTTATTAAATGTGGTTTTCACCAAAGACATATCTAGAAAAATTTAAAACATTTATACTCATAAAGAATTAAATAAATTAAAGACAAAAAAAGGATACAAATATCTGTGTTAATATTCTTGGCTCCAAAATTCACCAGAAGCAATTTATACAGGTATTTTAAGATTACCATGTATCTTGTGAAATATAAATACTCGCATGAGTATTTGAACTACATATTTCTGAAAATATATGCATATCGTTGGTTACTTTTGATTTCAGGCAAAATCAAGAAATGAATCAATGTTTTAATTTTTATCTTTATCGTAGCCAAATGAGAATTTAATTGCATGTTCTTTAGAGAATTCATAAGACTTGGGTAGAGTATATAATATTTCAATTTGAATGTGCAAGACAAAATAAAAACATTTCGCACCAAATACGAAAAAACCCCCCAAAAAACTTGAGTTTCAAATTGTCAAAACATGACGTTATGCCATTAAGAGATTATTATAGTATATTAAACTTATGACCAATTATTTTAGATATTGACATGATTTATCTAATTGTATATGTAATCTATTGACATGTATCAATACACGATCAATTTATGAATTAAATAGATATATTAATAAGCACCTGCGTGTAATTCATAAATTAAATCACATTCATTGAGTACTTAATTATCTTAATGCACTAAGAACTTTGCTGCAGATGCAGATAACTCTCGCTCATTAAATAATAACTTAAAAATAGTTACCATTTTTAACAGAGCATTGGCATGACTTGTTCGATTAAAGCATTATTATTAATTTCAAATAATAATAATAAATAAATAAATGGTCCAAAAGTTTAAAGTCTCATAAACACACTTTTCCTAGGTGCCACTTTTGTTTTCTTTCACCGTATTGTACACTCGCGTGCGTGCAGACACTTAAGTACGTTATTAATACATCGGGAATTTGTTTATGTTTTATTAATAACTGCAGAATGAGTTTTAAATAACCCACATCTTTGAACTGAGACTGAGTCGTTGCATTTAGTGCGAGAAGTTTTCTTCATTGAAAAGAAAGTGGAAAAGGAATTTAATGGATAATGTTTCCAAAGTGAAAACCTTCCGAGGTAACACAATAGCTCAACCTAGTGAAAATGGTGCCGAATGCAGATTCAAGTGGTTTTGTTTGTTCGTGTGTTTGTTCTGCATGAAAATGAGTCATTTATGGCATTTTTGAGGTTAATAAGGTCTTTCGGCTTCTTCTGGTAAACAAAATCTTACACATGACCCGAAAGACAGAAATCACATGGATTAATATCTAGTGATTAAGGTTGGCCAATGCAATACATTAGGATAGCGATTTACGTATTGATGTGTTTTTCGCTCATTGTTAATGACTTAGGTGGTTTTTTGAATTGATGACCACCTTCCGTAGGAATAGGGTTGCATCTTCACCACATAAATGTTGATAACGAAGTTTAGTAACTCCAGATGGCAACACTCCGACCTGCCTCATGAAGTCAAGAACTGTCTCTTTCCTGCTCTTGGCAGACATTATTGGAACTTTAGCATGACGCTCAGAATTTCAGGATGATTTAATTTTTTTAAAACTTTTCTTCAATGTTCGTGCCGTCTTAAATGTTTGTCTTGACCTAATTAAATATCTAAAATATCAAATTGAGTCTTCATTTGTTTTCAGTAGTACACACTTCTTGCCACATAAGTACGAATTTTTAGAAATAAAAATACGATCTTCAGATGAATGTGACGGTTTGGGAGACATTTTATGACGTTAAGTACCTTTTATACCCTCTCTCATTATACTCATTCGTAGCGACATCTAGTGAAGTTCTGAGAAGCTATATCAGTTAAAAAATCATAGGTTAATAAAAACTCATTCTATGCAAATAAACGTTTAAAAAAATGAGTAAAGAACTCATCACAGACCAATAACTGATTTACTCTACGAATAAAACACTAAAAATACTAAGAACTTTTTATTTAGTTACCATACATTAGGCATTTGCCTATATTATGTTAATAACTGTTTCGGCTTGCACTGAATGAGATTTTTTTCGCATTCTATTACTTCGACAACTATAAGTCGCTTTTGAAACGCGTCTCGTTCTTTTTACTGATGCTGCTCAATCACAGAAGGTTTTCCGTGAAATCGTGAGAAACAAAATCAAAAATTTTCATTCCCATGTATTCAATTTTTAATCCCATGCGTGTACATCTGTTTCTAATGCGATGGACTTCAAAATAAAATCCTTTTGTAAAGAATATACTTTTTTAACTAAATGCTTTTAAGTATTGCAAAATCGCGTTCTAGTGTCAAGCAAATACTCATATTAGATGAATATAATATCTGGAATTCATTTGAAAAGACGTTCACGCTGTACCGACTTCAAATATTTCAGTTTCATCATCAGTCTACCAATATCTTCTTAACTGAAGTACTTGAAAACAAATAAATAAATAAAAACCTTTGCATATTCGAATGCAGAAATACTTATTCATGCATAAAACCGCAAAAGAAAATTCCGTATTCGAAATATTCATGCATATCGGAAGAGGTGTTAATGGAAAAACCTTAGACGATTAGTTAAAAGCGAATATTGCTCCGTGATAATTGAAATAGGACTCCTTTTTGTTTCCTTTATGTTTGTAATAACAAAAGAATAAAGCCACTAGACGGAACTATATGCTTTTTGGATATTTTGTAGGTAGCTGTCAGAAAGGGATTACTGTAAAAACTAAATTCGGGGATTGAGAAATGAAAATTTTTATCCAACCTTTCGCTTGGTAATTTATACAAAGATCTGATTTTGTATAAATGTAAAGATAATAAAAATAAAAGAAATGTAATTTATACAAAAACTGACGAAAAAACTCTGTATAAGCAAGGTAACCAATTTCTCGATAACTATAGAAATTTTGCATGAAAATTAATGTTTATATATTTTCCCATGTGATTTATGTTTGATTTTTTTTTTCGTTTGTTGCATACTTTATGTTTTATTTCATCTGCTTTGTATACGTGAATCGCTGATTGCAGAAACCATATGAGTCAATAAAATCAAAATGTTGAGATCTTTAAAAATTGATTAATTTTTAAAATCAATAATTAATTTTTTTTACCTGGTAGATTTTATATTGCCATCAGCGATTCAATTACGATCTGATTTGAACCAAAGGAAGTATCAGTTGAGGTATTGGAGCTTCTACAAAGAAATTTAAGAAAAAAATAAGAAGGAAGAACTTAACAGATTAATGATTGATTAAATCTACGAGTACAAAAAAACTAAAGCACTAAGAGCTCTTTATTTGATTCCCGTACATTTCGCATAATAACATACAGCTAAATGAATCAGGTGTTGTTTATTCATATAAGCAAACCAGCCTTTTTGGAGCAACGGCAATGCAGTTTAGTTTACGGAGTTCCGCTTTGTGAGAAAATTTCACGTGCACCTCCACATAATAATTTAGACTAGGGACAATTTAATTTAGACTCTTGTAGAACCGAAGAAATTTTATTTGGTGAATAGTTAGAGATGAGCGTAAAAATGCGCTCTAAAAATTGGTGAAAAAATTTCAGTGTGAGAAAATTTCACGTGCACCTCCGTATAATAATTTAGACTAGGGTTAATTTAATTTAGACTTTTCCAGAACCGAATTTTTTTATTTGGTTAATAGTTAGACACGAGAGTAAAAAGGCGCTCTAAAAAGTGGTGAAAAAATTTCACGTGCACCTGCACATAATAATTTAGACTAGGAACAATTTAATTTAGACTTCTGCAGAACCGACAAAATTTTACTTGGGGAATAGTTAGAGATGAGCGTAAAAATGCCCTCTAAAAAGTGGTGAAGGGTACTTACGTATTAACGCCACCGAGGCTACAGATTGGCGGTAATGCGCCAATAAAGAGCAATCTTGTTTACAAAAACCGCAGAATTGGCGGCACTTAAAAACCGCCAAATTGGTGTTAATACGTAAGTACAAAAACCGCCAAATTGGCGCTACTTAAAAACCGCCAAATCTGTAGCTGCGGTGGCGTTGGCGGAACTTAAAAACCGCCAAATTGGCGTTAATACGTAAGTACAAAAACCGCCAAATTGGCGCCACTTAAAAACCGCCAAATTAGCGTTAATACCTAAGTACAAAAACCGCCAAATTGGCGTTAATACGTAAGTACAAAACCCGCCAAATTTGGCGGCACTTTAAAACCGCCAAATCTGTAGCTTCGGTGGCGTTAATACGTAAGTACCGTGGTGAAGTTGTAAACAAAAATTATTTGGTGAGGAAGAATGGAAAAAAAAAGTTTTTTTGTGTGGGAGGGGGGAGGGAGAAAGGTTAATGAGAATTAGCGTTTCAAGATACCTGAAAGCCTGAACTAAGAGATAGGTTGAGAAATCAATTTGCAGTAAAAAAAAAAGGGGGTCCTTTTTGGAGCCATTGATATTTTTTCCTCCAAAAGATTGGTCCAACCTTGGCCTTGGGGTTCCGGTGATCGCCGTCGTTCCCAGCTGTTTCTTCTCTCCAAATTTTACCTTTTATCGTAAACCCAATAGGGTAGACTGGGTTGTGTAGTGTAGTGTCCCAACTGCCTTAAATATTAAAAGGGTTACTTGAAATATGCTCAACATCTTGTATCAAGGCCAAAACAATTTAATTACTCCCCCCCCCCTCTGCCTAAGCATCCGGAGTCATGTGAATGATAGTCGTCGCGACATCAATCGGGAAATGATTAAATTAAAAATTAATGATTAAATTTTAGTTTAAAAGCCTAAAAATGCGATAATTCGATGCACGTCAATATGACGGGCGCGAGACTTAACCCTTAACTGGGGAAGTGAATATTTTGGACTTAACTGGGGAGGTGAAAATGTTGGGCTTCACTGGGGAGGTGCGGTCAACGAGACCGCATTCTTTAAAAATCCAAATAAAATTTTCTAATAAAAATACCAGTATGAAATTCAGGCTATATATTCTATAAATAGTTCTCTTAATATAAAAAAATATTTTTTTTAATTTTACAAAGTATATTATCAGCAGAAAAATAAATTATTTTGCTACATACATTTTTTGCTTAATACGAAGTATAAATAATATGATTCTTAAAAAAGCAAGTATTTTATTTTTATTTTTCAAATGGTATTTATTTTTCCATTATATAAATGTATGACAAAAATAATATAATGTAAAAATTAACTATTATATAAAATATAAAAAAATTGACAAAAATTGGGTAAAACTGACTTATTTTCAGACGGAATTATTTGAGTTGTGATTCTTGCGCACATCCATAACAAAATTTCCTACTGCATTCTAAACATACAGACTTCTCACAATATATGTATAAATATTCATTTGTCTATTTCTTCTTTCGTGGACATAAATTACATATTTTCCTCACCTCCAACTTGGTGGTCTTCCAGGATTATCAATCTCTCATGGACCTCCGTATCTTTTCCTACAATTAGCTTCACTGTCATTCTCAATTCTTGATTTGTTAGGTTTTCGATTTTTCTTCTTATTTTGGGATAACCAATTCTCTTTCTAGGGCTTTTAAAAGCTCCATTCTATTCATAACAGAGTGTACAGAAAAACTTTCATACAAAATGTATGCATATATATTGCTCATATCCAAGAGTCTGTAGAAAATAGCCATAAGTCAATTCTGTAAGTAGAATGATATTCTGAGCTGAAGCTCTAACAGTTTGTTTTGTTTTAACAAATGACCACTTAAAACGATATTTTCAGTAATAATAATTTTTACATGAAGAAGGTTGAGTTTCTTGTTGATCTTCTCCATATTCAAATTCGGATAAAGCAGGATTAGTAGAATGGGAACTTTCATCCAAAACTCCTCTCTGAACATCACTGAAATCACTTCCTACTTAATTTAGAAATTTCTGAAGTTCTGCGTGAGAATGAGGATCAGAAGGTTGGATGATATTCCGAAGACTAAGCTTCAGTGCTTTCACAATATTGGAACACTAGCAGGGAGGTGAGGTCTGCTAGACCCGCGAGGTAATAAATAGCTGGAATATAAAAAAAACAGGCACCAGTACTTCAAGAAAATGTACACGTGTATGCGAGATCACGAAATGAGAAGCTACAGGACAAATAAATTCAACTGAAATAAAAATAGAGTAGGGTTGATGGGTAAACCATCCTTAGCGGTCTGTCAGACCGCATCTCCCCAGTTGAGGATTAAGGGGTTAACAAGATCTCAATACCACTGAGGCTTGTGACTATCTGCTTGGGTGACTATCTGCTTGAAACGTTTAAAAACTCATTCCATGGCCTATTTCCTGCGGTGTAGATCAATCACTCCGATCGCAGCTCTGTGTCTTCCCAGTGGTTTAAATCAACTGTCTACAGAGGCGGAATAAAGGCAAAGGCGCAGGGGGTGCATGCCGGGAGCCCCGAACTGAAAGGGGATCCCGAAATGCAGAATTACTTTAAAATATTCATCTTTTTATATCATTCATGAGTTATAATGCTTTAATAATTAGTATTAAATTTATTCTTTTTGAGTTTTATGGCTCACTAAATGTTGCGAAGAAAATAATTGCTATTGAATAAATAAGTAATTTTGCTAAGAAAGATCCAATTAAATTTTCTTTCATTCCAAGTATCTTAAACTTCTTTTAATAATATTTATGTACGTGTATTTAAGATATAAAAATAAAATTGCTGTATTCAAATCTTCTTAATTGTCAATAAAGATTAATGAACTAATTATAAAAAATATTAGTATTGATTTATTATTATAATAATGATTAAAAGTATTTGAAATTATACTATTTTAAAAGGTAATTACTGATAAATCGAAATGTACAAGTACATATGTGTGATGCTTTCTTAGGGCTTCCAATAAATTCAACTTCAGGGGCCCCCAACAAGCTTAATCCACCCCTGACTGTCGAACGAGTGAGTTACGCAACCTGGAGGTAACATTGAATAGCAAATCTTTCCATATCCTAGATAATAACTTCTGATTAGCCGGGAATTTTAATTTTGTGTAATTTTAGCAGACAATATGGTAAAACTATAAATTTGCACAAAGAGCGATGATATCATTCTTCATTCCTCAACCGAGTAAAAGAGCACTGCTTAAAGTGCAAAGACCGAATCCTCGTCAATTAAGTAACACGATACAGCACAATTGGCTGTTTTGTGATGGTTCAGTAGTTGTAACGGAAACTGCAATGTTCAGCAGACAAGGTCACTTTTAACGCAAGCTATCTACTGTCTGTTTACGCTGGATGAATTATAATGAACACATTAGGTGCACACCTTTAAACAATGTATCGAACATAGTTCAAATAATTGGCTACTATTGTTAACGTATTGAATTGCGATATATCAGGAAAAAGAAATGAAAACGGAGGGATTCACAATAATGAAAATCAATGAGTAATAATGAGTAATTCGCCAGTTGTATAAGAGTATTATTATATGCTCACATTCTAACTTTGTATTGATTGGAAATTTAAACTTTTGCTTTTTACACGCTTTAATTTAACTGGACTTGTTTAGTGTTAGTGAAGACAGAATTTTTTAATCCATCTTTCACTCACTTCAGAGTATACTAAGGTCCTCAAATTCTATACAGTTTTGTGTTCCGAAAATGATATTTTAATATTTTCAGAACTTAGTTATCTATACTTATAAAAGGCAATGTTTGCGTGTGTGCGTATGTGTGTGTGTGCGCGCGATGTCCAGACGAATCTATCGCACTTACAGAAATGAAATTTGGCACACAGGTAGATGTAATGGTGAATCAATGCACTTCAAAGCCAGAATTTTTAAATTTAATCTAATTTTTTTATTTAGTGTTTTGTGTTGTTTTGGCACGTTTACGGCTGTAGTATCTTTTCTAATGATTGTTGAAAAACAATCAATGCATCATCCAATAGAACAAACAATTTTCGTTCTAATGAAGTTTGTTTTGAATTTCCAACATAATTTACTGAATTTTGAGAAATTTTTAAATCATGGTCACTTTTATGGTAATTTTTTATAAGAATTTCTTGAAATTTTCGCATCTGACCTTCTAACAACTCGATAATTTTCATTTTTTTTCAGCTTATAACTGGAACGTTTCTGTCGGATTCAAAACAAGAACGGTTAAAATATCTTATTCCGTTTTTTAAATTAATTTTTCTCTGATGAAACAAATTCAAACAGTTTTTTTGCTAGCGAAATTTGACAGCGAGATTTTCTCCCGACGATCCCAGAATGCATTGTTGCTTCCTCGCAAGAGGTAACGCAATATGCTTTCATTTCCAGCCTGCATTTATACAATCCTATTCCTTCCGGTGACGTCATTCATTCGCGTCATTGTCGAGAGGAAAAATAAGCGGGAAAATCAATAATGTGTATCTTTTGTTTTCAAAACTTTTTTGAGTCATTGTGGGCATTTTCCCCCCATTTTGTAGAAGTCCTGATTCCATGGGCAACGCCGTGCGCGTACTGCTAGTCAATTAATAATTTAATTTTGTTTAGTTTTGATTCAATATGAGAGGAGTCATTTGGAAAAAAAATTGACCTCTCGTGACCCGAAAATCCCACGAAATCTTTAGGTTCCAGAAGCAAGAATTAATAGCACATAAAATACAGAAATTCAAATTCAGTAAAAACACAGAAAAACATATTCGAATTCAAGAAGAGCACAAATACGTAGATTCAAATTCAAAATTCTCACTTAATGATTTGTACGAATATACCATATGAGCAGAAAACAGATAGACCGACCTTATAAAATAAGGGAAAAATAAATACAGAAGTTTCTTCACCATTTAGAGTATTTCTATGTTCTCTGTAATCGGGGGGTAAGGTAAGTCTTTTTTCTTTTGTGCTCATATGGTATATTCGTGCAAATAATTAAGAGAGGATTTTGAACTTGAATTTATGTATTTGTGCTCTTCTTGCATTCGAACTTGTTTTCCTGAATTTAATTTGTGAATTTTATGTGGCACTAATTCTTTTTTTTCGAACCTCTCAATTTCATGGGATTTTCGGGTCACGAGGGATCAATTTTTTGGACGAAAGTCAGGACCTCACAGAAAAAAACCCTAATATGAATCCCTGTCTGGAGGTGACCTTTGATGAAGTCTGCAGGCCGGATTCATTTTATCTGAATTTTTGCCCCTAATTCACTTATTTAATTATCAAACTTCCACGAATATGGTATTTCTTTTTTAAGTGACACTACTATATTTACATCGGAAGTAATTACAGTAGGATTTTTGACCACGTATGTGGGGTATCGCATTTCATTGCGATCACGAATATATATCAAGAAGTTCCAGGAGTTGATCTGTATGGCTCCAACAAATCGCTGCGCAGGATTGTGATTGGATAGAATCAATATTGACCTACAATCTGTTGCTATGTATATAGGAGGTGTTCGATTCGTGCTCAGGTTGATTATGAGATTACGATTTTCGCAATCTCAGACAGCCACATATGTGATTTCAAAAGTATTATGTAATTTGAGACTACTATATATGTGACTTCATATGTATTATGTAATCTCAGACTTCCACCTATAGGATCTCATATGAGTTATGAAATCTTAAACTACCACATATACCTATTATAAAAACTCTCTATACTAACACAGAACGAAATTGCATGTTACTGCAAAAACAATTCTCTGCTGAGATTTCTTGACTTTCCATTAAGGAACTTATGGTATCTTTTCGGGTTTTTTAGTACATCTACGCGAGTAACTTAGAGCAGCTGTTCCCAGTCTTTTTGGTTGTGCGGGCAACCTGTTGTGTAAAAAATATTTTGAGGCCCGCTAACTAAATAAACAAGTAAAAAAAACACGTATAAAACATTTACAAACATATATATTATATACACGTATATGTCATTAAGTAGTAAAGCTTACTGTAAAAGGATTAAAAATAGATAGTTTAAAAAGCAAAAAATGAATGACGACTCTTGGAGCTCCCCTGCCTTGACTAGGTTCCGGTATTTGCGGCCCACCAATACGCTATTCCAGGCCCACAAGTGGACCGCGGCCCATGGGTTGGGAACCAGTGACATAGAGCATGTCTCTTGAACATTTATTTATCAGCAAGTGTTACAATTACAAAAATAATATTGTTTTGTAATAATCAATGCTATGGATTTTTTTGAAAATAATATCCCCTCACTATTATTTCTAACCAAATGGAGTTATAACAATGACTTCAATTTGTGTGTCTGTTCCAATTTAATTAAACTTAAGGCTGAATTTTGGTTTAAAACGTGCTGCAGAAAAAGAATGAGCATCAAATTTTCTTTCCCTTCTCTTTTCGTACAAGATTTTCTTACGACTACTTTATTTTGCTACTTAGTTGATTAGTTGTGGGAGAAAAGAGCGCTCTGGTTGGCACTTAAGCGCCTTTCTTCTTGGAAAATTATTCTGGATTTGGCCCTGAGAATATAATTTCACTGTTTTAGTAAGAAAGTTAAATCTAAGAACAGAATAATATCGCTTCAACTGGTGGACATAAGCCGTTGCCTCGTTCACTCAAAGGTAGCATTTTTAGCCTAATTGCACTGAAGTTTGAAAAGCAGCAGCTTCTACAGCTAACATTTTAAGTACAATAAATAGAAAGCTCTCAGAAACTGATGGTACATTAAAATCATTCTAACTGAATTCGAAACTCAAGATTGCATAAAGAAATGAAATTTACCAAATAGAAAATCTTGTTGAATATTAAAAGAATTGGAAAATTTATACCAAGATGAACCAATGCAATTTGAAATTACGAATTAGTCAACCGGCCAATGTTATTTAGTCACCGTGTGTCTGATGTAATTACCATTCCACTTTTTCTCTATCTTCATAAACCTAATGGGAAATATGTTGATGAGCCTCACAGTTTAAATGATTTCAAAATGTACCTCAGAAGATCGAAGGTTGTGACTTTAGACCGGCCAATGTTACTTAGCCGCCGTGTGTCTGATTTAAATGCCATTCCACATTTTCTCTATCTTCATAAACCTAATGGGAAATATGTTGATGAGCCTTACAGTTGAAATCATTTCAAATTGTACCTCAGAAGATCGAAGGTTGTGACTTTAGACCGGCCAATGTTACTTAGCCGCCGTGTGTCTGATTTAAATGCCATTCCACATTTTCTCTATCTTCATAAACCTAATGGGAAATATGTTGATGAGCCT
>BGPR01000007.1:3655361-3671125 GCA_013235015.1 Araneus ventricosus | reverse complement strand
AATATGTTGATGAGCCTCACAGTTGAAATCATTTCAAATTGTATCTCAGAAGATCGAAGTTTGTTACTTTAGACAATCATTTCTTCACATCATTTCTTCTTCTTAGTCACCCGGCTAATGTTATTTAGTCACCGTGTGTCTGATGTAAATGCCATTCCACATCTTCTCTATCTTCATAAACCTAATGGGCAATATGTTAATGAGCCTCACAGTTTAAATCATTTCAAATTGTACCTCTAAAGTTCGAAGGTTGTGACTTTAGACAATAATTTCTTCACACTGTGCTGGGTGTCAAAAAATTACTGTCGGGGATTCCTTACCTCATAACTTTTCTCCCCCGGGGGTCTTTTCTACACCAAGAGTCGTGGATGAGAAGCCTCTGGATAAGTAAGCGGGTTCTCGCTTCTCCTGGGGGTGCATTAATGGCGGGGTTGTGTTATCCCCTCTAGTGATATTACGTACCTCCTCTTTCGGGAGGGGTCGAGCCATGGCTGGTGATGGACTCCGGCCTCAGTACTCGAGCTATTGTAGAGATTGTAATCACAGATCCCTGGATGCCAAGGCCGGACAGGGGTTACACGGTTTACGGTTATCTTATAACTTTTGATTAACGAACATGACGATAAATATTATTACATATTCATAAAGTACAATTCAAAAAGTTATTTTAATAACACAAAGTGAAGTAATTTCCACATGGCAGCATTTCCGCTCATGTAACCCATCGACACTTGGCTGGAATTTGAATTCAATTTCGATGGGTTACGTGCCACGAACTTTCGTACTAAAAGGTTTTTTAGCTGCCACCTCTTAGAGGTTTTGCTGTTCTTATTTAATCCAAGATACATACATGCTTATGCTATTGTATAAAGATTGCATGCATTCTACTAACTTTAACCTAAGTGCCGATGGGTTACATTCCGCCAAAGTCTGCACAGTAGAAATTATTTAACTTTGTTTGTGTTATTAAAAGACTTTCTGAGTTGCACTTCATGAATATGTAATAATATGTGTCGTCATGATTTTTATTCAAAATTTATGAGTTAAGGAAACACCGAAAATAATTTGTGGACACCCTGCATATAGCTAATCTACCCCTATTATAGAATTCTGCCTAATAACATATGTCAATACTCACGTACAGGGCCGAGCTTAGGAGTTTCGGGGCCCCAACAGGAAACAACTTTGGTCTTTCTCTCTCTCTTTTTTTAGTTTCTAAGAATCTAAGGACTTAAGAAAAAATCGAAAAGTTTAAAAAAAAACTCGAGTGATTCCCTCGACTTTCTTGTATGCTGACACAATATGTCGCGTTTTGTACTTCTTAGTACAGCGAAGAAAACCGAGTGTGCATTTTTGGCGTTTTTCCTTTCTTCCGATTGGAACCAAAGCTTATATAGATCCGCAATTTTAGTAGCAAAACCACAAACCACATTTCATTCGTCTAGCTTGTCGCGCTTTTGAGTTACTGCATTCACCGACAGGTCTGAAACGTGGATATTCATCAAAATCATGAGGTCGAATTCTTTGACGATCGTATTACTTTCCCCTTGTAGACTTCGCATGCATGGAACTAAGAAAAAATTCACTCTTTTACATTGTTAAACTCAATTTTACTACCTCTGGTAATGGCGCACATGCCACGTGTCCTACCTAGTTACGTCACTGTACTGAGCGGAGAATGGAGAGCATTCTGGCGAGGGGCCCCTTAAGAGCTGGGCCCAATTGGGAGCAATTGGTCTAATCGGCTAAAGGCCTGCCCTGCTTACGTACATGGTACTGACTCAAACCCCTCATCCAATAATGCAATCGACTGATTGGAAAAAAATATCCCTCCCACACACTCCCTTCTTTCCTGTCAAATAATTGTCAGAAAAATTTAATTGTCTGCCGAAGTTTGAATGTTTGCCATCGTCTGCAAAGTTCTGAGATTTGAATGGAAATTGGATCAATTTTTTGACGCTGAATCTTGTAACTTGCCACTTTTGAAACATTATCGTTTAGATGGTTCTTAGGAAAGAAGAGAAATTATACTTCTGTAACTGAAAGGTGGAAGCTTTTGTTGGAAATACGCCATCTAATTCGTATTAAGTACAGAGCATTTTAGAAAGTCTTTTATTATATACTGTACACACGATACTTAGTGTACTTTGATAGTAATTATCAATTTTGTATAGGGACTGAAAACCAAGATCCCACTAGTTAATATCCGGTGAACAGACCTGTTAACAGGCCTAGTCACCATGTACTCTCTCTGTATAATTTTTTTTATATTATTCATTTGATATATTATTAATTCGCATTAAGTACAGAGCATTTTAGAAAGTCTGTTTTTATATACTGTACATTACATTACATTACATCACCTGCATCCCCGTGTTTAGAGCCATTTGGTTCCTTTCCGGTTTGGATGGATGGAGGTGAATTTTATTTTTTAAGAAAGGACAAAAACAAGTAACAGGTACAAAAAACAAATAAAAATGAAAAAGAAACATACACTGGACAGAACAACATGGAAAACAATACAAAATAGAAAAAAAATACGTAGAGGGGGAAAAAATCATAAGTAGCCGGAAGTGTATGTCAGTCTGGGTGGATGAGTGCTCAATTATTATCCTCTACAATGAGATTGTTCTCATCACATATGAAACGCATTAGGAGTCGAAGTCGGGTTCTTGATAAGTTGTTCGTGGGAATGTTTTTCAACCACTGTAATTTAAGTGACACTGTTGGAGTTTGGAAATGCCAGGAGAGGGTAAGCCGACATTTTGTGGCATAGTGAATTGGATCTCCTTTTTCTCCGCACGAGAAGTTGTCATGTTTTCGAAGATTGAAGCGATGAAGGTATGAAGGGACCTGTCCCGTGCCCTGTAACGAACATTATCTCTTCTCTATTCCACCCTACTGGTTTGTTTGAGACCCTAGGCACTATACCGTGTGTACTTCGGCCAGTTTCTCCGTTATCCCAGTTATCTTGCCAGATGCTTAGCGCAGCTGACTTAATCTCAGATTTCAGGTAGGAAAGTGGCTTAGGTAGAAGGAAAGGGTCGCCTTTTGTGATGGCTTCTTTGGCTAGTTGCTCTGCGCATTCGTTGCCTAAATAACCGACGTGGGCTTTAAGCCATCTCAGGTGAATGTGTTTATGGGAGAGCAGAAGGGTTTGAATTTCTCGGATCATACTATGGTGGGATTTAGAATTAAGTATGGCCATCAAACTTGACAAACTGTCTGTCCAAATTTTGATTGGTCTATGAAGGGAAGAAGCTGCTTCAATTGCCATTCTAATTGCGAGGATTTCAGCTTGGAAAACCGAATTGCTGCGATCAAGTTTACTTTGCCATGAGGCTATTATTCCATAGTTTTCGAGAATGCAATAAGAGCTACCAGTGCCTTCGACCGTTTTAGATCCATCAGTATATATAGCCTTGGCTCCTGAGTCTATGTGATCTTCTGCAAATGAAATTTGATTGTGGAGAAGCAAATATGTGTATAAATATAGTGAATATGAATTCCACTGTTTTTGCTCTCGTAATCTGTTGGGCTGAATATAACGGTGAAAAAGTTGGATGAAGATCTTGCTCGAGCAACTCGGGCATAAGTTGTTTCTTGTTGGATTTGTAGGTGGAGGGGTTGAATACCGGTGACCACTTGGAGAGCAGCGGTTGGGGTTGTCCTGTATGCACCAGTAATATAAAGAAGAAACCGACGTAGAATGAAGTCCAGCTTTTTCTGGAGTCGGGATGTCATATTATGTCCCCAGGCAGCTGCTCCCTGGCATGGTGTTCTTTCTATAACTGTTTTATACAATAGCCTTCTGATGTTTTTGTTGATGGGCCAAGTTTTTCCTGCGATTCTGCAGGGATGTTGGTATTGATCCATGGCTCTTTTGCCCTGCTCTATTACTTGTGGTAGCCAGCTTAATTTATGATCTATTGTAACGCCTAGATATTTTAAATGGTTTTTAAGGTTAATTGATTGGTTCGCCCATTTAATCGTTGGTCCTCTTACAAGCTTGCTGAAAAGGACATAGCTTGATTTTTCCATTGAGACGTGCAGTTTATTTTTGTCTGCCCACTCCTTAAACTTGTCCAGTGCTAATTTACTGAGCTTTCTGAGCCCTTCTCTGTTGTTCGACACTTAGTGTACTTTGATAGTAATTATCAATTCTGTATAGGGACTGAAAACCAAAAGCCCACTAGTTGATATCCGGTGAGCTGACCTGCTAACAGGCCTGGTTAACATGTGTTGCAGAATTTTTAATAACATTCATTTGAATCCTATTATAACACATGATTCAAATAAAGAAAATCAAATTCATAGTTGTTAAAATGAATTTTAAAGCAAGCAAGATGAGACTCATTATGAAAATCAATTTTCATGTTCAATTTTTAAGTTTGTGTGTTATAAAAGATGCAGTGCCTTCTGTTTTTAAATTTATTATACAGATTTCCACTCATAAAACACGTACGATGGATTGAAAAAAATGATTAATAGATAAGTGAAATAAACTTGAACTTGATTTAGAATGTCGCTTTTGTTATTTAAATTCTATTTCATCAAAAAAATTAATACGCAGAGTTGTTTAAGTTTATTAAAATATTTTTTAAAAATTATTTTAATAAACTTTAAATTTAATTAACTAATTAAGTTTTATTAAAGTTTTTGTTAACCATACTTGGAATATTTTTATAAAATAAAAAAATTAAACTTTTTAAAAATTAAGTTTTTCTAAAAATTGACTAATACTTTATCTCATAAAGCTTTCGTATCTTGAATTTTCTTAATATTTTTAGTAATGTTAGAAAGCTTTAAACAATACAGCAGGTACCGTATACAGGACGCCCGAAATTTTATCTTTACGCAAGGTTTAATTCCAATAACAGCATTTGAAAAATTGAAGTCACTGTCAAGGCGTTTCCAACATCCTTGTGTATTTTAGAGCACTTTACTAAAACATAGATATTCAAATGACACGTTTCATACACTATACATTCAATGAAAATGAACCTAGTCAATATCTGTATGAATAAAGACACGATTTTTATCATAAAAATATAAATATCTTTAGATAGTCATTTTTATTACTTTTAGAATGATTCAACGTCATAGACATAATACTTTAAATAAAATTTTAAATATAATATAAAGCGATGGCTTTGAGAAAGAATATATATACCTATACTTGTCAAGGACGTTTTTGTTCCTTTAAGCTGTTAAAAACAAAAGAATTTATTTTTATTAATTTTCGTTTACATTCACCGTTTATCCATCCTTATTTTTAGTAATAATACTTCTATCTCAAAATCTGCTGCTTGTTTTCGATTTTAGCTTAAGGGAAAAGTTAAAAAGTGCTTTTATTTCGTTGATCAACTTTTTTTATTAAGTGTATCAAAGAGCGTAAACCACACCGACGAGATTTAAGCTTTAACCACGTAAAGAAAAAAGATTATCCTACAGGATTAAATCGCATTTTTTTAATCTCAGGTTGAGCTTTTTCGACCGAATATAAGCTTAGTTTTTTTTAGTCTCCCGCAAGAAAGCATTTAACGCTTTAAATGGTAGGAACTATAGTTAAACCAAGATATACTTTAAGAAAATCTCTATAATAACTTCTAAAAAGGCGACATAAACTGTAGTTTCGGAAGCCGCGCTTTTAATGCTTTATTATTGGCTTCTTTTATTTTTCTTAAGGGTCTGTCTGCTATAATACAGCTCTCGAGACAAGCTACTTTAGAAAAGAAAGAAAATAAAAAGGTTGAGAAATAAGCACATAGGAATGAAAAATGAATAGTGATAGAAAAATTTCTAGTACGAACTTCTTTTAACAATTTTTCAGTCTTTATTGCTATGTCAATGTTAATGTTTTGAAATGTTTCCTTTAAAAGATGCACTCTGAACTCTTAGGTGCGTATGTAGCTTTTATTTCTTTCCTGTAGTGCAATACGTACTCAAAGCCATAGTGAGTGTTTGTATATGTATGGTTAGGAGGTAGAAAATATCTTTGAAAACACCTAAAGACTTTTTCTAAGAATTCAATGCATCCATTCTGTTGGATATTAAAAGTGGTTTTATGGAATTTGATTTTCTCAGATAGGTACAGCTTTTTAACTGAATACTATTTATTTGTTGGTGTAAACTGGAATATACTATCTTGATGATTTTCAGAAGACTTCTATATTATATTTTGATTGAGAAAGTCGGATTTTAATGTGTCAAAGGTGCAAAATAATATTTCAAATTAAAATTAAAATGTGAAGACAATCGAGTGATATATATGTGCAGAAGTGAATATTTTATTACTTTTTAAATTCTTAATTAATTTTGTTTTGAAATGTTGAATACATTTTGTACAAGACATTAATTTAGCATCTAAGTATACATTAACTATTTCTCCAAAACATAATATTTGAAATTTAAGTTAAAATTTGAAAATAATATAAATTTACTGACTAAGACACTCGGACTTGTTGTCCAGCTCTTACGGGAATATATATATATATATATATATATATATATTCCCGGGACCATCTATATATATATATATAGATGGTCCCTTCTTCTCTCTCTCTTTTTTAAGGCTTGTTTCGTAGAATTTAAAAAATGCCTTTTCCCAAGAGATGGCGCTGAAGTTTACTAGGCTGTGACGTCATCTTTTTCATCAAATTTTCAGCCTTTTTGCCAAGAAGGAAATAAATGGTACTTTCTGGAACCTGAAAATAACTCAAGGGTTCCCTACCCTCATAAAAAACCGCAAGGACAGTTCTTTCACATTACAAAAAGAGTTTCATATTACAAAAAAGAGGAGAACCCCCTCCGCCTGAGGGTACGGCAAGAGGGTCGGGCTGTGGTTTAAGAGCAGGTCAGTCAAATTCTCGTTCCGTCAGAAAATTGTTTGAGAAATTTTTCTGAAGCTAGTTTTTCAGTCCATCATAATGTTTTGATAACAGTATTTTATGCTTCTAGAATGACAATGTACTGAATTAAAATTTAAATCAATAATATTAGCCTTCCTTGTTTAGAATTTCGTGTTCTTTAAAAGCAATCTATAACCAAAAAAAAATCAAATTCGCTTTTCTGCAATCAAACCACTAAAACGCTTAATAATTGGCTAAAAACCAAAATAACACTCATTTGGGAGGGGGGGGGGCTTAACAAAAATATATAATTGCATTCCGCACAGCTCTGAAATTATTGAAGAGCTTCTCTTGATTTAATTCTCATGTCAAGGCTCCACACCTCTTAACACAACCCAAATTTCTTTTATCTTTACGATAATATTTGTAAGATACACTTATATGATCAAAAGTATCCAGACACTTTCGGATTTTCACACTTTTTAGAGCTTCTCAGGAAAGACTAGACCAACTGCCCTTAAACTTCGTCCATGTAAAAAATAGACTCTAATTCATATTTTACTGTGAAAATTTGGTCACGAGGGCATTTAAGGTATCCGACTGTGTTCGGAGACATTTTTTTGAAAAATAACTTATATATATATTCTTAATGTTATTTTTCAACTGCATATGTTTTAAAACTATGAAAATTAGGCTTTCAAAATAAGAAAGCTGATAATGGTTTACAAATTTCTCCAATGGTTTAATTTGCTGTGCACATTGCTTACATGGATTTTTGTAAAAATGGCAAGTTTATTCTGGTAAATAAACTTGCTAACTAATGGTTTTTCTTTAAAAATCCCATATTTTTTCGCATTTTTTTTTTTTTTTTTTTTTGCTTATAATATACAAATTTTTCCACGAAATAATACGAAACTTATATAATTTATAGAATACTTGACAATGTGTTAGAGAATTATTCCATTAAAATTTGAAGTTCACGCTAATATAGTATCACAATTTTCTTCTGTAATATTTTGCGAAAGCACTTATATCTCTATATGAACATTTTGGAGTAACTTCCATATTGCAAAGTTTTATCCAGTTATGTACATTAAATCATAATAATTATAATATTAATCAATGCGATGAACGTAAAATCAAAAGTTATCATACTCTAATAGGTTTTCCTAATTTAAAAAAGATTATTTTGACTATAGAGAATATATTTTTTTAACTTCAACCCTAAATAATTTAGACGTTGGAGAGGTGGAGGAAAGTTTCACGTCTATAAGGCGCGTGGCTAGTTATGACGTATGACGCTTATCTATTGGTTTTGCAATAAAGAACCTTTTAGGTGTGCACTTAATTGGCACACAAATAATATGACCTGCCCATCCAATCCTGTGTAATTTTATAAATTTAATAACATAAGTATAGTTCAAACACTTACACAGCTCATGGTTATATATTCTTAGCCACACATCATCCAACTCTATTACATCGAAATACTTTTTAAATTTTTTCTTTCAAAAGTTGCTAAAAGTGTTATTTATCTAATTATTTTTTTTCTCCGGGCCATAGCTAAAGTATCTAAAACATAAGGTTCCCGCCAGTATAAATACAGAAAAAATTTTTAAAAGAAAGATCAGAATGAAGGCGAAAATATAAACAATATATTTTTCCACTAATTTTTTTAGACAGATTCATCTATGTTTTCAAAACTGGAGTGACATTTCATACGAATTAAAATTTGAGATAAAGGATTTTTCAGAAGTTATTTTTAATAAAATTAAATCTACTTAAGTTTCTATTTAGTATTGTTGATTACGGATAAGTAAAAAATAGGAAATGTTTCAAGTCGGGACAAAAAAAAAAATGACAAGAAACTGTATTTTTCAAACAACAGGGAAAACTAAAATTACCTTAGCTCTTAATTGTATAACTGCGTACGAGTTATTAATTACGTTTCGGAATATATCAAATTATCTAACAAATATTGTTTCAATAATAGCCAATAAAATCGCGCTGAGACTCAACCGAGGTTGTGGCTGAGGTGTGGTGTGGAGACCCACGTAAATACAAACAGAAGCCTTTTTTCACAACAATGAAACCAGGATCAATTACTCTCAAGCATACACATCCCAGAAAAAAGCAAGTCCCTTTTCAGCGTTGACCCCATGTGGTTAAACAGGGTTTCTATATTTTAAATTGGCGAAGGGAAATCTAGTAGGTATCAAACCGTCAAGTGAAAAAACCGCCAAACCTGAAAATTTCACTTCTTCGCTGATTCGACTGAATCAGATGCAGTGCCCTCTAGCGAACAAAAAAGAGTATTTTAATGATTTCAATATATTTATTCGGTTTATAAATATAATGAAGTATCAATGCAAACAAAATACTGCAATATATTGGGGTAAAAAGTACTTTGTAGGTCTCCACAGAGTTTCAAAGTAGTTAAACGTTTTTTTCCTAAAAGAAATATACATTCGTAATTATTAATTGTATCCATCTTTGCGTATTTATTTTGATCTTCGTATAATTTTTATACAGAAACGGCTTTCAACTAATTGTAGAATAATATTTCTGTAACAATCATATGAAATTTTGTAATCATCAGCAAATTTTTTCTACCCCAAAAGATGGGTTCGGTGGAGCCCTTCGCTTCATTTTTTCGCGAAGACAGCCTTAAAGCTGTATTTTTTGAATTTTTAATGGTAATTTATTAAACATTTTTTCAATGAAAATTAAAATTCTTTAATAGGGTTGTTAATAGATTTAAACTTTTAACACGCTGAGGACGGCAGTAAAAATCGTATTATGTCTTATATGGCGGCTTATATTTCTTGAGAAGTATTCCGGAACTGCGAGAAAGTCGCGGAAACGATGCCGTGATTGTTATAAATCCTTATCTGCTCGACGAGGTAGAAATATTGCTGCAAGTAAATCGAAAAGGGTTACAGCGTTTTGCCGATTTTGCGAAGGTGAACCACCACTATGTCTAAAATGTTTTTAAAAAAACCCACAAAAACAAATAAATATGTAAATACATTAAGTCTATTATAGTCTACCTGTAAAAAAAAAACCTTTCAATTTTTCAGTAAAAAAGTTATTTTTAACCACATGAAGTTTTTTCATCTAACAAAACTGTGTTATAAGACTATAGCTGACATAAGCCACCAGTGGTACACGCCGCCAGATAAACTATTCGCATGTGAGCCACCGGTGGTACACGCCGTCCTCAACGTGTTAAACTATTGGCTTTGGATCTCCAGTATCTGCAATGAGAGTCCCTTCATGAAAAATAAGACATCTTTTAGACTATAGAGCTTGTCAGGATTGGAAATTTGATTATTGGCTAGAAATTTTAGGGGCAGTTTCACCACAGAACACTTCAGTAAATATATTGTCTCCCTCAAATTAATTCAAATTTATGGAAAAACAGCACCCAAAGCCAAATATTAGAAACTAAAAGCATTGCGTGTCTCCGTCAAAATAGAGAAAGATATCGCGAAGTAACATTAAATTTCATAATATAAAGTGCAATGAAATTAGTCCTACAGGAAAGCAGTCCAAAAAGAAAAAAATCTTACGGGAAGGAATGCTGAATTTCGCAGTATATAGAAATAACGTTTATCCGTATGCACATTACCTGTAAATTATCACTTCCATATTATATGCCCCGTAACATTTTCTTGTAGACTTTGAAAGGAAAATTAATTTATTTTCCCATTTTGAAAGGTGAATTTTAATATAAGTTAATATCACAAAATATTTGAAAATTATATTAAAATTTATAAACTTCAAAGAGAAATATATGTACGGTAAATAGACGGACCTCTATTTAACGAATCTCTATTTTGAGAATTTCTCTATTATGCGAACTTTTCCTTGGAACCAAGACTCCAGGTTCGAAACCCGATTCCACTGAAGATCCACCGTGTATGGGGCCTGTTGCGCGCTAACTCATACGTAGTGGCCAAACGTCCTCCCGTTGGTGTGGCGTGGAAACTTGGAGAGGGGGTGCCAGCTCAGATGTCGTCCTCGTCATCTGACCGTGGTTCAAAATTACGAGATCCGTCCCAAAATAGACCTCGTGTTGCTTCAAAACGGGACGTTAATATAACTAAACTAAACCTTGGAACCAAGAACATTTAGCGAATTTCTTCGTAAAATAACCTCCAAATAGCGAAGTGCATTCTCTATTTAACGAACTTTTTCTTGTGATCCAATATTTTTTTCTCCCTATTTCTCAAAATATTTCTGAACATTTCAAACTTATTCTTTATTTTAACACATGTTATGGTGATCACTGACCTTGAACAGGTTTTACCAGTCGCTTAATTCACCGAGAGTAGTAAAATCGCTGTCATTCTTTGCATTTCATCCAGGACCTTTATCTACCCCCCCCCACAAAAAAAAATGTTCACTTCACTGCGAAAAATTTCATATCCCCTTTCACCTCAATGGAGCTGTCTTCTGGATTGTTGATCAGAGTCGTGCTGGTAATTTCGGTTCTTGTAGATAGAAAATGTCAAAGCGAAAGTGCTTGAGCATCAAAGAAAAAAATTTAATTCTTCATGAGGTGAATAAAGGCGTGCAGAAAAAGGTTATTGCTTTAAAATTTGGTATTCCTCCAAACAGCTTATCAACCATAATAAAAAAGTCGTGATAAGATACAAAATTATGATTCGTCGATTTTTTTGTTAAAGTCATAATCAACCTCCAAAGATTTCGCACCTTTGAAACATCTTGGATTTTTGCTTCTTCCGATAACTAATCGCATTGTGTGTATCCGCTTCAAAACTGCCTCATCCACATCTTCATAGAAAAATCTTGGATGACGTCAGAAATTTGTGAAAAATGGGTTCAAAAGTTGGTCAAACGTATGATTGCAGAGTGTCGCAAAATTGCTCTCGTTTTTGATAATTGTCCCGCCCATCCGAGGGAAATCAACCTAAAACTGAAAAATGTTACAGTTTTTTTACTTGCCACCAAACACTACATCAAAACTGCAGCCAATGGATCAAGGGGTGATAAAAAAATTTCAAAATATACCATTGCAAGAGAATAGGGCGAAAAGATATCACTGCGCTTGAGAACAATCAATCCATGCCAAAGATCAACTTACGGGAAAACATATCAGAAATTTCAAAGCATGGAACCATGATGTCACAGATCGTACTATTCGCAACAGTTTTGCCAAAGTTGGATTCTTTATCAGAAATGAGAATTCTGCAAGTACGGAGGACGAAGACGATATTCCTTTAGAGGAATTTAAAAAAAATGTGGATACAGCTAAGGGAAAAAGAAGAAATTAACGATGATGTGCTGATTGATGATTTTCTTTCACTTGATTCTGAAGCTGTAATCTCGGAAACACTAATGAATTGGATATTTTGGACAGTGTGAAAAATAAAAACAACGCAGCAATGAATTGCGATGAAGATGAAAATGGTCATGATGCAGAAATCAACAAACCTTCGTTTGATGAAATGCTAATAAATCATTTGAAACAATCCGACGCGGATTACATTTTGAAGAAAATACGCCTGAAAAGGTTTTTGGTGCATTGCAAAGATGCGAGCCGTATTATGAGAGAAAACACTTTTTCAAACAAAAAAAACTCAGACAAAATTAACAGACTTTATCAGTTTTTAAATTTAAGGACGCATGTCGCAATGTATGCTTAAAATTACTTGTTATAATAAATGCGATAATGTCAATAAAATTCATTAATTTTAATATAAAATTATTTTTTAAAATTGAAAATGCAGTGTATTCCCGGACAATGTTTTGTTTTATTCTTGTTTTCCTTGCAGATTTCTTTTTGATGGCAAGATATATAAAACAAATAGTATTAATTTACAAAATAAAGGTGCGATTGATTACTTTTTAAAATAATATTTAGTGTTTATGAATTTAAAATCTGTTTTGTGTAGTTTAAAGTATTTTAAAAGGTGAATCTATCTATTTAACGAATTTTCCATACAACGAACTTTTTTCGGGATTTAGCGACTAAAGGTATATTCTCTCTTGTGGGTTTTTTTATGAGTGGTTTTAAAATATTAAATTGATATATCTGAAACATTTTTTGAAGAACGACAAGTCAACGTCTTAATATTCAATTTTTCCGACAAAAAACTGTATAATGTTATATCATAATGTGTTTCATATACTATATCCAACATTTAATACAGAATTTGCATTTTAATGTAAAAATTCTATTTTTCTTTGAATTGCAAATTACATCCTTTTCAACGTCAATAAAAAAAGTCAAAATCACACAGTGACGTAAGTGTTTGCAAAATAAAAACAACAATAATATAGTAAACCAAAGTAAAGAAATTTTCGAATGCAGTCTAGTAGCTCATGCAAATGGTAAAAGTATGCTTCACATATTTTAATGAGTCTACTGTTTATTTTTAGTCTGGTTTATAATAAAGAGTATAAACATTAAACTGCAAAATTCCCAAAACATGTAATGGTATTGATAGTAGGTAATACAAATTTTGCTAATAACGTCTAGTAATTAGCATATTAATCAAGATATTTAAATAACTAGCGATATCGCTCCGATATACAAGTTGTTGCGAATATTGTAATTTTTTATTTCCCAAATAATTGCCGCCAACAGCTAATGAACATTCTTTCGAGATTTATTCTAATTAAATATTAATTTTCTTTTCCGTTGCTGTATTGGGATTGAGAAAACAATTGCATGTATTCCATTATCCAAAGTTTTGCTTCAAGTTGCCAACATATTTTTCACCTGAATTAATTCAATCTAAGTGATTTATTCACAAATTTTGGATATATTTTTAAAATGTGGCTAATGAATTTCTCGCTTTATTAATTAAATTTTGAGTCACTTTCCGCCAAAAATTTATAAAAACCTTTTACCACAGGATCATTTGCATGCAATATTTTAACCTCCTGTCTTTTTTCCCTTAGATGTTTCGTTTACACGCAACTACATAAAAGCAATAACTTCCGTGCAAAAATTTTTGAGAAATGAATTTGCCTCTGTACAGAATATAAATTCATCGCTGTCAAAGATTATGAATACATTTTTGAACTAACGTCCACTCCATCCTACTTTTCGTTAAGAAATGATGAATGTGGTGCGAATGTTTTTATTGATGCATTCGCCCCAACGTGCTGCTTACAGCAGACTAATTAAAGGAACAGTTCTTGAAATGAAATTACGATAAAAGAGAGGAACCGGTGGAATTTAATTTTCTTCATATTGCGTGTGGCAGGGCCACTTATTTACTGCTTATTTCAGCTGCGGCGTTAAATAATCATAAAACATTTTTAACCCCAGCTGTAGCTACTTTCACTGTAATATTGACGGAGAGTTCTTGCAATCTCCGTCAGTTTATTTGATTCTTTTAAGAATAAGGCTTAGTAACTCATGTTTTTTATACTTATCGGACAATGTAGCAATGATTACTCTCTTGTTAGAATGCCAATATTACATGGTAGTTGGATTTTAATAAAAGGTAAGTTGGTACAGACATGCCTATGTGCTCCAGAAATTCAGAAAGAACAATTAATTTGCAGAAAGTGGACGAATGTTATTGATAATGGTTGTTGAAGATATAAAAATATATAATGACGAGAACTGTCATTTTACTAGAAGCATCAAGTCGATGTGGCGGTCGTTGCAAGAAAATGGATATCAGATTACAATTTCAAATCGGGGTATCTTGCATTTATGGCCTACTAGTTCTACTACGCAACATGGCCCGAGATAAATTCAAAGCCATTCTTTATTCAGTATCATTGATTTTATCAATTCCGTTACTACATCTTTCTTTCAAAATTTTGCTATGTATGATATTATTATATTCTGCCACAACGTCAGCCCATCCATAGGTAATAGGAAGACACCCGAAATACATTTGCGTCTATATTTTACGTTCACTTCAATGGATTATCCGTTATAGATTACCCGTTTTGGAGGAGTTTTGTGGCAGACAAATAGGCAGATACATGTATTTTCCGTTTTATACTATAGATTACCTATTTTGGAAGAGTTTTGTGACAGACAAACAAACAAGCGCATGCATGTTCTGTTTTATATTATAGATATAGAGTTGCATTAAATATATTCTGCGAAAGATCGGCTAAGCTTATCTTACAAAGGTAACCTCAAAAGTAGGTCTACCCCCGCCCTGCCTTGGCATCCGGGTCATCTGAATGACAGCCCCTGCAATAGCTTCGAGTACTGATGCCGGAGTCCTAGTAGCCATTCATCTGGCCACGGTCCGACCCCTCCCGAAGGAGGTATGTACTATCACTGATGGAGGAACCTACAGCCCCACCATTACTATACCCCAGAGAAGCGAGTTCCTGCTTACTTATCAGGCAGCAACTCATCCTTGTAGTCGCTGTGCCCCCGGGGGATATCTTACACGGGTAAGCTTATCTAAAAATTCAGTTCGGGATGAGACTTGGTATATTAATAGTATACTTTTAGGGTGTTCATCCATTAAAATAATAAAACGCAATAGCCAGCCAATTCGGAGAAAATAGCCCTCAAAATTTAGGCAGAAATTATATAAGAGTAAGTTGCCGTCCTTAACAAGAAGCGAATTGGCGCTGTCGTTAGAGCATTTGCTTGCTAGCATTTTATTCAGGGTTCCAATTCGCTTCCGCCTTTTATTTTTTTCAAAATATATTTTGAAATTAATAATTTTTAATTAAATTTAAAATTTATAAATATGTTTTATTAAAATATTAATGATTTTTTATCCATTAAATATTTTTTCATTCATATGATATTTGAATTCTAGTTAAAATTTAATAATTAAATAATTATAAAAACCACTTTAATGTAGTTAAATAATAACTATAATTACTATTGTCATTAAATGTCATAACAATTAATGACATTTAATGGAGTAATTTAATCATTGGAGTAATTTA
>BGPR01000007.1:3641121-3655351 GCA_013235015.1 Araneus ventricosus | reverse complement strand
GCGGAAGAGAGAATTTATTTACAATTATTTAAATGTTTAAAAATTAAATTATAACTATAATTCAAGTATCATATGCATAAACCGTTATTATATGCAGAAAATGACTGAAATTTTAATTAAAATATTTATAAATTGTTAATTTAATTTTAAATTATTAATTTTTAAAATTATTTTGAGAAATAAAAAATAATAATTATGAATACAACTTTAAAGATGAATAACAATAACTATGGTTATCTCATAATGAATAAGTTTCATGTAAGCTATTTTTATTTGTAACTTTTTGAAATTTTTCTACATTTATTAATTTTTATTTACATGCAAGAACCAGATTGATAATTCTCATAACACTGGAAAAAATATTTTTACATCTTGCACGATTATTAAATGGTGTACTTTCTTTAGGAGATCTGTTCAGAAACAAACTTCAAATTTTGGACCATTTTCCTATGCATTAATAGTTTACCAGATGACCTCTCTTTTCCGGTCAAAACTGGTTCCGTGAATTTGAAACGAAAATTTTGTAACTACGTCAATTGAATAATTTAAAAATTTTGTTGACGTTTAATGATAATAGCTATTATAGTTGTTATTTAACACCATTAAATTTGTTTTTTATAATTATTTAACTATTTAACAGTTATAACTATAATTCAAGCATCATATGAAAAGATTATTTGATTAATATTTTAATAAAAGATGTGTATAAATTTTTAATTTAATTAAAAGTTAATAATTTCAAAAAATATTTTGCAAAAAAAAGGCCGTGGATTTGAACCCTGACGAAAAGATTATCAAGGAAGGAGTACTCTATCGACCTAGAAATTCGCTTGTTATCAATGACGGCAACTTACTGATATATAAGCTCTGCCGAAAGTTTGAGGGCTAATTTCTCTGAAATGGCCGGCTATTGCCTTTATTATTTTAATGGTTGAACACCCTAAAGGTATGCTATTAATATACCAAGTCTCATCCCGAACTAAGTTTCCCTAGTCGTGTCCTCCCTTTGTTAGCGCCAGTAGTTGCAGCAGACGGATAATACCTGCTCAACATAAATCAACTAGCATCATTAACAGTGCCAGATGTGCAATTCCGAGGTTTGAAAACGTCCACGTGTTCGTGGAAATAGCTCACTTCAAATCAAACGACATTAACTACTGTATTGTACGTACCGTATAGGAATTCTATTCTGTACTCGCGAGCTTCATTATTATCATTCACTTTTTTTATTTTTACCAGACAAAAAAGCGATACTATTCAAAGATAAAGAATAACAGACAAAAACTAATATGAAAGGATTAAATTGGACGTAAGCACACGGTGTCGCACACCTGTAATATGTTGGACGGGAACATATGCATGAGAATGTGCATGTCGATTTTGTTTTATTTCCATCCTGAGGCTTCGAGGCACGCTAATTAGAATTCTGTAAATACAACCGTATGTCTGTACGCCTCTGGATTTTCAT
Source organism: Araneus ventricosus (assembly GCA_013235015.1). Classification (NCBI taxonomy): domain Eukaryota; kingdom Metazoa; phylum Arthropoda; class Arachnida; order Araneae; family Araneidae; genus Araneus; species Araneus ventricosus. The sequence continues at coordinate 3,653,883 of BGPR01000007.1, read as the reverse complement.
TTGTGCGCATTCAGTAAGCAGAAGGGCATTTCAATGTTGATGCGGAAACGATAATAAAACTAAAGTGCTAAATATAATAGTTTTAGGAAGGCAATCTTTATTATTGTAGAAAAGGTTGAGTTGTAGGAGCGATAACTTAAAACCTCATTAGTAGTGACTGCCGCTTATTAAATCCCAAACTATAAAAAAGATATAAGATCCCAAGAACTCACCACTTTCGAAAACACCTCACAATTTTCATATGCAGTGTCGACTCGTGCACCCGTAGCAGTGAGGGTGCTGAAACCTATAGGGGAGAGTGGGGTAAAATCGGGTAGTGGGGTAAAACCGGGTACCCTTGGTTCTGGCATTATTATTTTTACTATCGAGCAGATAGATACTGAATTACATTCTACTAGTCAAGAAAAAGGAACAGTCATAGTGGCGTGTGGTAGCTGTTTAATTCACTGATTCTGTGAAGGTTTATTTGTTTTAAGAAGTCAACTCTACATGTTCGTTTGATTCTAAACTATCCTTACTTAAAAATCATTAGAGCTATAAAAACTATATTTAGTCCAACTTATTATTCGTTTACTAAGGTTTTATATCCTATCAAGCAGTAAGGATTTACTCCATTAATTGCGCGGTTATATATCGTTTTTTATAACCTTTGGGTAAAACTGGATACTCCAAGTGGCGTAATACCGGGACAATCAGTATTGATGATTCCTCCGATGAAGACGATAAAAACACATCAGACGTTGATTGTTTATATTTTAATGATTTATTCTCTAATTTAAATAGATGAGAAGGGTTAATCCAATGTAAAAACTGCCTTAGCTGTGCCCGCGAAAGCTGCAGTGGCGCGGAGGAAGAAGACAACTCCTTTACATGCGAATTTTGTTACTAATATTCTTACATTGTCATATAAAATAAAAATGATTGCAACTTTTTAGCTGAAAATCGAGTTTTCCTAATTTCCCATAACATTAACATGCGTACCCGGTTTTACCCCACTAGTGGGATAAAACTGGATAGTTTGACTTTTTTTCATAAAAAAAATCATTGATAAAAGATTAATGAAACTGTGACTTTTCTAGAAAGATTTATTGTACTCCGATAAACAATGAATATTTTAATAAAATTTGACAAGCTCTATGTCCGATATTTTAGCTCCAACAGACCTTCGAACCATAGCTACCCGTTTTTAACCCACTTCCCTACTACATTGCGCTTTGATGCTTTTCGGCATAACTTAAATTTTGCCTCTCTTATTAATTTTAGAACGGGGTTGGCGAGCTTCAGCGAGCAGGGGGCAAAGGCCTCTAGTATTAGGAGGAAAGAAATTTACTATAACGTGTACTGAGAGAAGAAAAGTGAGATAACCCAAGTTCCTCCAACAACCTATATTATCTTACATCAGTAGCGAACACACTAGTCAACTGATTTAATGCCAATTGACAAATTTTCCTAGTGTTTATGATTAAAATATATAAAAATAAATCATTTGATTAGAAAAGATGGGAAATGAATTAAAATCAGCATTAACTTTCTTTGAGTATTCTAAATACCAATAAAAATATTGCATAATTCTATAAAGTTTTGAAATGATATTAACCTATTACCTACAGGGCACACTTAAACATATAGAAAGTGGACAGAATTGATTTTTATGTTATATATATTTAATAAATAAAGGATTGAAACCATTTAAAACATCTTTTATTTTTATTAGAGTTAAAAAATGTTGCGAAAGTGCAACACTGGGATGAAGCAGTGTAATTTATTTTAGAATTAAAAGGAATTATTTAAATTCATTTTGCTGAAGTGGGATAGTGGGAATTATTGTAAACCGTTACTGCTACTGTTCTTACAGCGCCTCCCTCTTTTTACTATCGAGATTCCCCATTATCATAAGGTTTGATGGTGCCTTTTCATTTTTCTCAAAGTTAAACTTCGTTTTCATATTTAAGTGTGAAAGAATTAAAATAAATTCAGTCTTGAAATTTTCAGTGAAATTTCAAATCTTTCTTAATAATAGGTACTGTGTATATACACAGAGTTCACAAAATTCATATTTAAAAAAACCATTAAATTAATATTGCGAAAACGCAACACTAGCATTCAGTGGGTTAAATCAAATAATCATTTGCGGTTACTTCAGTTACGCTCCATTTCTACTTTACTTTTGAATCCAGAAAATTTTTAAAAACTTTGCAAAACTAGTCCAAAAAAATAGTAAACTTTCATTGTATGACTTAATAAATAAAGGATTGAAACCATTTAAAACATCCTTTATTTTTTATTAGAGTTACAAAATGTTGCGAAAGTGTAACACTGGGATATAACAGTATAATTTATTTTAGAATTAAAAGGAATTATTTAAATTCATTTTGCTGAAATGGGACAGTGGGAATTATTGTAAACCGTTACTGCTACTGTTCTTGCAGCGTCTCTTTTTACTATCGAGATTCCCCATTATCATAAGGTTTGAATGGTGCCTTTTCATTTTTCTCAAAGTTCAACTTTGTCTTCATATTTGTGTGAACGAACTAAAATAAATCATTCTTGAAATTTTCAGTGAAATTTCAAGTCTTTCTTAATAATAGGTACTGTGTATTTACACAGAGTTCACAAAATTCATATTTAAAAAAACCATTAAATTAATATTGCGAAAATGGAACACTAGCATTCAGTGGGTTAAATCAAATAATCATTTGCGGTTGCTTCAGTTACGCTCTTTTCTACTTTACTTTTGAATCCAGAAAATTATAAAAAACTTTGCAAAACTAGTCCAAAAAAATAGTAAACTTTCATTGTATGACTGAATGCATTCAGTAAAAAAGCACAAGTTACGTCGTATAAGGGAAAAACAATATTATCATGGGATTTCCTTTCACTTAACCTTTATTGATAAACTAAAATTGAACACGAACAGCTTGATAGATCAATACAGCCCCTGAAACATAAAATTCTTAAAGTCTGAACTAAACTGGATAAAAACAGTAAAACCAAATGCAATAAGAGTGCTTCTGGGAGAGCAGTCTTGGGTTTTGCTGGAGCAGAGCATCTCTAAGGCATACTGGAAATTAGATTACGTATCGTGTCTGTACTAATTTTTTGGTGGAGTACAAGATTTTTTCCTTTTTACTTCCCCTATCTTTATTTGCAGTGTTATATTCCTTATTGCTTTATTCATCACATGTCACTGATGTTATTTGTTTCGAATGTTAGTTAATGTGATTTGTTACCGGAGATATTATTTTGAGTGCCAAATGGGAAATAGTAAAGTAAACTGATAGTACAATTGTGTGTAATTGTCATGCAACAGTGAGGGTTAAATGTTTTTGTATGGTTCTATAAAAGGAAAAGTATACTTTTTTTGCAATTAATGTTTTTGAAAGCATGCATTGGATAAGGAAATACTTGATTTTAAATATTTTTATTCGTTAAGTTAATTCTTTGTTGCTTTATCGAAGTCAGGTCAATAATATCATTTGTTTTGCATGACTTAACTAAACATCTTTAAATGTATATCTATTAGTTAATTTACAAGTTGTGATCAGTATCTTTTCTGTAACTGTGTATACAGGAGAGTACAAAAGCAGAGATTAAATTATAAGAATTATACAGAGTACTTTATTATTTACTATACAGGGAGATTCAAAATTGTTAGGAGAAGTAGAAAGCGAAATGGCATGCCGGAATCACAAAAGAATGTTTAACCTGGAACGCTAGCCGGATGTGTCCAGGATAGACAACAGATGCAGAAATAACAACACTAGCGAGTGAAAAATCTTTATACCTTACACTTGAATGCACATTTCCAAAAGCTGCTGAAAGTTCTTACCATTCACAATCATGCATGTTTCACAGCGGTGACGCATGTATTAGTGAACCCTTTCGAAAATGTCCGACATTTTATGGACACTTGCAAAGCCGATGAAGATTCTTGCAGCGAGGGCGGTATATCCATCATCTTAGCATTCTTAAACTGATGCATGCTTTCCATAAGCAGTCGGCACTTTAAATGACTGGTATAGAAATCCAACTACAGCGCCCTCTAATTCATCCGGTTGACGTTTCAGGCCATATTTTCCTATGTGATGTATGTTTGGTTATGGGTTTCCTACATCCTCTAGCATTTTATTTTCTGTATTTTGAAACACTCAGTATATTTTTGATACTGTACGTTTCTTCTTTTGGGGTGTTGCCAAACATATAGATGTATTTCCAGAAAAAAATGTCCCATTTAACCTTCCTATGGGGGTTAGAACTTCATCTGTTGTATTGCCATCGGGAATACACAAATGTGTGAAATTTCAGAACTCTAGTACATTAAGAAGTGAGTGAAAAATCTATTAAAAAATTCCATTTCTATAAACATGAGAACTTAAATTCAGCAAAAAAGTGTAAGAAGTAGTAAAATTACAACTTGCATAGAGAGTCCTCTGGTAATATTTGTATGAAAGGCCCAGAAATTCACTAATTTAAAGGCTTACATTGAAGCATTGTTAAAAAATATCGAACAGAAAAACGCACTGTTCATCTATGTGAAACAACTTATCAATATATTCATAAAAAATAATTACCCATATTAATCAACCAATAACAGAAATTTTTATTGAAACACTCCAGCAGATAACATTACGTGCGGATATATTGCTCAACGTCTCCAACGTTACATCATCCGTAAGATAATTTTCTTAAATTGTTCACTTTAAAGCCTGTATTTAACGTTATGTTTTATCACTAAATAAAACTGTCAAGAACAGTTAACAAATCGCTAAGTATTATCATTTCATCCTTTCTGTAACATTTCATCTGTGCTTCCATTCTTTTGACTCGTTGCATAAGTTTACTACAAAGCCGACAACTAGGCCTCGTTTTTTTCTTCTTTCATTCCATTTTGACTTCATCACTGACTCCTTTTTTTTCTCTTGAAGACGCGAATCGCATTCATCGGTGCTTTTGAGTGATGGCATTTTAACTTGTTAATTTGTCACTGTAATGTATATCTTTCTGAAGGAGGAAGCGACATATTTTTTTTAGCTTGATTAAAGCTGTCGACGTTGAAGTTTAAATTTAGTCCGGGTTATTTCCTGCTGAATGATGTCGTAACTGAAGCATATGAGATGATATCTATTGTTTCTTTACACAGCTCACCTTACATGAGGGGAATGTGATATCTATAATTTGATATTGATTCTTAATACAGGGTGGTCATAAATTATTGAAACCATTTCAAAAATTAAAAAAACTAATAATTTTACAACTGGCGTTTCTTTTAAATGAGAGAGCAATAATTTTTTTTTCAGATAGGTGCGTACCATTACGGCGTTCTAAATTTGCTACAGCGAGAGATTCCTACCGATCAGCAGAAGCTGATGCACGATAATTCGAAAAATATTCTGTTTTCTAATTACAGTTGATTTAACAAATTAAAGAGCGTAAAATTCCCTACAAATACATGCTTTTATTTTCCTTCCAGCTTTAATAGTTTCTCAAATAATGGCTCTCAAAAATGGGAGATGTCCAATAATTTACGACCATCTAGACCGCAGTAACGGTGTGTTATCTATCTACAAAAGAAAGAAAAAACTTTTTTTTAAATGCGCTCTCATTTGAAAGAAAAACCGTAGTTGTAACATTATTAGTTTGCTTTGTAGTTGTAACATTATTATTGCTTTGATTTTTCTTCTAGCTTTAATAGTTTCGCAGATAATAGCACTCAAAAATGAGAGTTGTCCAGTAATTTACGACCACCGTAACGGTTACCAATCTGAAAAAAAAAAAAAAAACGTTTTAAAATGCGCTCTCATTTTAAAAAACCGTAGTTGTAACATTATTATTTTTTTTATTAAATTTTGAAATGGGTTCAATAATTTTTGACCACCCGGTAATTTTATCGTCATTTCTTTATAATTAACTCTTGATGTACTTTTGGATTGCAGTAGAGTTGTTTTAATTTCAATAAGTTCAATTCACGTAATGTGATTTCTGTGTTGAAGGACATAGGTTAAATTTTACTGTGATGACCGAAGTTCCTCATCTTGGTGTGGCGTAGAAGTATTGAGAGTTAGACGCCGACTCAGATACTGTTTTGAACTTCTGACTACGGCTTAAAATAACGAGAACCGCCTCCAAACAAGGCCGGATTAAGCCCTGTAGAGGCCTATAAGCAATACAAGCTTTGGAGCCCTCTTATTCCCAAAACCAAAGGTTGTTAATTGATTTCCAATTTGGGAGGCCTAGTGTTAAGGTATCGGCCTCAGAGCCGCAGGGTTCCAAGCTCGAAACCCTATTCCACTGAAGATCCGTCGTGTATTGGGCTTGTTGCACGTTAAGTCATACGTAGGGGGTCAAATGTCCTCCCGCTGGTGTGGTGCAAAAATACCCACACTGGTCTGTTTACCACATATTGTCTGTTTAACTTAATATTATTATCCTGAAATAAGCAAATGTCAGAAAAATTCAGGATGTGCCTACAGCTGTGGGTGATAATCAAATCGAATCACTTTTCGTGAGTTATCTGAAAACTGCAGTATTGGCTATGGTTCAGTTGAATCCATTCTGACTGAAGATTTGGATGTGAGACGTAGTTTGCCAAATTTGTACCGAAACTGCTCACTGCAGACCAAAAAGAAGATCGTCTCTCAGCTGCGCCCTATCTCCCTAAATGCACTGAAAACGAGGAAAAGTTTTTGAAAATGATTGTTAAAGGGTTATGATTCGTAGGTTTATGGGTATGATTCAAGGAGATGGAGCATTCAAAGAGATCGAGAGCAGTGCGCAACTCACATTTCTCTGCCATAAAAAATGCGACGACATCACAGTACATACATTCTTCACAGCTCTACTGTGCATAGATGGGGGTCGCTACGACCTTGTAACTTTTGACACATGCGTGGGCGGGTTCACGATCAATATCTGCCAAGAGTCTTCACTCTGCGTGTTTCAGATTTGGCACCAGTTTCGATACTTTTTGATCACTCGCCGTATTTTATTCAGGCACCATTTTTACGGTTGAAATGATGTCGATAAGCAGATGCGTATCGACAAGCATCGAATCATGAAGGGAAATATTATTATTATGCAACATCTTTTTTTTTTTTATCAAATTGTAAAACCTAAATTTTAATTTTTTTATCTTATGATATTTGGGAGAGGTTGAAAGTTCCATTTTCTTTTATTTCCATCAACAATTGTGAATAATGATAATGATAAAAGTCAGCTTATGTGACGCCATAGTCATATGACAAGCGTAATACTCATGTCCTTTAACACATAACAGCTCGTTGTCTTCCACTTTACTGTGAGGTCATGTCTTCTTATCTTCAGCAATATGCACAATGGATTCCAAAATTATATAGGCACAGCTCACTTGACATCTGTCACGTGATCTCGAATTGACTCCTTGAAAACATTTCTATGTAGGGACAATTTTTTCGAATATTAGTTTATTATTTTACAATAGACATATGTGCTACCAGTAATAAAATAATTGTTTTTGTAGTTTGGATCTCGATCCTGAGTTTCTTTGCTTGCTAAACATAATAATAGTTAAGTTTAATATAAATAAAATCATTCATAAAACAACGTTTGAGTTACAGTACCGTGACAAGCAAGTTAAGTGAGAGTTGAAAACGATGTTTCGGTCTTGCCGATTGAAAGCACATTCATTTAAACAATGTTGTTTCATGTACTTCAAAACGCTGCAAATAAAATTTGTATTCAAACATCACCGCACAAACATAGGCAGAACAATCAACAAAAACTTCTGAATCAGTTGCCTCTGCATACAAAAATCTTCCTGATTTTGTAATAAGAGATACGGTCGATCTCTAACAAGGACAAGGACTTTCTCTTGAATATCTAAGTCTAGATTTACCTAAATTATCAATAGCTGAAATCTGTATTTTCATTCGAGATCTTGTGCCTAGCCAGCATGGTTAAATTTCGAGGGCCATGGAACTCCAAAGGGAAATAGCGAGGGAATAACATCAGCATTCCTAGCAGCCGCATATGCTACAGAATCTTAAACCTCGTTTATCATAGCATCTTTTGTGTGGATGCTATCATCCTACTGGAATGCACTCGTGATGATCGCGGGATTTAATTAGGGAAATTTAAAGGGAATCTGACTTACAGTAGTCGCTGTTTGCCAATTCCAAGTGGAGGACCTGTAGAGTTTCACATGCTCAGCGGACTGACGTCTGGTAATAGTAATAAGCTCGAATTTACAGACGTCTTTGTCTAGGGGTGAATGGTTTATGTTTTTAGTTTCACTACTCGTGGCTAGATATTAAACAGCTTAGTAGGAGTTTCGAAGTTTGTCACTAAAAAGCGAAGATGAGATTTATGCCATGTATTGTGGCATCAGAATTTATGTGAACAATATAAAGTTACCCAGTAAACTAAATATACCCAGTTTTAAACCTGCAACCTGAATGGAACTATTTAGGCATACTTTTGGAGCTCATCAGTTGATATTTTAAATTATTATCGTGGGTATTTTAAATTGTTTAATTTATTTTTATTTAATTTTATAATTAATTTTTTTATTTAATTTAATAATTAATTTTTTTTTAATTTAATAATTAATTTTTTATTTTAAATTATTAATTACGCATGGAAACAGTAATAATTATTTTTATTTTCAATTACTAATTATGTCTGGGAATAGTATTAGTTAATTTTTTAATTTTAAATTATTAATTCGTCTGGCAATAGTAATAAGCTCGAATTCACAGATTTCTTCTTCTTGGGGTGAATAGTTTATGTTTTCAATTTCACTACTCGTGGTTAGATATTAAACAGTTTAGGAGGAGTTTCGAAGTTTATCACTAAAAAACGAGGATGAGATTCATGCCATGTATTGTGACATCAAAGTTTATGTGAATTATATAAACCAGTTTCAAACCTGCAGCCGGAATGAAGCTGTTATTATCATTAAATTTTCAAAATATTATTTTAAATTGTTTAAAATATCACATTATTATAAATTATCCAAAATATAATAATTATTTTAGCAAAAAATATTGATGCATGATTTTTTCTTAAATATTTAATTGCTTAAAATTTTCTACTTTTATTACTAAAAATATTTTAGTTTTCTGATGGCACAATGCGTGGCATAAATCATGCATTTTGACATCATAATTTATGTAAACTACATAAAAGCAGATTTAAATCTATAGTCGAAATGGACTAGTTTTAGATACACAAGAGTATAGTATTTCCAAATATTGTTTTGAAATACTTAGAAGATAATTAAAAATTATTAAAATTATTATATCCATGCTACTTATTTACGAAACAGTAATGATTTTAACATGAAATATTTGTTGTGCAGTTCATTAACTGTCTCTTAGATATTAAATAGTTTAGGAGTTTCGAAGTTTACCACTAAAAAGACACGATGAGATTTTTGCCATGTTTTGTGGTATTAGAATTTATGTGAAGATTATAAAAGCAGCTTAAAACCTGCAGTTAGTCTAATATATTTTGGAAGTTCATGAATATATTTAAAATTATTATTATTATGGCTCATTTAAAATATAATTCTATATTATTTATCAGTATAATTTATTCAAAATATAGTGAATATTTTAGCATGAATTATTGCAGCACATTTCAATAACTGTTTTTAAAATATTTAATATCTTAGAAGTTTCCGCCTTTATTTCTAAAAAGCCCCGATGAAATTTATGCCATGCATTGTACCATCAGAATTTATGCGTGCGATATAAAAGCAGTCATAAAACTGTTAACTCGGTGGATCAGTTTTAAATACGCAAGACTATGATGCAGTAAAACCTCGGTTAACCGAAACCCGGGTTATTCGAAATGCCTCTGAAATCGAAAAAAAAAAAAAAAAAAAACTGTACTGCAGGGAAATAATCGCGAAGGCGAGACTTTTTTTGCAACAATATCCCTACTTTTTTCTTTTAAGCCACCCCAAGAAGGTCAGTGATTAATTTTAGAATGCTAAAACTAAAATTAATGGGTATTAACAATATTTTTTACCTGTCCCTGTCTTGTGCATTGTGCGCGACAGAGGATTAACTTTAATAAAGAACATAAGTGTAGACCACAAAGAGAGTTTTGAATTCGTTTTACACTCCAAACTTTTCTGAATTACATATTGTAATTAGATACAATTGCATTATGTAATTAGATACAATTAGCCGAAAAAAATTGCTATCCGAAACGGCTTCCCCCTTTTAGTTCGGATAATCGGGGTTGTACTGTATTTCAAATTATTCTTTTGTTATACTTAAAATTATTATAAATTATTAAAATATTATATTATTATAATTTAATAACAAGATAGTAATGATTTTAGATGAAATATTGCCGTGCAGTTTTCGGGGCGATTGAATAGATAACCTACAGCTAAGCTACTTTTGTATCAGCCTATACGTAGAGGAAAAAATCAGCTGGTACAATATGATATTGCTTATACTAGAGACAAGGTCAACAACTTACTTTTTTTTATGAAAATTTATACTGGCATATTAATCAGCTAATCTATTAATTTACAAATTAACAAATACATAAGTTTACTAATCAACTAATACATCAATGTAGTAATGGATTTATCTAAATTTTACTAATCATTTTAATCTACTAATCCATTAATTTAATAATCATATTAATCCATTAATTTACTAATCAACAAATGCATCTGTTTTACTAATCATTTAATACATCAATTTATTAATAAACTTATCCAAACTTTACTAATCGTATTAATCATCTAATCCATAAAGTTGGTCGTACAAGCAAAAAGAAACTATGCGTTTTTGAAAAGAAAAAATGGCAGTAGACATAATTTGACAAAGATCTACAGAAGCCAAGACTGTTGATTAATTCGAAATCTTCCTCATGTCAAGCTTTAAGAAAGATGAATCATTTTATTTAATGCAGATAGAATGAAATAAATAGACACTGACTATATGAAGTCTTTGAGATCTTCGTAAACAGAGAGAAAGGATAAATAAGCATTCCTGTATTTATTCAATACGATATATGTGCAATTAATATTAGATTATGAGAATTCATTTTCCATTTTAAAAAAAGATATGTTTTCGTGAATAGACAAAAAAATAAATAAAAATGGAAAGAAGACCCTTTCAAAAGAAATTTAAACTTTTGTCGAGCTGAAAGATCGTGAGTATGCAATATCCCATTATTTTCTAATTTTTGCAGCAAATATCAAGCAGTTTCTTCCATTTCAAACAGTTTTGCGCAAATAATAACTGTCTGGATGCTCTAGAACGCATATGCTCAACAGATTTACATATCACACATATGCTCACATTTTTATTGATGCAGCACTGGCTGTAATGATTGAATATTTGTGAAATTTAAAGATAAATGGTATGTTGTCTTAAATATTAGATTACGGTCGAAAATCATCTCAAATATCCATTTAAAATGGGGATTTTGAAGAATAAACGTGAAAGTTCACATTCCCCTTTAATAGGAATTAAAAGATACGACTTATCTTCCATTTCTACTGCCAGTAAGAAACCTATTCTTACCTTCCCTCTAACAATCAATCTAGCTTTTACATATCTGGTAATACAGTGGGAAAAGGGAGTAAAATTATCTATAGGGCGATTGGAGGCCCAACCAATAAGCTATGCAAGGAAGTGACGCTCTAATGATTTAGTTATATTAACGTTCCGTTTTGAAGCTATACAAGGCCTATTTTGGGACGGCCTTGTACCTCTGGGCCCTGGTCAGGGGGTGGCCACTGCCACCTATCCAAGCTTCTGTGCCTCACCAGCGGAAGGGCCTTTGAATCTAGATCTCGGATTGGGCGATCGCGGGGCCCAAATAAACCGCAGTTTTTCCATGGAATCGGGTCTTGAACCCGTGACCCTATGGTCGCAAAGCACGAGGCTCTGCCACGATGCTATCGTGGCCCCCATAGTATGGTTTAGAGGTGCAACAGTTGTGTCAATCCGCACGCAAGTGATTAAAATGTGTGTAAAGCATATCTATGCCATCGGTAAAGGAAGGGTTGAAGTTAATCTTATTTTTTAACGAGTTATGTTAGCAATAAATTTAATTTTTAGTTTAGAAATAAATTCATTTAAGTTTTAGTAATTTAGAGGGTTTTTTTATTCCGATGGATTAAATTTCGAGAAAATATTTCGAAAAATTAAAAAAAGATTGATAAATTTTAAACAGTCATTTTAGAAAAAAAATATAATATTATCTAATATTTTTAGTACATATTATATTCTAACATTTGGATAATGATGTCAAAGATTCAAAGGTTAAATTCTGCTTAAGGCAGCTCTTCTTCAAGTAATAAAAAGCTCTAATGTTAAGAGTTTTTAAAGTAGGAAGCAAATTAAATGCTATATTATTAACACCAAATTCTTATGCCAGATTTAGCGTGCAATAGGCCATATTAAATAAGTCCATCAGGATGTGATAAAAGCATAGTAAAGAATGAAACAGAATTTTCAGATTAAATAGCTATATTACTCTAAAAAAAGATCCGAGAAACTTTGATTTTCAATAATTCAATTCGATTTCAAAGCAATTAATGAAAGCATCAGACAATTGACATAGTAAGCATAATTATGCGAAAGTATTATGACGCATTACCTTAAAATTACTAATAATTATTACTATAGTTAGATTATAAATTGGAATATAATTCTTCGGCAGTAGTTAAGTCGGTTTTTGATAAAGCTATCTTAGAATAATATTAAATGGTAGTTGTTTGTATAACTTAAATGTTTACTATTAATAATATTT
>BGPR01000007.1:3608751-3641111 GCA_013235015.1 Araneus ventricosus | reverse complement strand
TTTTGCATTTTGTGTCATTTCTCTCAATAAGGACACTATGTTTAGGAGGGCTCTAAAACATAAATTTTTCAGACAGGAGATTTTAGTAATTTTCCCGTTGATTTCACGACATTCGATATTAATATTATTGAAAAATTGCGACTTGGGCATTAATAGGTTAAGAGCTGTCTGAGGTCATAAGCCTAAGAACAAATTGTCATTCGTATCTTAAATGCCTGACTTTTTTGCGTATTAGACCATCACACTGATATTCTGTATTTTTTTATCGAATAAAAAATATAGAAACATCGGTTGGCTATCATCAGGAGCATTTAAGCGTCTAGCGAAATATATTCCAATTATTCTCTTCATTAACTGTTACTTTCAGGCCCCATTATTCGGTGACTTTGTATCCATTCGATTGTTTAATCGGATGGAAGAATGGCCTGAAAAGTAAGAAGAATCTAGGCTAATGTAATTGAGGGCGTCTAACTATTTTGCCTTATGGAAATTCTCTTGAACTTTGATCTACAAGCAAAGTACTTCAAATTAGAAAAATTCTTGGGAGTTAATTATTCAGAAGTATTTTCGAAATAAAAGGTATGGCGGCTTTTATTTTCTACTTGCCGTGATAAAAAAATCAGGAAGTCCAAAATTAATCGGAAAAATGTTTGTTAACTTGATTAAAGTCTATGTTTTAATAAATGATATGTTTATATCATTGTGTCTTTTCCATCATGAATTCTGTAAATGATAATGGACACAAAACAGTAGTAAAACTAAAACCAAGAGTAGAGTGATATCTGCTCTTCAAAATGGTATATAAAATGAATATATTAAAATAAATATTTATGTATTTTAAAACAAGTATCAAAGTCAAATAATATATAAAACCGGCATTATTTTCCTCTGAACCTAATAGTTTAGTTTAGTTAGATTAATATCCCATTTTGAAACTACACGATAGCTATTTTTGGACAATTGTAGTCAGATGATGAGGATGGCACCGATTCTTTGACACTTGATCCGAGCCAAAATAGCCCTTCCTTTGAAGAGCTTTTACGATCAAGTATCTATTTCACCCCTTGACCTATGATTTTATTTAACCTTCTGAATAGAGACCACATCCTATTTAGGATGTTTATAGTTATTTCAATCTAGAAACAGGTAAAGAACACCTGAGACACATAAGCGAGTCCAAACGACCTTTCTTTCTTAGATAAAATAAATTGCTATCTTTACTTGATTACAGATTTAAATATTAAAAATTCTGCCATTTAATGCTCGAATCAGGCAGGCTGTTGTAGGTGAAGAGTTTAAGGTTTAAAGGTAATGAAACAGATAGTACAGGTTGTCCTACATTGATGTCCCTGATTTCATAATGTTTTTATTTTTAGTGATTACTTTCAGTTTAATTTTTTTTGCAGATGTGTTTTGTAAACAGACTTAAATTTTTAAAATTCTACCACTCAGTGCTCGATTCAGACACATTTGTCGGAGAAGGGGTTGAGGGTTAATGGTTATGGAATGGATAGTACGGGTAGTCCCATAATCATACCCCTGATTTTATACTGCTTTTACTCTTTAGTGATTAATTCCATTTTAATTTTCTTTTGAATATGTGTTTTGTATTCAGATTTAAATATCAAAATTTCTGTCATACGATGCACGATTCAGACACACCATTGTAGGTGAAGAGGTTAAGGTTTAATGGTAATTAAATAGACACTATTGTTTAGCAACGGATTCGGAAACTCTCCGCGGTTTTGCGCATGCGCAGGGCGGAGTTATTTTCATCAAAATAGGGGGAAAGTGAAGAATGAAAGGGTGATGTTTACATTTTACTGAGCGTGATCTAGCAAAGAACTCCGGAAATGCGCTCATATGACTCACTGCCTGACACCCCTTTCCAGTATAAAATTGTCCAAAAGTGGCAGTCTCGGAATCCGTTGCTGAACAGTACAAGATTGTCCTATAATTATGACACCCTGATTTCATAATGTCTTAACCCTTTTTTGATTACTTTGATATTTTTTCTCTTGCAGATTTGTTGGGTCCGCCGTTAAGTTGTATATATATTTACTAGGAAAAATTAACATGCTACTTAATCGGGAAACATGGCTTTCATACAAGATAAAGCTAATTGTGTGTTGAGGCTATTTGTAAGGCTGGTTGGCTGAGACGAAATCCTGAAAAAAGGAGGCATCCGAAGTTTCAAATTGTCTATGGAAAACAGACATCGGATGTAAAATAAATAAAATCTTGGATTCAAACTTTTTAAAAACTTTCATTTAACTTAACTGGTTTCATATATATATATATATATATATATATATATATATATATATATATATATATATATATATATATATATATATATATATATATATATATATATATATAGATAGATAGATAGATAGATATATCGAAGACTTACAAAATGAACCAGAGCTATAAACAACAAAATTTAATATTTGAACCACAGACAAACTAATTCAAAAAGGGAGGAGGAAACAGTTACACTATGGTAAACATAAATTATAAAAGGAATATCCTTCGTCTAACCAGGTGAATGATCTTATGAAGCAGTACATCCACGCAGTGAGAAATATTTTTTATTATATTAAATGTGGCTTTTGTAGTATGGGATATAATGGGCAAACAGGTAACGCATTAAATATAAGATTAAACGTTCATCGCTCCTACATAAAAAATTATAAGAATGAGGGAAAGTTCAACATCGAGTTTAATCATTTTAAAAGACATGATTTTAATAAGATTTCTGTATATATTCTTGAGATGTAAAACTTAGACTACAGAAAGAAAAATTCTATATGTTAAAAATAAAAACCATTACACCTTATGGCCTTAATGACATTTTCCAAAACAAAATGATTAATCAGAACTAGAAGATTTGTGCCCGCCTAAGACGGACTTTTAGCCTGCAAACCATATCCCAGAACTAATTGTACATTTTGTCACGAAAGATGTAGTACAAAATCTCATGCACATTGGCAAAGTGCTTAAGAAATAAATGGGAAAAAAAAAATGAAAAACAGGATTGATGAATCAGTTGGCACTAACTTTCGCTTGCGTCCTAACTTTATTTTTAACGATTACTTTCCTTTTAGCCGAGTAAAAATAATGCAAAATCCCCTAACAGAAAAAAAAATGTATTACAAAATCTCTACTAATAACTAAAGAAAATGTGTGTGTTGGCGCTCTACAGGGCAGACCGATGGACTTAGAGCTACAAAATTTGGCACACACACCACACACACCAGCGATGATTTTGTTTAACGGAGCACACGAACTCAGTGGTTCACAATCTCCGGCACATTATGTTTGTCACCAATAGCCCTGGCTAAAAAGATGAGTTTGACTTGATTGGGTCACTGGTACCTAAAATGAATTATTATTAAGCTGTGGGGGAAAAAGGATATGATTAGTTACGTCCGATTAAATGTCTCATTTATTTGCATTCACTCGCTTCATGCATTCAACCTTTCACTCACACATGCATACCAAAAGAAAAACAATATTTAAGGAATGATTAATGAATTACGAAATGGGGTTTTTCGTTACCTGATAAATGGCACTGGTGCAAGCGTCCTTCGATACAAAATTTGGCATAAACAAACTTTGGAGGATGGGAATGTGCATCTCGGAGTCATTTTTTCGAAATTTTAATTAGAAATTCGATTAATTAAAAATTAAGCAACATTTTGAAGCTTTCCTCAATAACTTCCGAAAATATTATAGCTCAAAAATGATTTTTACGCCATCTGACAGCACAAAAACATTACCTTTTTCATGATATAAATTAAGTTGCTCTATAATTTCTTCTCTAATTTTAATAGATTTTTAAAAATATTTTTTGGCATAATTTACAACAATACTCTTCATTGTTGAAATCCAATTCAATCAGTTTTCATTGTTGAAACAAATATTTAATTGAGTGTTTCTCTTTCATTGTTGAAAGCTGAGGTAATATTCTTTTACAATCATCCGATTTGCTCGTTCAAAAATGACGCAGATAAAAGGGGAGGGGTTATTTTAAGCTCCATCCAGCGTTACAGACATTTCTGGACAATTGTATTATAGATAATTGTAACACTTCACAACTTTTTAATACTCATAGCAATAGAAAAAGAGGATGTCGTGGAAGCAGGAAAATAAAAAGAAATAATAAAATGATTTATTTGGCTGAAGAAGATTTAAAAGAATTGTTTCAGAAAGACATACAAAAATTAGAGGAACATTTTAATAAAAAATTTCAGTTGTAAGCCTGCAAAAAATTATATTTTTTTTCATAAAAGAGAAATATTGTGAAATAAAAAAATCAATATATAAGTATTGCACTAAAAATCAACATTTTCTTATACTCATTAATGATATTTACAAAGCTGGAATTCAAAGGATAATTAAAAGTGAAAGAACTAAAGATGACGTTATATATATGCCAATACATTATAAACACCCCATTTTCGACACTTTCAGTTTCAACCGAATTTTGGAAGAAACACATGACTCATTCCCTCTGAAAAACTTTAAAAATATTAAATTCTTCAAATATGACATCTGTCCTGGTAGAAGAATATTTAGTTATAACCTTTTTTGTAAAAACATTAATAACAGTCGAAAAAATGCTCATTGTTCTGCGATAAAGAAGAATACAAGAATTTTGTAGGTCCATATCATAAACACATTATTACCGGTTATTTAAATATAATTAAAGACATAGAACTAAGACAGCTTATGAAAAAGGTACCAAATTTCGTTCCATATTTAAAATATAAAGAGAACAGATATTAAAAAGCCTTCTTAGCAATATAGATAGTTTTTGCTTAAAAATTTCAAAAAATTTGATATTCCTCTACACTTCTTCATAGATTAGAAATAGTGTTATTATTTCAAATTTAAAAACTTTGTTAATGACAAATACTACAGTTATTATAAAAATAATATAAAATATACCTTTAAAACAATAAAAGAAAGTATAAAAGAACTACAAAAACTCTTCATTATAACTCCAATTACCACAATCCAAATTCACAAACAACCCATTAAGTTCAGATATATCACTTGCGGAACAAATACCTGCATGAAAAAGCAGGGGTAATATTCTCTGAATACCTAAATATCATTTTAAATTTTGTAGGAAAAGAAAATTTTACTTGGATTATTAAAAATAACATTAAAGTAATTGACTTTACGAAGAACAATGAAATAACTCATATCGAGACATGTGACTTTCAGGACCTATTCACCAGCATTCCACTTAATAAATGAAAAGAGGTTTTAATGCAATATTTTCATGATTAAAAAACTTATTGAACTGCACAGAAGCATTTTCGTTAGACATAATTAATCCTTACGTTTTCAATAATTTTATCTCAAATGGCGAAAATATTTTCCTACAGATTAAAGAAATTCCTCAGGGATATAGTTTTTCTTTTTTAATTGAAAATCTATTTCTACATTATTACGAAAAAAAAAATACTGTTTCTAAGGTTAAATAAGATTTTAGATATCTTGAAGATATCATAATTTTTAATTTTAAAGAATTTTTTACAATTTGTGGGAGTATTTTTCCTGAGGAGCTAAAATTAACAAAAACTAGAGAAAATAATATTAAGGCTATATTTTTTGATTTAGATATTGATTGTCAAAATGAATTAAAATTAAGCATATACGAGAAAAGAAACGAATTTAAATTTAATGATAATCGATTCAACTTTTGGAATTCAATCATCTCAAATAAAATCTATAAAAACACAATAGTATCTCAATTACTTAGGATCAGAAACATTTGTAACAATTCAGAATCAACAAGAAAGCAAATAGAACTTTTAAAAAACAATCTTGATTCTAGTAAAATTCCCAAATCTCCCTATTTACCTTTATTCTCTAGCTTTAAAATGCAAGTAGGGGAATGTTTATGAGAGCGATGTTGGCTTATTATTTAAAACTACAGAAGGGCCACCGAAGCCAACAAGGTCTCATAGGCTTAAGTTTGTGTAGAAAACGCCGAAAAATATTTTTCCACGCTCGTACGTGATTTCTCTGCGTTAGCGTTTTGTTTATAATTTGATTGTTCTCTCTTTTTCTAAAGTAGTGTTGTATATTTTTCTTTTGTTAATATGTATATACAGAAAAGAACGCCGTCTCTTACCCCCGTACTCGTGACCAGACCGGTCATTGAACGGTTTGATGGGCAAGGCACGAATTTTATTTAAGAACAAGAATTTTATTTAAGAAAAAAAGGAAAACAAAACAAAAAAATAAAAATATTTACACTATGTTTTTACAGCACAGGCATTTTCACTTTGACACTATAACTTCGTAATAGTTTTCTTTTCTTTAGATGTTGTTTTACCCTTCTTTTTTGAAGGGGGGGGGGATGACCGGTAATTTGGAGCATGTTGGTTCAGCTCGCTGGAAAGTTGAAGGCTAGGGAGGCCGGAAAAGATATCTGTTTTCTCTTATGAATTTGACAATTCAACGATTTTTTTGCCTGGAGACGAGGTTATTGGGGATCTTTTCAGCCATTCTTGTTCGAAGTTTGGCGCTGACTTCCTCATATGCCAAGACACTGTGAGAATACACTCCGTGGCATAGTGAAGTGCCGTGCCAGTCCACCACAACTGCAATAATCGCTGTCAGAAAGGTGAAACCTTTTAAGGTAGGTAGGGAAAGGGCCATGAATATCTATATACAAGGTGATTAAAAAACGTGGTCAAACTTTACGGGTAAGTCAGGCATATGATAAGCATCCAAAATCACATAGGAACATGAGTGCGCACACGCCATCTGCAGGCAGCAGATGGCATTAAGCATAAAACCGCCCTGGCCAAAATGCCGATATATTTATGAATATTAAAGACATTCAATTGCAAATTTTATATAGGTAGCCCTATAAGTTTGAGTAGAAAACACCAAAAAATATTTTTCCATGCTTGTACGAGATTTCTCTGTTGACAACGCATCCTGTACGTTAGCGTTTTGTTTATTATTTGATTGTTCTCTCTTTTTCTAAAATAGTGTTGTATATTTTATCTTCTGTTAATATATATATATATATATATACCGGGTGATTCAAAAAAACGTGGCCAAACTTTAAGGGTTAGTCAGGCATATGATAAGCATCCAAAATCACATAGGAACATGTGTTCGCAAACGTCATCTCGAGGCAGGAGATGGCATTAAACATAAAACCGCTCTGGCCAAAGTGCCAATATCTTTCTTAATATTAACGGTATTGAACTGGAAGTTTTATATAAGTTGCCCTATATATCTGGCTTTGAAGTTGTAAAGGAAAAATTACGCTACCTTTTGCGCATGCGCTGCGAAAAAATATTTGCTGCAAATGCTTATATCTTCTTTTATCTTTGAAATTTTAATACAATGCTTCTCTAGCATAAAGCAAATTTTTTTTGTAAGTTTCCAATTATTCCAAGGAAAACTCGGCAAGTTATAAGCAAAAAACATGCGGAAAAATTTGGGATTTTTTAAAGAAACCTTTATATCTTCCCGAATATTCGTGCTATTTTTATGAAAATGCATATAAATATTGTGCATATCTCACAAAATAAATGATGAAAGTTGCAAACCATTATCAGCGTTCTGTGAAGCGGTGTGAGTCAAAATCCCTTTAACACTTTATAAATTTCTGGTCGCTCTCCTAAATGCTCTCGTGACCGAATCTTCAATGTAAATTGTGAGTTAAAACTTAATCTTTATTTGGTCAATTTTGGAGGAAAATTCATCCTGCCTTTCGGGAGATATTCGAAAAAATTTGAAATTTGATTCTGCATGTCTCACCTAATCTTACATTTGGTCAGGCACAATCGAGTCCATCCAGCTGTTTCACAGAAAGCTGATAATGCACATTTTTTCGAATATCTCCCGAAATGCTGTATGAATTCTCCTTGAACGTCAACCACATAAAGAATAGGTTTTAACTCACAATTTACATTGAAGATTCAGCCATGAGGGCATATAGGGGACCGACCAGAAATTGATGAATTTAAAAAGGGGTTTTGATTCACTCCAGTTCACAGAAAGCTGATAATGGTTTGAAACTTTCATCAGTTCTTTTGTGAGATGTGCGCAATATTTAGATGCATTTTCGTAAAAATAGCACTGATATTCGGGAAAATATAAAGGTTTCATTAAAGAAATCACAAATTTTTCCGCATGTTTTTTGCTTATCACTTGCAGAGTTTCTCTTGGAATAATACGAAACTTACAAAATGTTTGAAATTATGCTACAGAAGCATTGTATTAAAATTTCAAATAAATGCATTGATAATAAAAGAAGATATAAGCCTTTGTAGTAAATAATTATAATTTTTTTACTGCGCATGCGCGAAAGATAGCGTAATTTTTCTTTGACATCTTCAAAGCCAGAAATATAAGGCAACTTATATAAAATTTCCAGTTTAATACCATTAATATTCAGAAAGATATCGGCATTTTGGCAAGCGCGGTTTTATGTTTAATGTCACCTGCTTCCTCCAGATGGCATTTGCGCACCCATATTCCATGTTTTGGATGCTTATCGTTTGCCTGACTCACCCTTAAAGTTTGGCCACGTTTTTTTGAATCACCCTGTATATATATAATGTAATCAAACTTTTAAGAATTTAAGAGGAATTTAATTTTTTTATCATTTAAATGAAATACACATATGATTGAAGCAAATTCTTCTTTATTTCAGGAACATTATTCATTCATGTTGAATGCTATCAGATTATTGTAACATCTTCGATGATAATTAAAAAGTCCAAACCATCCAATCCATGATCATGTAAGCGAACGGCCGCGGCCGTGCGTCGTCGTGTCAGCGAAAATGGGAACAAAAAGGACAGTTAACAATGCACAGAAAGCCTAAGTACTTAGAAGATGGGGACTCCCCGGAAAAGACTCGTGACTCGAAGTGAAAGTAGAGGTGCCATTCTTACGATGAAACTAGAAGTAATTAAAAATGAAGTAGCCTTAAAATAATTAAAGTAGGTTAAAATAATTATATATATATAAAACGGGGTTTCTTTGCACCGATTTTCATAACTTCCGACAGAATTTCGAGATTAGTTGTATTTCTCTAAAAGAAATACAACTAATGAGATTGATTTATTAGTTGTATTTCTCTAAAAGAAAGTCTTTTCTATTTTTTCCTCATTAAGGGATTATTAGAGAAACGTTTTGCAGCAAAATTTAGATCATTCACTGATTAATAATTAATTATGATTTTTCAAAATTTGGTTGCTAAGTTACCTCATAGGTGGGGATACTTTGCACTGGTTAATTTCTGTTCAGTATATTACAGAAACAAATTCTCTGGATGCAATTTTAGACATATTTATTGATAGTCTGGGTGGAAATACACAAGAAAAATAAATTTCATAAATACCTGATTATAATTCACAATTTTACGTCCTTGCATTCGGTCAAATCAGGATGGCGTTTTAGAAATTCTTTTATCCAAATAATTTCCGGGTGTATTATTAATATACGGGTGTATTATATAATTATCTATTACGGCATCTTCTTAGTAAGATAAACGCTTATTATCATTTTAATATCTATACTATTGACAGGAAAACCGAAGTCACTGAATCGGAATCCACGTTGTAACTGTCTTTTCCTTCTCATTGTAGAAATCCAGGGGATTTCCATGTTTAGTTATATGAATTAGCTTTATTTTGTTACAAACTATTCACTTGGGGTACCAAAAAAAGTTTCTGTCTTTTTAAAAATACCCTAAACTTTTGAAATCGCGTTAAATCAAGTTCTAAGGTCTCTGGAGAGAGCTCTATATACTTACAAGTCCATAACTTCCTTTCATACACTCTGGGCATATCTGAAGCTTAAGCAAAGATTGTTTTCATTATTATTTAATACAAAAATAAATTAAAAAACCAACTGGGGTTGTTGTTTATCACAAAGTTCCATGATGCAAAGAATCCCTCCTTTCCGGCGCAAAGTTACCCCAGGTCCGAAAAAAATTAATTACAACTTAACTAACGAATAAAAGGCATTTAAAGCAACAAAATGAAAGCTAGGCTTATTATCTTTCACATTTAAATGCAACTTGCCTTCAGAAAAGTCATACTTTCCTCAGTAGAGACAGATTTTTCAGCAGCAAAATTTTCGCTGAAAAATTGGCTCATTGTCTTTTCCTTCTGGAACCTCCCGAATGATTGTTATATACGTTTAAGGACTGAAATACACTAGTAAGTGTTCCCAAGAAGCTAGGAAAAAATATCAATCCGAATAAGTTGATTTTTTTTTCAATTTCACTTTTTATACAAATTTTGAAACGGTGCAAGTTACCTCCACGGGTGCAAAGTAACCCCGTTTTACGGAATCTCTAGACTGTAGAGGGTTATGAATTCAAACAGTATAGGAAATTGTAACTACAGAAAAAGCTAAATGCCAAAGATTTTTTGTCGTTAAAGAATCCATTGTAAAGTCTACATAGTTTTCGACAAACAGAAATATTAGAGGTTTATGTAAAGAACAGTAAACCGAAGCTACAGTTAAAAAGAACGAAAGATTTAGCAAAGGAAAGAATGCTTAAATACAATATCCAAGTCATTTTGTTTCTCTCTAAATGCACAAATGAACAAAAGAAAAGGAGATTTCAATAAATAATGCAAAATTATTACTTGGAACATAGTCCAAATGCTGCTTTTAAAAGTTTAGAACTGAGCCCCTGTATATTAAAGATTCAAAAGTAGATTTAACTGAACCTCAAAATACTTTAAAACTAAATTGAATGTTTCGATAGTTTGAAACCTAACTCTGAAAGAAAGTCAATAACTATTACAAACTCAGTTGAACTGTATAACTATTTAATTTTAGAGTATTCTGCTTCTTGCTACTTTTTTAAGAGGAAAAGTTTTGTTAAGTATCAACAGTCAAAATGGATCTTCTTTCGCACTGTGCAAAAAAAATTGAAGAAAACTTAAAATTATTTTAATAAAGATCTACATTTTGTAACACTAAAGGCTGCATTTCATTAATGTAAGAATATCTGATATTTTAAAAATACCCGGAAGTGGGATACTTTTTAAGGAGTTAGTTTATAGACATTTTAACTTGCTATACTTGCTATATATTTTAACTTGCTATACTTGCTATATATTTTAAATTGCTTAACTTGCTTCCGCTATTCACAGATACTCACAGCTAAACTTTAAAATAAATCTTTAATTGAAAATAAAAATCTGGATTAGCATTAAGTCAGTTGTATTTACGTCTAAATTATGATAACAACTGGTACAAAAACGCAGAAGGGGTTGTCATCTTCGGCATTCAGCGGAAACGAATTTCGCTCCAATAGTCCAGTTTGGATTTCAGTCTCGACAGAACAAACTACCAGCTCTGTCTTTCAGGAAATATTCTTCCTCTCCTTCGCGAGGAGAGGCCGCGGTGGCCTAGTGGTAAGGTCCCGACATCGGGACTGGAGGGTCGCAGGTTCGAAACCCGATTCCACTGAGGATCCACCGTGTATAGGATCTGTTGCACGCTAAATCATACGTAGCGGCCAAGCGCCCTCCCGCTGGTGTGGCGCGGAAGCTTGGAGGGGGTGCCATCCTCGTCATCTGACCGCAGTTCAAAATTACGAGGTCCGTCTCATAATAGTCCTCGTGTTGCTTGAAAATGGGACGTTAATATAACTAAAACTAAATCCTCTCCTTCGTCCAGTCGGCGATTTTATACACTCCCGGACGCATATAGGCATACTGCACTCGAGCAGAACACCATTGTAACTTTGGAGGGCTCTGATTGGACAACCGAATCTGACGTAACTATGCTTTGCTTGTTTGTTTACCTCTGACCACGCCGTGACTCATTCTTTGAACTAGCGATAGCGAAATGTTCTTTGTGTAATACGCCATGACTATTCAGAATTCCAATCTTCCCCTTTTTTTGTTAACGAAATAGTTAAAATCGTTGAAGATGAAACCATCGTTCGAAGCAACCTGAAAAGTGTTTCCGATGTGTATTCATGGATAGAAGAATATGGAAGAACATCGGGCACGAAATGGAATATTCGAACTTCTAGACCATCTGGAACAAGGCTTGTGCGCTGGTGAGTAGCAATAATTATTTCAAATCGTTATCTTTTAGATGATGTACGTTGTAATTTGTAATCCAATATCAGGCATTATTTCAATACTTATATTTATCATGGTTTAAGTTAACTATTAAAATAAGAATTTTAATGTTTCATATCTGAATGAAGCAAATCTAACGACATTAAATCAAGAAGAAGAAAGATTCCTCTTTTGGAAACAAATTCAGGCAATATCTTGGAGAAAAAATTAGTATTTAGAGTTTTAAGAATTATAAACAAGATACTCGTGTCTCACTGTTGATGCGATGTGCAGAAGAGTGACGTCAGATTCGTTTGTCCAATCCAAAGCCCTCCAGAGTTACAATGGTGCTCTGTTCGAGTACAGAATGCATATATGCCTCCCGGACCACACGAGTAGTACTTGAGTATCTCGTCTGGCACCGGGAAATTACAATGATTATCACTTCTGTCCAAAAGGAACACCTATCAGCTGCTACACCTTAACCCTATAGGTACAATGGAAGCATCCCTTTACGGAATGTTTAACACTTACTGCTTTTCTTCCACTCTCTAAAGAAGGAAAAGGAACCGACCCGGCCTACCCGAAATGGTGAAAGGCCCTTAGTGGGATAGTGGGGGAAAATAATAATTGAACAGGGAAAAAAAAGGAGGGAGAGAGACTGCCGTTAGCACGAAAGGGAACATTTCCCCAGTCTCCAGGGACAAGAAGAGCTGGGTGGATTTAGGAAACATAAAAATATAAGCCCGTATTATACAATAACTTATATAGCAATACACCAACCTATTTCCCATACTACACCCAAAAACAGGGGTGGAATTTAAATACAACTCAGAATAATCCTGAGTGCTTATATTATTACAAAATATCAATTTTAGAATATGAAACCAGTCAAGATAAAGAGAATTCACAAAACTGTGCAGCTGGGGAGAAGAAAAGAATACAATTTACGGGGGAGGGGTATTTATAAAAACATTTTTTTCTCTTTCATTTCAAAGGCACTTTAAAATCCATATAGAAAAACTGATAAAATAGAAAAAAAAATTAACCCACACAAAGAAACACACAAAAGGGTAGTTTTTTTTTTTAACAACCCCACTCCCACAAAAATTGACACTTCACATTCCAGAACAAAATGTCACTGGAAAACACATAAAACAGTTTTCAAAAATTCAAAAAAAAAGTTAAATATATAAATACATAAATATATTTGTATGTATTAAATTTTCTTCAAAACAATTTAAATATCAGACTTGGAAAACGCCCATAACTTTTACACGGTAAGAAAAACAAACATATCACAAACATAATTGCTAAGCAATGAGGACCTTAGGCTTATGATGCAGAAGGTACACAAGCCCAATTAGGCACCCGTATAAATTCCATATTTTCGGCGGAGGGAACCAGTGTGGACTCAACTCACAATTTTTATATTTAAAAAAAAAGAAACTCTCCAAGAAAAACTATTAGGGGAAAAAATCAAAACTTTCCCCCTCTTTTTTCAGTTAAAAAACAAAGAGAAAGAAAAAAGATTCAATTAAGGAACCGACAGGAAACTTTTTATATAACTAAAACGGAGGGGGGAAAATGCTAAATAAACAACTTGCACTGAATAAAAAGAAAAATTGGCCTCTCTGCGGGCCGCAAAAAGCACGCCAATCTAGCTGGAGAAGATGACAATATAAAAAAAGCTATAGATAATAAGCTTGATCTAGCCAAGAAAAAAGAGGCTCAGCTCCTGATCAACTGGTCGCACAAATTTCTGCTTATTTCACAGATTTTTTTCAATTTCCAAAGACACTCTCTGCTTTCTTGCAAATTTTTGAACCACGCCTGCAGATGAGCCGCTGTTGGTTCTTTCAGATGGAAATTTTTGGTGTATTGGCACCTGAACACATAGTGGTCAACATCTCCAATGGAACCACAGGAGCAAGAGGAAGAATTAAGTTTTTAAAACCTATTTAGATAATAAAGAAATGGTCCGTGTCCCGACGAGAAGAAAATGAGGTACTTCCTAAAAACTAAAAATTTCTTATTCACCTTAGGCACAAAGTCCCTGGTCCTCCTACCTGATTCAGAATCATAGTCGTCCCAGGTCTCTTGCCAATCGCTCAACAAATTCTTTTCAATTATAAATTTGACTCTGGAATATGGAGTTAGGATTTCCAGTTTCTCGCCTTCAGCAGTTGCCAATTTCGCATGGTGATCAGCGAGTTCATTTCCTGGATCGCCGGCATGTGCTTTGACCCAGGTGAGTCCCACCGACCCCTCAGACAAATAATAATTTTTCTTAACTTTGTTAACTGCCGCAAACCTCGACCTGGCGCTCCGCAGAGCCTTAATGGAAGATTGACTGTCAGTATGGATATTGATCCGGACCCCGTTTTCCAAAGCCCAGCACACCGCAAAATCAATTGCAGCTAGCTCAGCCTGAAAAACGGTATTATTCTTATTTAATTTGAATTGAAAAATCCTAAATGGTTCTCCATTTTTTAAGATGCACACGGAGAACCCAGTATTGTCTCCAATCCGTGTACACCTCATACTGGTTGTTCAAAACTTTTGGAATAATATATAAAGTCCTAAGCTCTATGGGAACATCGGTCAATTTAATATAATAGTCCAAATTATTGATGTCCAACAATCTACCGAGCTCCGCCGACCGGCAAGCCCAGGCCTGAAACTTTTGAAACTCTGCCTTGGTTGTCAGATGCAAAGGGGGGATACCAGTCAGAACATTAAGGACCCGTGTGGAAGTAGTTCTATAGGCCCTGGAGAATTTCAGTAAAAAGACCCTTTGCACAGAACTTAATCTTCTCACGTGTTCCGTTGTAAGAGCTACGCCCCAGACGCCAGCGCCGTAGAGTAGAGCTCTTTCAATAACGACATGATACCAGAGTTTTAAAATATTTTTGTCTTCATTAAAATTGGTTTGGACAATCTGATTAAAATTGCTTGTGAATTTAAAAATCTTCGAAGGCAGAGTTAAAACATGTGCGGAAAATATGTCTCCAAAGAGAATACATCAGTTTCCTAACGGCCAACAGGGTGTTTTCCTCCGGCTTGTACCATGGGCGCACCTCTAAAGCAGGGTTTGCGCGAGGCCAGTTGTGTTACTCCAGTAATATCACGCTTGCGCGAAAAGAAAAAAAAGCGGAGACAATGGCATGTACTGATGTTTCTCGGATTCCAAAACCCTCCGCGCTATTGCGCATGCGCCAGAGTTGATTTCACTAAAATAGGGGTGGAGTGAAAAATGCAGGGGGAGATGCTTACATTTTACGTAGCGTAATCTAACAAAGAACTGCGAAAATGCGCTCATCTTATTCATTGCCTGTCACCCCTTTCCGAAGTAAATTCATCCGAAAATATTCCGAAGTAATTTCATGTGCTAGTCTTGGCATTTTCAAACGATCAGTAGTTATCCGGTCAGGACAAGTACTTGTCATTGTCCGCTCTTTCTGCATGTGATCTTCTTTCTAGATATTCGTAATCTTCTTTCTGCGTATGTGTGATTTTACTGGAGTGAAAAAATGGCCTCGTGTAAACCCTGCTTAAAGTAATGTTTCACTTGCTGCTTATCTTGTTAACTGTATGTAACACAACATAGTATTAACTGGCCAGCGAACGAATGAAAACTCGTTACGACTTCGGAGCAACAGACCACCATTTTAAGGAGGGTGATCTAGTCTGGATGTATAACCCGAAGCGATGGAGAGGTCAGAGTCCGAAGTTACAGCAGAACTGGGAAGTACCTTATACTATTATCAAGAAACTGAACGATGCGATCTTCAGATTACAGAGGTCGCCGAACGCCAAGCCAAAAATCATCCACATTAATCGGCTAGCTCCATACCGGGCCACTGATCATAGTTCTATGTAATGAGACTGCCGGGACGTTCAGTCTTTGAAGAGCGGAGCAGTGTTACCAAGTTGTAAAGTTATTTCCCTGGCATGCTAACCTTGGCGGCTTGGCGAGAAATTTGGCGACCATTTTGGCGATAGAATTGGCAACAAAAAGAATTTTCTAGAAAAATCCTGAACTGTCGTCCTATATTTACTGGGAGCCAGTGATTTCATGAACCTTCCAGAGATTACATCGCTTCTTATATAATGACGCTACTTCCTGTTGAAAAAGTATAAAAGCAAGCTCTCAATCTAAGAGTAGTCAGCTGGACTTTGATCAGCAAGAGAGCTGGTGAACTAAAAAACATTTGAATGTTATTGAAAGCTCTGTGTCTGAGATTTATTGGCGATCTCTGTTGAGAATTTTTACAAGTGCTGCTTTAATACTTGTGTACGCGTCTTTTCCTAGAATATTTGTAAAATAAAGAGCTTTATTTTTTAAAAATTCCGCTTATTGGTCTGCATTCACGTACACCCACAAGACGAGTTTGTAACAATATGCATTAATTCAGGTATTTTATCTCATTATATTATTAAACATCACATAAGATGCTGAAGTTTCATGCACAAGTCTAGTTCGCAAAGTATATTTTGGCTTAACATCTAACTATAAAAAAGTACGCAAAGGAACATCATTAAGGTTAATTTTTTAATATTTTGCGTGCACACAAATTCTTTCTTAGCTCCTAATACTTTTCTAGCAAATCGTGGAAAGGATTCTATTTCACATTTATTTATCTACCATACATAATTTTATGTTACAGATTTCGTAAAACATTTTAAAATGCAAATTTGCATTCAATTCAAAAACGTTTATTGTCCCAACAACTCCCCGCAAGAAAATGCTCAAAAATTTCACTTAAAAAAATTAGCCTTTTTCCCATCTAATTTTATTGCAAATAGATTGTTCCCATAACTCTAAAACACACGCATACTCGCACACATATACGTACGTCAATATTCCGATAGAGGCGAACAATATTTTTTTAATAATTTGCTAGTAATCGAATCGTTTCTGTAAAACATTAACATATGTAGCGGAAACGGTTTTATTTCGTATACATTTATTTAACTGCAAAATTTTCTAGTAAAGAAGTTAAATTTCATATTTATTTTCAATTTAAAAATATTTGCCGACTCAGCGACTAAAAACAATTTCTAAAGAAAGTCTCTTAAAAATACTTCTTTTTTGATGCTAATTTATTTGCTAGCATATCGTTTCCATAACTCTAAGTCTTTTATGAAAAATTAGCTACGTGAACTCTTTCTAAAGTTAAAAAAATGTTTCATAGTTTTTCCTTATTACAATGAAACAAATCCTTTGTAGCATCAATATTCCGATAGAAATCAACAAGTTAAACGATCCTCAAGCAGTTTCAGAACGCAAAGAATCTTTTCTTCTTTATTTGTTCTGCTTTTGAAATGGGAAAACAAAAGAAGCGTTATGTTTTTGAGCTTGATCTTCGATACTTTCTTACAATGCTGGTCTGGGGAAAGAACCCCCAAGGCTTGGGAATAGTTATTGTAGATAGAATAAACATACTTTTCGATTCAACTCGTTTTAGAAACAGAAAAAAATAGATAAGTGTTGATTCTATTCTACAAGATTGAAAAGTATGATGCAAAAACGAATTTCTTGGAAGAACGAATCGTTAAAAATTGAATGGAGTAAATTTTTGTAATTAGCCTCTGAGTTTTGTTGTTTCTTGCTTCAGTTTCGAAATCTTTTTAGCAAACAATTTTGGAAAACCATTTTAAAAACAAGTTTTTCTATTTATAAGTTTTAAAAAATGACATTCGGTTGCTTGAAAATTATGTTACTTTCGGTATCTTTTAAGTACCCATTTAAAAAAAATTAAAATTTTTATCCCATTTATAAATTAATGAAAACAGACAGATATTTTTTTATTCTAAGAAAAAGTTATGGAATAGAAGTGAAAAACATAAGATTTTCAGCACTGAGGAGATTTTTCTTTAACCACTGGATAAATGAATTTAACATAGTTTTTTTAAAGCGAAGTCTCCAAAAAATATTATTTTACTCTCTTTCCATTTTACACTCTTTTGTCATTTTACGTTTACATGACAAATATTGGATTTTAGAAACTTCAAGAGTTTCTTTTTGAATTAAAAATAGATCTTTTAAATTGGGTTGAAAATAATTCTAAATAAATATTTTCAAGACCGATTATTAAACAAGGACAAGTTTAGAATATATATAAATTCAATAATAATCTTGTTGGTGTAGTCGTTAAGTAATGAACAGACCGAGCAAATAATTATTTTTCATTTATTATGAATATATGGGAGAGTGCCGGATTATACGTACATCTCGTATGAAAGTTTCAAGTCAAAAGAGAGCGAAAAATCCCTGCGTTCTCTCAGATAAGGGATTAACATATAGACACGTGATTAAAGTGAAGGGAATATCAGCTATTTTTAACAAGTTACCCAACTGTTTTAGGGAAAAGTCTGGCGCCAACAAGACGTTTCTGTAGGCATGTGGCGATTAAAGTATTCTTTTAATAATAAATATGCCAAAATGCGTGATTTAATTTACCTCCAGCGCGGGAAATAAAACGAAACTAGTATTGCACTAAGATTTTAAAATATATATTGTTAGAATTTAAGGTAAAATTGAGATTTTTACATATATATATATAGAAGCTTTTAATTAGAAATTTATTTATCAGAAAAATAACTCATTGGGATCATATGCTAGAACAACACGTTTGTGTTTATTATACAGTAAAACTTCGATTAACCGTCAATTTTTCTTATCCGTCATCATCTAAAAAGGTAGGTTTATATATAGCATTACAATACATTTCTCTACATTATTACTCTTATATTAAAGTTTATATTGATTGTTTTGCAAAATTAAATTACAATATGTATGTATTATTCACTTTTAAAGGATTTTATTTTCATTTTCTTCCCAAGCCAGCAGTGAAATCACGCTACTGTATATAGGTATTCAGATATTTCTGTTATCCGTCAAAGCCCTGGTCCAGACGGTGACGGTTAATCGAAGTTTTAATGCCTGTTTCTTTTGCTTGAAACTTTTCTATGCTACAATGCGTATGTTTTCCCCTTTTTTTTTTATTAGTTACCTTTCTTTTTTCGCCAGTTCGGTCCTCTAAGAGAAATAACCTTAGTTTAGCTTCAACTACCTCAGATTTAACACACTGCAGCTTTTATCTGGTCATCCAGTGTACATAATGAATGGAATTATTCGAATCGAAAGCGCCCTCTAGTGGTATTTGTAAGAAGCATCGTTAGTCGGAAAGAAAACTGTTCCTTCCTTCATTCACTTGTGACCTCTTTTTTATGGCCACGAATTTTTTTAACGACCACATCCGTTGCGGAATGTTATTGTCATTCAAACTTAAATACCATTGAAGCTTTAAATTTCTTTTATGCTTGAACCATTTGAGGTATGTTTAGAATATGAGCCGCATGAGTAATTTTTCTAATTAATAAATTTCGAATTCAGTTTTGAAGTTTTAAATATATACCATATATCATCTAAACGTAAAACTACTTAAATACAAAGATTAATAAAATAACATCTGTAATAACATACCCTTGACGTTATATCAAAATTTCGTACGTATAAAACCACGCTTATACTACCACATATGACATTTTGATGTAACAGCTGGAACCACTAATGGTATTTTGTTTTTGGTCTGTATCTTGAGTTATATCAAATGACCACATATAACAATTTGACAGCAGATATAACGTACATATATACAAGTGCTTTGCATCAATGAAAATATGTTGGCAAATTTGATATACGACATTTTGATATAACAGTGACTATATTCATATCTTTTGGAAAATGAAAAAGGAACATAAGCATTGTGTAATGATAAACGCCTAGAAATGCAACCTTCCAGAAAATTTTAATGATATGTTTAATATTGTGATGATTTTCTTAACTTTTTTGAATAACAATAAGAATATAATAGAATAATTAATATAATTAAGAATTTAATAGAAGCAAGGATATTTAATGTTTGTTAACCCCTAACATTTCATACACTGTAACTCATTTTGGGGTTAAGATCTACACTAAAGGAATCTCAGTGACACGGCAAGCATTCTTACCCTTTTCATTTGTCATGGTCTAAGAAACTTTGATTACATGTTCCTAGAAAGTTTAGTTTATATTCGTTGGAGGAATTAGTGAACGAAACATTTGTGTTTGACAAACACGGAGAAATATTACTTGATAATTCTCAAAAGATAAATTAGAATTATGTTTTTTAAGTCGAAATAATATTGTGAGCTGTTTTTGCTTACTAATTTGGTGAAGCCAAGGTGGTATGGATTCTCGGTTTCTAGGTTGGAGAATCGCAAGTTCGGGACCAGATTAAAATAAAGATCCCCCGTGCATATGTGCCTGGTGCGTGTTAAATCTATCGTCGTGTGTAAAACGTCCTTACTTTGAAATGGTGCCGATATTGGGAAAATGGAGCGCCGACACGTCTTTCCACCTCGGCATCTGACTGCAGTTCAAAATGACGATGTACATTCTAATGTAGCAATGGTGTAATTTTGAAACACGGGACGGTAATCTAACTAGATCTATGCTGAGCTTTATAATAATGTCAGAACTTTGACAAGCACATGATGCAATGGTTTTCGCGATCCCAAAAAGATCTGTGATAAAATATAATACAACCCGAAGCGACGTCAGTCTTTTTATTCTTCGCAAGTTCTTGTACAAAGTTTTCTTTATAAATTTAAAACAATAGTTTAGTTATATTAGGGTCGCATTTTGAAGTAAAACGAAGGCTATTTTGAAGACTGACCTCGTAATTTTGAACCACGGTCAGATGTCTAGGATGAGACCTATGGAGAGGGACACAAACTTCCGCACCACACCAGCAGGAGCATGTTTGACCCACGACGTCAGATTTAACGAGGCCAAGGTCTACATACAGGACAGAATTTCAGTGGAATCGGATTTCGAGCCTGTAGCCGACCATAGTAAGCAACAAGCCAGGCATTTTTAGGAATCCTATGTTGTAAAACAACCGTCGTATTTGTTTATTTACAGTATTATTCTCTGATAAGCGTAGAGGAGTTCGTATTTTTTTCTGTTACACTGTTTAACCCCGCGTTAGCGTGGTTATTTTTCTTATGACGAGCGGCAGGGTACAAGCACAACGCGAATAAATAAAGTGAATAAGGAAAGTGGTGTAAAAACCGGGTAGCTAAGATTCGAAGGCCTGTTGGAGCTAAAGTATTCGACATAGAGCTCTCAAATTTTATTAAAATATTCATTGTTTATCGGAGTACAATATATCTTTCCAGAAAAGTCACAGCTTCATTACTTATTTTATCAATGATTTTTTTAAAGTCAAACTACCCGGTTTTACCCCACTAGTGGGGTAAAAGCGTGTACACAACGTTATGGGAAATTAGGAAAACTCGATTTTCAGTGGAAAAGTCGCAATCATTTTTTATATGACAATTTAAGAACATTAGGTACAAAATTCACATATAAAGCAGTTGTCTTCTTCCTCCGCGCCACTGCAGCTTACATGGACACTGATAAGACAGTTTTTACACTGTATTAACCCTTCTTTTTATTTAAATTAGAAAATACATCATTAAAATATAAACATTAAACGTCTGATGTGTATTTATCGTCTTCATTGGAGGAATCATCAATATTTACTGTCCCTGTATTACGCCACTTGAAGTACGCGGTTTTACACCGAGTGCGGAGGTTATAAAAAACGAAATAGAACCGCGCAATTATTGGAGTAAATCTATATTTTTTTATATGGTATAAATCCTTATTAAACGTATAATAAACTAGCCTAAAATAGTTTTTATAACTGTAATAATTTTGAAGTAAGGATAGTTTAGAATAACGAACATTAGAAAGCTGACGTCTTAAAACAAATTAACCTTCACTGATGCAGAGAAATCAACAGTTACAACACGTCACTATGACTGTTCCTTTTTCTTGACTAGTAGAGTGTAATTCAGTATCTGTCTGCTAGATAGGAAAAATAAAAGCGTGAGAATCAATGATACCCGGGTTTATCCCACTCTCCCCTACATAATTTAGTGAATACGATTACGAATAGTTTTGTTGGGGTACGGAAATACCCCACCAAATTAATGCAGAGTTAATGAAAAGCTATAAAAAGTAGCTTTAGATCTTCAGATCTTCTTAAACTGTGGGTCGTGACCCCTAATGGGCTCCCATAGAACATATCAGGACCGTGAAATTATCATGCCACATTCTTTTTAAAGCTTTTTTATTTAAGTTGACTTGCTTCATGTCTGTATTGATTGAATTTTGTATCCAATTTTCACTCAATTCATTATGTGTGAGAGTTTAGAAATTTTGTACACTTGTGTATTCAATGCGCTATCCTAATATTTTCAGTACTTAATTACCAGTTAAACTATTAATTTAATTAAACGTTGATTCCTTGCCCGGGGGGCCACCAGACAGTGAATTTGAGAACAATTGATTTCACGATTCTATACTGTTTAAAATAATGAATTATAAATCGAAGATTAAGAAGTAGAGAATTATTAAAAGAAAAAGACTAGTAGTGTGCATTTTTTGAAAAACTGTATTTATTAACTTTATTTGTTTTTCAATATTTACAAGTATAAGTTGTTTGTTTAAAAAAATCATCCTGACTTCTGCACTTCTTTAAAATGTGCTGAATAAATATTTTCAATTGAATTTCCTTTTATTCATCATTAATTAGTATTTTAGTTTCCAATTTTTCTCTAATTTTGAAGTCGCGACAAGCGTTTTCGGCTGAAAAGTGAATAAGAAGGTAAAACAAAGGGAGGTTTATTCCTTCGACTTTCTCATATACTTACCCAATAGCACATTACGATTTTAGCTACATAGTACATTGAAAAGTGTAAAAACAAAATTTTGGATTCCTACCTTGACCGACGTGATCCGAAATTTGATATATATCAACAATTTTAGTTGAAAGCTAAATTTTGTTTGGTGTCATACCAAATTTGATTTATTTTGTTCTCTTTCCTTTGAGGCCGCCGTGTTCATATACACTCTAGCAGACAGTTTATTCATAGAGGATTAAGTCCAAAATTAGACACAGAGCTACAATTTTGTTGTTAATTTCATATTCTGAAATTCAACCATATAGTTTGTGTTTGAGTTATTGCGTTCACATACGCATGAATAGACAGACAGTTAGCCTGCTGATGCATTTGGTTAAAAATTTGATAAATATATAAGTACAAATTCTGGTAATAAAGCCATACGCCATATTTCAGTTGTTTTGCCTGTTGCGATTTCGAGTTAGTGTTCACAAGTGCACCTAGAGACAGACATCACATTACCATTGCATTACATTACCTTCACCCCCGTGTTTAGAGCAGATAGGCTTCTTTCTGGTTTAGATGGATTAAGATGAATTTTATTTCTTTACTAATTGATGACCCAGCGTTGCTCGGGATCCGTATTTTTTTATATCCCCGCCTCTGTTTTTTACTTTCTCGTATACGAAATATACAAAGAGTATATTTGTATATATTGTAATAGTCAAAAAATTCGAACACGAGATTTTGATGAATCTCCACGTTTTAGACCTCCCTGAGTCCGAAAAACACAATTTTGGAATTATGTCTACGTTATTCTTTCTGTGAACACAATAACTCGAAAACTATTAGAGCTACAGGGATGAAATTGGGTATGTAATCTTGACACATAATATGTAAGCTTCATTCAAATTTTGCACAAAATCCGTCTACGGGAAGTCTGTCTGTCTGTCCGCGTTCATGTGAGCACTATAACTCAAAAACTTGAATAGCTTGAGGGATAAAATTTGGTACACAGTTTTATCATCCGTAATGTAGGTCCGTATCAAAGTTTGGGCCAAATCCGTCAAAGGGTTGACTGTCTGTCGGTCTGTATAATCGTATACTTCTGAAGATGATATCTTCTAAGAGAAATAACTTAGATAAATGAAATTTCGTATGTCGTCTTGAAACTCTAATTGTAGATTTGTCTCCAATTTTCTTTTCAATCGGTTCAAAAAAAGGCGTTGAAATTGCATTTTCGGTTTTTCCCCCACTCTACGACGCAAAAAAAAGTGGGAACGCTTTAGCGTTTTCCCCACCGTAGGGAATACCGTACGTTTTGTGGCGCGAGGTGTATTTTTTCTCCTACCCATGTTAGTCGTATGCGAGAAAGTTTCGGGGAGGCCACTCCCGCTGGTTTCCCCTACAAATATTGTCGCTAACTTACTCCAATAAACTTACATTTTCCTTGAATCCTTTATCATTTGATTAAAACTTTCAAATCTAGTTCTTGTATTACCTTACAGCTGATAACTCGGGTCTTATTACTCAGCTGATAACTCGTTGCTCAGGATTCACAGTTTTTCAAATGATCGCCTTCGTTTTTTTCTTCAGTACAAATATTGTCACTAATCTTCCCCAACAAACGTGAAAAAAAGAACAATCCAACTTTCTTTAATATGGCTCAAAAAGAATAATGCATAAAGAGAAATAAATAAAGAAAAAAAAACTGATAAATTAAACACCAGAAACATAACTTCTTTTCTAGCGCGTATTTGGATAATAATGGAGAAAAAAGAAAATAGGCAAAAAAAAAAAAACGCCCGAATTTACCACTTAAAATTAAATAAATAAA
Source organism: Araneus ventricosus (assembly GCA_013235015.1). NCBI lineage: Eukaryota > Metazoa > Arthropoda > Arachnida > Araneae > Araneidae > Araneus > Araneus ventricosus. The sequence goes on along the minus strand of BGPR01000007.1, from coordinate 3,616,442 downwards.
AATCTAATTCGGATTAAAAATTTTTTTACGGCTTTAGTTCCCTCTTGTGCTAATCCATCACTTTGTCAAATTTGGTATGTGAAACAGTCTAGGCTTACATATAGGAAAAAAAAAACACGAACATACATATTCATGAAAAATTACTCTCATATATACAATCGACGCTCGTTATAACGAGCCTCTGCGTCCCACAGCAAAAGGTCTTTATAACGAGTGGTCGCTATAGTGGATATAATTAAAAAATGTACACATGCACGCTCAGCAGTTCCATAAAAATAGGCTATTTTTAAAGAGATTTCAACTAAATACTCAAATTATTTTTTTTCATTGGTATTAAAAATAAAATTTTATCAATTAAAAATATATTCCTTAAATAGATTTTAAAGTAGAAAATAAAGGAATTTTGGAAAAATACCGTGAAGAGTGTCCGTTGAATTCGGACGTTGTATTGGGGGTCGTTATACCGGAAGTAAAATAACATAGAGTGCATAGGGAAACACATTTTGGGATTTTATCACTGGTCGTTTTAATGGAATGGTCGTTATAATGTGTGGTCGTTATAACGAGCGTCGACTGTATATATATATATGAGGAAAATGCATATAACAAGGACGAAAGAAGAAAAAACCTACATAAGATAAGAACAACCTGAAAAGCGAATCAATATGAAGGAAAAAAAAACCCATCAAAATAAAAGAGATAAAGATTGAAACGAAAAAGTTTTAAGTTGCCGGGATGCATATTTACAAACCCTACCCTGATAGAACTGAGGCAGGAAATCAGCCAATGTCATTGGCTACGACGGGCAGTGACGTCGTTTTCAGCTCTCGCACGTAGCGTACGGCAATCATAACAAAACAAGAGTCGATTAAATTAAATTGCAATGTAGGTGCTTATCTTAGATCAAAATTCGCGAAGTCCAAGCAACGGAAACCTAAACTAATTCAAAGTCCACATTCAATGGCTTGTTTTGTTATAATTTCCATACGAGAGCAAACAACGACGTCATCGGCTCTGGGCGAAGCGAGCCAATCATATTGTCCGATTTCCTGCCTCAGTTCTATCAGGGTAGGGTTTGTAAATATGCTGCCGGGATTTGTGTGTCAGTTCAAGAAGATGCGTGCTTGATGACGTTCCTCTACAATAGGATCTAATAAAAAATGAAGCGCAAATATAAGGACAGACAGACAGACTTCGTAGAGATGGATTTCACCCAAAATTTGATAGAAATCTGCATTTTTGGTGTAATGTCCGAATGCCAAATTTCAGCCGTCTAATTTGTTTCGTTTTTGAGTTATCGTGTCCACATACTGACAGACATAATTCCAAAACTGATTTTTTTCGGACTAACGGTAATTTTTAACCCTTAAATGTCCGATTTTTTAAAAATTCATTTCAAAATGTCTTTTGACTTTCATTTCTTATATAAAACATGGGAAAATACTTTAAAAGATCCTATTTTGTTTTAAGCATGGTTTACGGCTAAGAAACTGCCTGTCACCAATCAGCAACACTGGGATTTAGTGAAGAAATAATTTTCTTCCTAAAATTCTATAATATTAAACACAGATGAATTTTAAGAACTAATAATAAGGATAAGTAATTTCCTTCAACATTGTAGAATAAAATGCGATATTCTCAAGCATACGAACAAAGCAAAAATGATGCAGCCTCAAGTGAAAAACATCAATTTATTTTTATTTTTCCATCAGCACTCGGGCTGCCATCTATATGCTGTCAATTAATTTAATAACATTTTCAGTATGTATCCTATTGGCAATAACAGGCCTTAGAGCTTCAGTCTTATTCTCAAGATTTTAGAAGCCAAAATTGGGTATGTTGCTTAAAGGTAACACAGAGCATTTAAGGGTTATTATGGATATTCGTGAAAATCTCGTGATCGAATGTTTTGAGGATTACAACACTTTCTCTTTGTTACTTCATATACTAGAAAGTAAAAAAAATAAGAAGTCATGTTTTTAAATAACAGTTTTATGTATTATAAAAACCACGCGCAAAAGATACTATTTTCTTAACACATTGTGTGCGGTATACGAATTATATGCAAGCACAAAACAAAGAAGATAATCTGTAGCTGTACTCGTTCTAGAGAAAGCATTCGAAAAACATGTGCAAATTTCAAAAAAGTGTCCGCAATTTTGGTCAGCCATGTATTATTTTAAATATCATCTGCTGCCTCCAGATGGCGTTTGCGCACCCATTTCCCTATGCGATTTTGGATGCTTGTCGTATGCCTGACCTACCCTTAAAGTTTGGCCACCTTCTTTTGAAATACCCTGTATATCATAAAAGAAAAAGTAAATGTATTCTGCAGACATCTATAACATGTCTAAACTGGTATATGAGTAAAAATCTTGAATTGAATTTTTGATATTCGGTAATTCGAAATAAATAAATAAAACGTATTTTTACGTCTAATAATGATAAAACACTATATCCATCATTTTAAACACATTTAAAATTTCAACTACACAACGCTACAAATTACATAAGATTTTCCATCTCTCCCCCCGTTTATCTGCATTTTTAGTGAAGTGCAGAAACTGTCAAAAACTGTCCATAAAATGTTTCGTAAAATATTAAAGGTTAAGGTACATTTTACTTTTCTAGGGATATGCATTCGCCAGAAGAAAATTTAATATTCGTCTAAGTTGGCACAAAAATCGTAAGAGCACAAAATCTGCTTCAAAATCTAGAAATCAAAGTTACGTGAAGAAAACTTCACGTAACAAGCACTTTCATGACATCAAAAGTAACGTTGAGGATTCTGAAAAATCGATATTCTTTTATACCCTTCTATGAGATATAAAAATATACATTATACCTCTTCGAAATTTTGATCGTTACGACCGACTTTTTAGAGATCTCACAAGTTTCTCGCAGAAGAGACTTGAAAATGTCGATTTCTAGTATATTTCTAGCGCTGTTCAGCCTAGTAATATTTTTATATTGAAGTAATGGAGAGACAGCCAAGCTTATTTATAACCACTCTATGGGATTTATTATTAATGTATTCGTAAAATTTTGTATCATTCCTCCCATAATAAATTCAGGGAATTACCATTGAGAAACTTAGTAATACAGCTTACTTAAGGATGATATATTATTTATGGCTGCGCTGATCTATTTTACTCTCATCTATTAATGTGTCTCAAACAGATCTCGCCTCCGAAGAGGCGGGGCCTTCACTGGAATAAACCTTGAAAAATGAAACACATTTTATATATGATTTTATTATTTCGAGGCCCGAAAACTGTGCGTTATTGAATAAAAATAGTATGCATCATACAGTAAATATTTCTACTAGTTTCTGAAATAGAATGTCATCTTGCACTGAACAAACTCTCTGAATCTTTAATGTAATTTTGAAAAATCACTTGAATCAATAACTGATGCAATAGTAAACTGACGTGATTGTTTCTTGCAAGTAGAAATATGTATGCACAATAGCTATTCGAAATTAATTAAATCCGAAGTCATTTCTCAGTTGAAGAATGAGTTAAAAAGGGATGGAATCAAATGAAATACAGAAATCTTGTTAGCCGACATTCCGTTTTAACCGATATTGGTTTTAAGTTTATTAAAAATCATAAATCGGATAACAATTATTGTGTAGTTTACACTATCGTTATATGTACGTAACCGTTGTTAGATAGATATTTGCTACATTGTTTACAGGGTGTCAAGGTCAGGCAAACACGTGACACTTTGTCTTCATAGAATCAGTATAATTCTGTTCTTATTTTTTTTATGGAGATGATTATTTGCAGGTAGTGTACCTACAGATTAAACGTTATTTTCAGGTAATGTACCTACGAATAAAATGTTATTTGCAGGTACTGTCAAATTCAATATTCCTTCTGTTATACTACGTTGCTACATTAGCTACAAATAACATATCGACTGTAAGTACAGTACCTGCAAATAACATTTTATTCGTAGGTACAGTACTTACAAATAACGAATTATTCGTAGGTACATAACACCACAGCATACCCCCGAACTCGGCGCCTAAACGGCACCCTGTCGGTTGGATGAGTATGTGTGAAACTTTATTGAAAAAGCAAAAAAAAAAATTACAACATTAGGATATAAATACACTTGAAAGGGAACATAATTACATGAACAAAGAAGAATAAAAAAAACACAGTGAGGATTACAATCCGAGTATTATAATAGAAATTTACAAGGGGAGTTATCAAATTTGAGTGCAGTGAAAGGGTTGAATGTTTCATTTAGTTACATTTTTTCATACAGTTGGAGCTTCATGATTCGGGGCTGTTAGTGTTGTTCGATGCGACGAAGAAGAAGAATTGAATAATGTAACACAACCGGTTATATGATGAAAATTGTCGCGACCATCCTAAAAATCGTGGGACTGGTTTTTGTTCTCTCTTGATATTTATACTGAGGGATCGCTGGAATTGTTACTCAAGGGTTGGCGGTGATGTGAAGGGTGAATTTTTCGAATGAATTACGGAAGAATTGGTGGTGGCTGGTTGATGTTTTTAAGTTAGTGTGCTCTGCTGCTCAACTGGGAATTCTTCGGACTTCTGGTTCTTGGAGGTGAATCTTTGGGAGTATCTATTTCTAGGCAGGAGTATGTGACGGTGTTGTATTTTGACTTTTAATTAGGTCTTCGTTAGTCGCCAAGAATGTGATTAAGTTATCTATATTTCGTCTTGAGAGTTTTCTGGATAGGGCGCTCTTCCACCAATGGACTATGAATTGTGGGCTTGGTTCCTTGTGGTGATAAGATAAAGTGAGTGGACATCTCGTTGCATAGTGAAGGGGATTTCCTATTTCCCCACATCCGCAGTAGTCTGTAGAGTGGAGACCAAATCTCTTGAGGTAGCTGAGGAAGGGCCCATGGCCAGTGGCGAATTGGATGCATTCTCTGGACCAGTGCAGCTGTTTGTTAGATATTTTCGGTATAATGCTGTAGACCGATCTGCCCGTCTCACCATTGTCCCACTCAGCTTGCCAACGCGAGAGTGAGAGCTGTAGAAGTTGTTTCTTTAGGAAACTTTTTGGGAATGGAAGGCTGGCTGGAATTCCATCCGTGGTTGCCTCCTTCGCAAGGGTATCTGCTATTTCATTGCCTTTTATGCCTGTGTGTGCTTTAACCCAGCCGAGCCTGATTCTGGCATTTTCCGGAAGGGTCATTTGTGCCTCTTGAGTGATTTTGCTCTTTACATTAAAGGATTTAAGAGCTTGGAGGCTAGACTCGCTGTCGCTCCAGATGTTGACATCTTCGTTTGCAGTGTTGGCCCACTCGATGGCTGCTTTGAGGGCTAGCATTTCTGCTTGGAATACAGTGTTGGCTGGGCTCAGCTTGGCCTTCCAGGTTTTAGTGATAGCTTCATTTGCAATGACACAGAAAGCGCTGCCCGTTTGATCGTTTATCTTTGAGCCATCTCTGTACACTTCAGTTGGCGTTCTATTGGAAGGAACTTGTCCCCCATGTGTGATTCTATCTTCCAGGCTAAAAAGTGCTGGGTGTATTGTTGATGGTGGTGATGGCTGCTCGTAGCTTTCATGGTCAAAATGGGTACCTTCGTAATCGCAATTTCTACCCAGGCGGCCTACCCTTACCAGTGTTGATTGCATTTTGGCTTTAATGTGAAGAGGCATCAGACCTTCGATGACCTGGAGAGCCGCCGTTGGGGTGGTGTTGTACGCCCCTGTGATATTGAGCAGAAACTTTCTTTGGATAGAACACAGGAGTCTCTGTTGTCTAGCAGTGATGTTGTGGGCCCATGCTGCTGAGGCATAGAGAATGACCTTTTCCACCACCGTAAGATACAGCTGTCTTCTGATGTTTTTACTGAGTCCCCAGCTTGTACCGGCTACATTCTTGAGCCCTTGGTGAAGGATTAAAGACTTGTTCTTTATTGCTGATAGGTGAGCCGCGAAGTTAAGCTTATCGTCAATTAATACTCCCAAATATTTTATTACTGATGCTCTTTTTATGTTGTTTTGTCCCCATTTAATTCCTGAGTACCATATTGGTCCTGATCTATTTTTGTTTATATGGAGATAATAAGTTTTGTACAGTGAAATTTCAAGTTTGTGCTTGTCGGTCCATGTCTTGAAGGTTTGTAATGCTTTATTGGCAAGATTTTTGACTTCCTGTTTTGACCCGGCATTGACCAAAAAGACGAAATCATCTGCAAATGCCTGCAGGTGCACCCCTTGAGGCCAGTCTTGCTGGAGCACTTCGTCGGCCACCAGGTTCCAGAAAGCAGGTCCTGTGCAGGAGCCTTGGGGGCAACCTTGTTGCTGATTCCATGTTGCTGGGCCTTGTGAGGTGTTTATTGCAACTTTCCTGTTGGAAAGAATATCTATAAGGGTCTCGAGGGTGTTGCTATGGTACTTCAGGTTGTCGAGGCTGTTTTTAATCGAGGTGTATTGCAAGTGGTCAAATGCCCCTTTGATGTCCAAGGATATCATCAGGGCATGTTGGTTGCTGTTCTTCGCTGAATTTATCTTATCGAAGAGGTCAAGAATTGCTTCTTCAGTAGATCTATTGGTTCTGAAGCCGTACTGGTTTGGATGTTGAAGGTTATTTCTTCTGAGGTGGTGGTTGAGTCTTTCCAAAAGCAATTTCTCCAGTATTTTGCCCAAAGTTGGAAGGAGGGAAACTGGGCGGTAGGATTTAATGTCCGATTTGTTTTTCCCTTTTTTTAAGAAAAGGACTATAACTCCAGTTTTCAGTGGGTTAGGGAAGCATTGGAGTGACAGACATTTGTTGTAAAATGTGATGAGAATATCTGGGTTGGTTCTGAAGATGGTTTTGAGTACAATGAAGTCTATTCCGTCATAACCAGGTGCTTTTTTAATTGGAACTTTTTGCATGATGCGGGCTATTTCGTTTTTGGTAAAGGCTTCTTCTCTGGCTGTTTGGTTCTGAGGCTGGCGTTGGAAGGGGGTAGGGATTTGTGGGTAGAGCTCTTGAAGAATTCTGTTTGCGAAGGACAGGGAGTCACCTTCTTCCGGCTGGTCCATAATCTTGAAAAGGTCTGATGGGGGAAGATTGTCTTTGACTATGGCTTTATATGGGATTCCGTATGGATTTTTCGTCTGCGTGCAGAAATTTTTCAGGGATGTTCGTTTAGCTCTGAGAGACAGTTTCTTGTAGAGAGCTTGCTTTCGGCTGAAGAGGAGTTGATATCTCGTTTGTTCCATGCCTGTGGTGTTATTGGCCCTCTTTTGAACCGCTCGCATCTCTTTCTTTTTAATGTCTAGCTCTTGTGTCCACCAGGTGACCTTCGTAGATTGTTTGACTTTTTTCAGTTTGTAGGCTTTCTGGCAGCAGCGAAAGATCGCTCTTTGAAGGAGGCTGGTTGTCTCATCCAGCTGCTCCCTTGTGTTGCAATCATGTAATTGTTGTTGGATTTGGGGAATTTCTTTCTTGAAGTGCATCGAGAATTTTCGGTGGCCTCCGTATGCGGTTTTGAATCTGGTGTACGTGTGGTTTTGTACACTGATTCCCAATTGAGTATGGATATATTTATGGTCACTTGAACTAAGTTCATCCCTGACTTTCCAAGATGCAGTTCTAGCCAGTTGGACTCCTTTGACCAGTGTTAGGTCGGGCCATCCCTTTGCATTCCGACGCTGGAAGGTTGGCTCTGAGTTTTTCTCATTTAACAAGTGCAGGTTGAGGC
>BGPR01000007.1:3551963-3597792 GCA_013235015.1 Araneus ventricosus | reverse complement strand
CCCTCCTGTTGTTTCAAAACGGGACTTTAATATAACTAAACTAAACCTCATTTCATGTAATGTCGAAAAATGTTCTGCGTATTCAGCTTTTATTACATCTTTTATAATATCACAATATGTAATCAAATCTTCTACTGAGGCTTCATACATAACGTAAATCTTCATTCTAATCATTGTATATTGTTTTGTAGTCTGATAGAAATTTCTCCCAGTAGAAAATGTGGAAATATTAACAGCGTTTCCTGATACCTTACACATACTATACATATATAATCTAACCTATAAAATTTTACTGATATGAAACAACTTCAGTACCGTTTATAATATAAATATTCTTTCACTGGACTAGTACAGAAAAGTGTCTACGTTATCTAATCATTATTTAGGCGACTAACAGGATCAAATAAACCAATTTCCTTTCAGGAGGAAATTTTGCCTTTAAAATACTTTATGATTCAACCTCTTTGTATGCAACGCATAGGTCGAATCATAAAATATTTCGAAATGGATTTTAATAACCAAATACCTTGCACTATAATCCTTCTGCTTGGCATTCACTTTTATAGCTTTTTAGAATGAAAATGGAGTTCAGTTCGTATGACTGTCTTTCAAAGCAGATTCTGATGTATATAGTTTTCATGTAATGCGAGAAATCTTTAATATCATTTTCGACATATTACAGTAAGTCTTGAGAAAATATTTTAAATTGCACTCCTTTCCCACGTAGGATAATCTTGATTCAAATATTGTGTATTTTATTGCATTAATGTCAATGTATGCTGAATGTGTTTCCGACACTTGGAAATTCATAAAAATATGCGATTTAAAGTTATTTGTTAAAATGAAACTACGAACAAATATGTGAACTCCAAAAATTTTGTGCATTTACAACATTTTGTATTTTCTTGTGAATGAAGTATATAAAAGAATAGTACTGTGACCTTCCAAAAATAGGACCTCCATATTTGAGTCGATCTCTGCGTTTTAGACCCTCTTAATCCTAAAAAAATTCATCTATGGAATGATTTCTCACGTTTATTATCACTTTTATTTAACCTGACCTGTTTCATGTTTCTGAGGATGGAATTTCGTCATCGACTTTTCAATCATTTTCCAATGTGTTAGAAATTTGAAATTTGGTACATTTGTGCGTTCTCGATGAAAATACACTATTGTAATATTTTCAGCTAATTATCAGTTAATCCATTAATTTAATTAAATTTTTATTCCATAAAGGGGCACCACCTGGGAGTGAATTTGAGAAAAATGGATTTCAATAATATTTTTTTTTCATAATATTTGCAATAATGAATTATAAATTAAAGACCAAAAAGTAGAAAAAAATGGAGCAAAAAAGTGTGTTTTAAAATTGTTTTTGTTTAATTTATGTTTGTCTATCTGTCAGTCCGCCATATAGGTCTGCAAACACGACATGTGATCTTCACACCATGATTGTAGATTTATATTAAATTTTGGACTCGGTAAGTAAAAGACAAGAGGTCCAAAATGCATCCTCGATTCACTTCACTATACGACGAAGCTAAGCACAAAACGTTTGCGTACATGTACGAGAAAGTCCAGGGCTGAACATTCCCACTAGTTTTTTTCATGTAATGACAGAATCCCTTATTCTGTTATAATCGCTTTCAGATGTTGTAAATTCTTTTCAACTTTAATGCCAAATTAAATTTAAAACAAATTTTATGCTTTGTAAATGAATTATTAAGTGAATTTTTGAAATGAAAAAACTTAAAAGAATCAATCTCTTTTCCATTTATTTTTAACTAGATCTCAAAAACATGTAATCATATAAAATCATCTCAAAAGACTCAAGTGGTTAATGTATCAAAAATCATCATATGAGTAGATAAGAAGATAAATATCTTGACTGAACAAAATATCCAAGCAATATATGGCAAAATAAATAAATAAGTAAAATTGTTCCAAAATTTTTGGAAGAATGACAGAAAATTTGCTTTCTTCTCTCTTTGGAGTGCAAGTCTATGATTTTACTTTTGGATCCTGTATCGCGAAAGATAATAATAAAATATGATGATACGCAAATACAAGAAATATATAACTTAAAATTTTCCAAAGATTTTAAGAGGATAAATGCTAAAATCCTTCTCACTTCGGAATTCAAGAGTCCAGTTTAGAGACCCATCTTGTACGGAGCTGAACTATGGAGCTCGACCACGACTTAACCCCGAAAATCAAATTTTATTTTGACAGGCTTTGTTTAAATGGTCTCCTTCCCTAAATTGGTCCGAAACATAAGAATACAGGTCTTATATCGTCCAGTTTCGGCTTTAATATTCAAGCTTTTTGTTGAAATGATGAAAAAGTGATTATAAAAGTGAATTAAACTCACAAATTGATGTAATTTTCCATCTACGTTAAATTCAGTTTAACTAAATCAACGAACCCTTTTTGAAGCTGTTTTGTGACGGTGTTCGCAATTTTGAACTGCGGTCAGTTGGCAATGTCCAGTTATTTCATGTTTAACTGTGTATTTTTGTGTTTTTTCAAAGTTTTATTTTACTCTGTGTTACCTAATTTTTTATAATGTGCAGCACAATAAAAATCCTTCCTAATGCAATAGCTAATGTAAACATTTGTAAACTTGTTGCGCTTTTAATTAGGCAGCGGTGTAGAGAATTGTCAAGTTTCAAAAGAGGTCATACCCTGTGTTGTGTTTTTCTTCCATTTCATGTCCGCGACACTACTTAAATAACCTTTAGGTTATAATTGCAGGGGCATGGAGTGGTGTTATGTTATGACAATAGTATTCAACAGGACGTGCACATATATCAACCAGGGCTGATCTAAGCTCATGCAGAGATCTTCTCGAATTTATATTCTTTATTTTCCCCCTTTTACAACATTCTTTAGCTTCCTTCCTAAATACATTCTTCAACTTTTCCTCCTGTTTCAACTTTCTTTTGCTTCTTTCCTAAATAACTTCAGAACAAATTGATGCATTTTAAATGATTTAATAAATAAATTCGTCGCATTGCAACTCGAAATCAGTTTTTGTCCCTCTCTTTTTCGCTAAACTGCACAAAGATGGGGGCATTTTAAAAATAACTTTAAGTGAATTGAAAGGGAGAATGCATCTGAAACAATGTTGCAAAGTTAATGCGGAAAAACAGCATCTAAACGGAAGATCAAACCATGCAACGAAGCATAATATTAGCGAGAAACATATGGATAAAAAACATTTTCCTAACATTTAAGGGAATATATATATCCTACAAATCTGTCTTACGTATTTTAAAATCTATCATCTCGACTCCAGTTTTATACTGTCTGACTTCAAAGATTAATTCCGACAGAGTATAAATGACTTCTCGAATTTCTTTGACCAGTTTATTCATCTAATACCGGAATCTAAGTATTAAAATGGTATCCATCGTTTTTTTTATTTAACTCGAGCGGACATTTTGTCCTGGATTTCCGAAATCAGTTTAATTTTCCTTAAGCGGAAGGAAGTCTTTTTATACAATTTTATGAAAGGTCTTACTTATTTTCGTAACAATTTCCTTCCGTTGAAAATACTTTTCTTGGCCGTTGTTCAAAATGGGCACTGACATTTTGTTCACATTGTGAAAAATAACTTTTAAAATATATTTCGACAACGATTAAGTGCTTTTAAATGTCTCTGTTCCTGATATTTTTGAAGAAAGGAAAAAGAAATCGATATTTAATTTTTTAAATAAGAAATAACCGTTTATAAATAAGAAGGGGCTAAGGAAAAAAAACTGAGCAATTATCGCTTTACTTGGAAATGTCCCTGTCATAGGCTTGAGCAGTAAAAGTGCTCTCTACATGAAGAGGAATCCTATTTGATTTCTCTATCTTAGGGCTTCTTAAGCTTATTCCAATATTTCAGGATGAAAAAAAAATCTCGATTCCATTTCCGTCAGAAAAATCTTGCGGCGACACTAAACGTGAAAAATAAACAAAGAAAGGAAAAATTAAATATTAATTAATGATAATTAAAAGAAACTTCAATTAAAGGCAATCGTTTTGAAGATTTTGATGAAATCATTTACGTCAAAATATTTTTCTTAGCCATTATTATTTAAAAATCTTGAAGAGTCTGAAAGAAAATGGCCATTCCCGACCATTTTTGCTTTTGCACGACTTGAGTTTTCGGCAGGGCGTTTTAACCCCGACTTTGTAATTTTTTAAAATCACTATTTAGATGCAACGTTTGCAAACGTGTTCAAATACCGTTGAGCCAAGCGAGTTGTTATTTATGTGCAAAGCTTTATTAGTATAATATGATCCAACGCTATAAAAGTACTAAGTAAACACGTTAGATGTGAAAATCGCAGGATACAGCAGAAAATAGATTTGCTTCCAATCTGCGGAAGTCGCGGGATACGCAGTCAGAGTGTTAATTGATGTTATAATAAAATCAAGATTTTGCTGAGCACCTTGTATTTCGACAGATAATTAAACGCTTTCTCAAATATTTCTTTCTGATCATTTTGAAGGAAGAAAAAGCAAATCAGATTTTTTATTAAAAGTAAGAAATTTCCCTTTATGAGCAAAGGGAAAGGAAAACTTCGAGTAATTATCGCTTTGCCTCGAAACTCGTTTATAGAGACCTGCGCATTAAAATCAGTCTCTATATCGTACGGAATGCCATGTCATTCGACTAAACATTTAAACATCGGCTTTTACAAATATTTACTTTATCAAATCAAATTTGAGACGACTACATTCCATAACTTACTTTAGGGTCATTTTTTTAAAAAAATCGACACACTTCAAAGACGGCGTAATATTTTCAATCAAAATGAATTTTTTTGAGATGAAAGTTGGGGATTATTGCCACTAAAGTAAACGATTCAAGTATTTATTCAAGAAAAGATTTTTTTGAGAAGTCTGAGAGCTTAGTTTTCGTCGCGTGGGATTCACAAAGTTTAATTCTTCCATTTTTAACAGGCTTCCTGCTTCGGAACAAGGCAAGGATTTTGGTAAAAACTGTTGAATAAATTTTAATTATTTATTGTTCAAATAAAACTATTTCGTTTTAGAACATGTTATGCCTTATGATAGACTAGCTGATATAGCCGGCGTTACTCGGGATAAAAATACTTTCGCGTCTTATATCTTGATACAAAAACACTTTTATATAAAATATTAGCAGTATCCGCATGGCGTTGCCCGTGTCATCATAATATCCCCATAATGACATAAAATAAAGTTTTGAAAACGAAATCGAAATTAAAAATGAACATATAATTGATTTTGCCCACTTGTTTTTCTTATCGACAATGGCATTAATTGAAGATACGTTAAATAAAAAGATAATGAAATTATAAAGTTTGCTACAAACGATGCTATTAGAATTTAAAAGTAAAAACAATTTTCATGATTCTCGGAACAACCAGCTGATTCGCCCGCTAAATTGGAGTAATAATTCAGTAAGGCTGGCAATAAAATATTCGGCTCTTATTTAAAATAGTTAATCGGTGACATTAGATATTTTGAGTTAATAGGTGACATTAGATATTTTGAGTTAATAGGCGACATTAGATATTTTGAGTTAATAGGTGACATTGGATATTTTGAGTTAATAGGGGACATTAGATATTTTGAGTTAATAGGTAACATTAGATATTTGGAGTTAATAGGTGACATTAGATATTTTAAATTAAAGCCATCCAATCAGTTGTGTAGTGGAGCCGGAACGCACCTGAACGCCGTGCTGGCACTGCCTTTTCTTTTATTGGGGAAATGGCAAGTACGTCACATTATGGTGAGATGCCAAATCACGCCCTCGCTCAACTTTTTCTGCCAGATGGTGTAGACTTGGAGGAAAACAGAATTCCGTCCTTTCCTCCGCAATCTGCTAAAAATATGTAAAGAGCTCCTCAGAAAAAAATAAATTAAAATTCAACCAAGATATATTAACCGTTCTTGTTTTAAATCAGGGAGAAGTGTTCCATTCAGTACCTCAAAAAATTTAGAAAAGATAACAAAATTAGAAGGTCGGATGGAGTAATGTGTAAAAATCAAGTCTTAAAATCTTTCGCGAAAACTGACTATTTTTTAAAAATTTCTGAAAATTCAAGAAATTAAGTTAAACGTTCAAAACAAACTTCATTAGAACGGAAATTGTTTGTTCTTTCCGATGGTGTATCTATTTTTTTCGTATAATTATCAGAAATGATGCTTTGAACGAAAATGTTTCAAAAATCACCCAAAACACAAAAAATTAAATAAAAAATTTTTAGGTTAAATTTTAAAATTCGGGCTTCGAGGTGCATTAAGTCACAAATGCGACTACCTGTATAAAATTCCATGGCTGTAAGTACGATAGATTCGTTTGGACATCGCACACACACGCAAACATTTCCTTTTATAAGTATAGATTGCAAAATCCTTTTATCGTCTGAAATGTTTTTGAATAAAATTGAGAATATCAATCAAACCAAACGATTTTTAAAAACCATTGAAAACGAATTTTCTCCATAAGCTTTTAATATTGTTTAGTCTTCTAAATTCGTCAGCGGAAGAGCTGGAACTGCACTTGCGCAGTAGAAAGATAGTTCTTAATTAATGAAACAAATAACTATTTAATTACTGGCCACGAAACCTTCACTAAAATCTTCCTTATGCCTACGAATATTTATGAGTAAAATTTGAAGAAAATTTATTCAGTCGTTTGTCTTTCTATAGAGTACACACACAAAAAAAATGGCGTTTCAGTTTTATTTGAATAATCGCCTAGATTCTATTATCTATCATCGCCTAGATTGATCGTTATTTCGAAATCTTTCGTTGTTTTAACTTACGGCTAAATAAAATCTCACATGTCCCTTAAGATGGAGATTTCGATAAAGAAACAGGAAAATGCTCCTTTTCAAGTCATTAGAAGATAAGTATTGTCATACCTTTCAACTGATCGTAGGGTTAATTTATTCCTTTTTACTTTCTTATTCACGGAGCACACAAAGTATTGTAACTGTGAAAAAATTCGACCTCGATATTTTGATGAATCTCTGCGATTTGTAACTCCCTGAATCCGGAAAAAAACGTTTTTGGAAATATGTATGTGTGCCTACGTACGCAATAACTAAACCAGCGGGAGTGGTAGACCTAACCTTTCTCGTATACTTCCCAAAAAGGTGTCATTTCCCCTCCCCCGGCGTGGATAAAAAAATTCAAACCTACTGTCACACAGAATGCAATGAATATCCACGAGTTTCCTTCAACGCGCACCAAGGTCACGAGTATCGCTAAGCGCTCGCCAAGCCGCAAAATGGACTTGCGTCATAGTAAGAAATTTGAATATGCAATTTGAACGCCTTTTTTTAACCGATTTAAAAATTGGACGCAAATATACAGTTAAGGTAAGAAGGCCACATACCAAATTTCATTTATCAAAGTCATTTTGTTAAGTAGTTGTGTTCACAAGTATGCGATTATACAGATAAACAGACAGTCAACCCTTTGATGGATTTGGCCCAAAATTTGAATCGGATCTAAATTCCTGATGATAAAACTGTGTACCAAATTTTATCCATACAGTTATTTAAGTTTTTGAGTTACAATGTTCACATGAACGCGGACAGACAGACTTTCTGTAGACGGATTTTGTCCAAAATTTGATAGAAACCTACAAATTATGCGTAAAGATCACATACCAAATTTCATCACTCTAGCTTAAGCAGTTTTTGATTTGCCGTGTTCACAGACAGACACATTTAATTCCAAAATTGTGTTTTTCGAACTCGGGGAGTTCTAAAACATGGAGATTTATCAAAATCCCGAGTACGAATTTTTTGACAATTACAATACGTTCTCTTTGTATACTTCGTATACAGGAAAGTGAAAACGTATCCAGACAGAGTAACGAAATATAGTATGTGTTTTATACACCAAAATTCTGTGTGAAATTTTGGACGAAATCCTTCAAAAGGACGACTGCCTGTATTTTTGCTATTCTCTTTAATTTGAATGCGATAACTTAAAAACGCAACCAATTAGATGAATGAATTTTTGTTTAAAATCTGTACACCAAAAATGTAAATCTTTGTCTGTTATGGATGTCCTGATAAATTTATATTAGAAGACGGTGGCAATAACATCAATCAAATAAGGATTTATACCGACGGGTTCAAAACAACTAACGGAGTTGGTGCAGTCTTCTGTGTCTAGGATGGTGAGGAGCTCATCCACAACTGGTCAGTAAAACTTGGAAATGATAACACCGTCTTCTAAGCAGAACTACTTGCTCTTAAAGAGGCAGTTAACTATGCATCACACCTTCCATCGAATCATAAAATCAAAATCTTCACCAACAACGAAGCGAGTAGCCAATCATCAGCCAATCCTAAAACACATAACCCAGTGGCAAGACAGATTTTCGAAACTCTTGTGAATAATACTCACATTGAAATGCAATGGATCAAAGGACATGTGGGCTCAGTGGCGGCTCTTGCTATACAATCTGCGGGGTGCTGTAACTTTTAATCCTTGAATAATCCATCATCCTGTTACTCATAATCATGCATATTTGTACCACTTACATTTTCTTGGTTTTTCCCATTAGCTTTGAGTAGTTTTATATTTAACTGACAACGGCTAGTTAAAAGCTACAGAACCCCCAAATTGTATAGCACGAGCCGCCACTGTGTGGGCTATGTGGGAAACGAAACAGCGAACCAACTGGCCAAAGAAGCAGTAGCCTCTAACATTACACCAATTAACATCAAGTTACTCAAATGCTTCCTGAAAACAAATTAAAGGCAATGATGCTGCAGGACTGGCAAGTGGAGTGGAATGTGGGGACCACAGGTGGGCTAGTATATTACATATTGCCGAGAGTCTCGCTCTTACCGGCGAACTGGAGCAGAGTGGAAACACTATTCTTCACCGGCCCATTTCAATTTTAAAGTTATCAGAAAAGATTCCGTCTGTCACTATCATCAGATTGTTGCTGTGGCAAAGAGGGTACCCAACTCAACTACGCCACTGAATGCATCCTCACAATATCTTGGCATATGACGAAACCATCCCCACAGTAAGAGAAGGAATGTTTCAAAGGAGTGGCGTCCAACCAGGCATCCCGCAGAAAAATTCACCAAATCATAGCTCACATCAACAGTAATCAAGCCCTCTTCAGAGCAGACACAGCATAAATCCTCACCGTCCACATTGTCTGACACTACCTATCAGGCACTTCAAGTTCTCAGCAAATGGCAACGTATCATTTGTAGACCTCATACCATCACTGTATCTGCTATAATCCTATTCATACATTTTGCTTTCGATAATATTAGAACAAAATAATACGTGCAACAAAAGAATGGTGTCCACTTCCCCAACTATGGAAAATCTTTTATCAGAAAAGTGGCTCTCCTCTCACTTCACCAAGTCCACCTCAGACAAGAAATATCATAATTCTCCACCTCCATCCTCGGCCATCCACTCACCACACATAGAGTTCTCGGACAACAATTGTTCCTTACAGATCCCAGCCAATTGTATTGCATCCACTCCAAGCAAATCTTCCCATTTCTGCATTAGTCTCATCTTTTACAAACCCTACATTATTCTGTATAAACCAGCGTCGTTCCATGCCCATCCAACCGGTTCGGTCGCCGTAATGGCGTCAGGTATTATGGCATGGGGCGGCGTTCTGTATAAACCAGCAAAAGAACAGAATTAGAATGATGCCTACTTTCAGAAGCCTATAAGCATTTTTAAGAACTATGTCTCATCCTCTCCACTTACCTCCTAGAACATTCATTGGACACAAGGAGCCTTAATAGAAGAACTTCCCATTCGTAAAAACACAAAATGCCATCTTCTCTCTCACTCCACCAAAGTACTTTTTGAGTAGGTTTCCTTGTTTTCTGAGAATAGAGTGAAATCTATTCCAATACTTATTTAAATATTTGTACTCTTACAACAAACTTATACTAAGAATTCCCAATATGACAAAAACCACGTAAGAACGGCCGTAATTTTTTGTTTAGGAGGCTGCTCCTGTACACAGCATGATTCTCTTCTGTGAACACTTATCTGTATATCTGTACTAACTGTATCATTTTCTGTATCTATTTGTTCCTGAATCAATAAAGTTGTTTGGAGGGCGGTTCTCTGGTGCTGGACCCTGTGGGACCCCCTTGGGGGTTTGTTTCGCAATTCCCACTCCCTGTTAGCTATCTAGTTTGATAACTCATGTGGTTATAGGCACCGGGTTATAGTCGCAGGGGCATGAAGTGGTGTTCTAGGATGGCGTTATGTCTAGTTATGGACTAAAACCTTTAAGGATATATTTGATGTCTGTTTGTCTGCCGTGAATAGGCGAATGGGATGACTAAGAAAAGCAATAGATTAAATAAATGAAATTTCGTAAGTAAGAAATTTTGTAAGGATACTAAAACTTATACCCAACATATTCAATTTTAAGAGGAGTAAAAAAAACTTGTATAAACTTTTAATTAAAAATAAAACTCCTGACTTTATGAGTAATCTTATTTTTTTTTGAAACGACCATTAAAAAATCTTAAAAAACGAATCATCGTGAGTCAAATGTCCTCCTGCTGGTGTAGTACGAAAGTATGGAGAGGTGAGGCCAGCTCAGGTGTCGTCCTCATCATCTAACTGCGGTTTAAAATTACGAGGTCCTTCCCAAAATAGCTCTCGTGTTAATTCGAAACAAGGCATAAATTAAACTAAACTAAACTTAAAAAACGAATGTTGTTAAAAATAATTCTTGCTTCAATTCCATCAATTTTTGTCAAAAATAAACATGCATGCTTCGTATATTTGCGATCATTTGAGTAGATCTCAACAACTAGGCCTTTTCTTCGCCATACGCAATTTGAAATTTTTCGTTTATTATTTTTATCGCGTCAGATATTTTAGAAGAAATAAAACTATGTGTGTGTGGATTGTAAACTGTTAAGCAAAATAAACTAAAAAATTTCAGATGTCAGAAGCAAATTGTCGAAATTTATTTCAAAGATATTTGTTTTAGAATTATTAGGCTAGAAAATTTCAATCATTATTTTGCAGTGTTTTTAAATGGCGAAAGGAAAAATGACAACATTTCTTTTTTTCT
Organism: Araneus ventricosus; assembly: GCA_013235015.1. Classification (NCBI taxonomy): domain Eukaryota; kingdom Metazoa; phylum Arthropoda; class Arachnida; order Araneae; family Araneidae; genus Araneus; species Araneus ventricosus. The sequence continues at coordinate 3,586,700 of BGPR01000007.1, read as the reverse complement.
ATATTCTTTGCCTTCGTCGCGATAAAAGCGGCATTCTCTACAAACGTTTTGTGAAAAGAAAATTTTGATAGAAAATAGCTGAGCTTAATGGGTCATCTTTTGTAAAACATTTCTATAATAATGGTCCTTTGTATAAAGCAATATATATTTAATTCGTTTTTTTACCCATGGTATTGTATTTGTAACACCTGTACAACTGTGCTACAAAAAATGTTGTGAAATGCATTTATTATTTGTATTATTGATCATTGTCAAACATTTCCCTCTGCATTACAACTTTTAAAAAATTTTCTCGTTATTTATATTTATGTATATTTTGAAGGGTCGACCATCAACTCCTTGATGATTTCACCTTGATTTTTCTATTTTAGTTACTTTCTAAATCTAGTTAACCTTTAAAAGCCCGATTTTTTTTAAAAAAAAGATTTAAAAATGTGTTTTTGACTTCCATTTCTTGAATAAAACATGGGAGAAATACTTCAAAAATTCCCATTTTGTTTTAAGCATGGATTTTGGTTACTGGGCTTTATTTCAGAAAAAAAAATCTCCTCTAGAAAATTCTTTAATATTAAACACAGATGAATTTTAATAATTAATAATGCAGATATGAAATTTCCTTCAACATTGAAGAATGAAATATTGTTACGAACACGGAAAGTCGCTTCCCGGCAATATTACTCTTATGATTGGGAAGAAACATTTATAGAGGTTCTTAGTAACTATCGAGAGAGGTCCCCACTGCCACGTATAATGAGCCACGACCTTGGCGACCATTTTGGCGACTTGGCGACAAAACGAGGATACTCAGAAATGCTAGAATTGTCGCGATATCCCTCAGAGGAGCCGAGATAAAGATTTTTCCAGAGATTTCCATGCGACGTCACTCCCTGTCAGGAATACTATAAATACGAGGCAGTATGGATAGGCAAGTGAAAGCGCGTTGATCGACAGGGATCGTCTCTGGAGTGCGAACGCTTTGGAATCTCTCTTTAGAGTTTTATCCGCAGTGCGAGCTAGTAAAATGTTGCGAGCTCTCCCAGCGGTATTCATAGTGCTGTTGTTGTTGTTATTATTAGCGAATTGCTATCTGTTTGTGTTGCTGATATGCACTAGTGCTGTTATTTCTGCTACCTGTGCTTCGTGTTTTCCGGAATATTCGAAATAAAACGTCTTTCTCTATTATCCGGCTTGTTGGGTATTTCCACTATACATTCATGGGACGATTTTTGTTAGAATATGCTATTCACAAGCATATAAAGAAAAAAAGATGCAGCCTCAAACGAAAAACATCAATTTTTTTTAATCAGCACTCAGGCTGCCATCTATATGTTATAAATTGATTTAATAAAATAATCAATACGTATCCTATTGGCAACAACAGGCATTAGAGCTTCAGTCTTATTCTCAAGATTTTAGAAGACAAAACTGGGTCTGTTGCTTAAAAGCAACGCTGGGCATTTAAGGGTTAATCGTATAACCTTCTTCTGAAGCTTAGTTAATACACTTTATTTTAACCCTTGGATAACATCAAATAAAGTGGGTCCTTCTGACAAGGCGTTTAATAAACTAGTCATGAAATCCATTTTCTTTTAAAAAATACTAATCTAAATTTTCTATTAATTGTAGAAGTAATTTGTTTAATGAAAACTATTGGTTTTTCTTCCTTTCAAAATTGTTTCTGCATGCTTTTATTTCTTTTGGCTTCTTTCATGCTTGTAAAGATGGAAGTTGATAATCAATATTTAACCCGCTTCCTGTATTGTAATTTTGTGCACTTGTGTGTTTCCGATGAGAGTAGAATAGTTAACATTTTCAGAATTTAATTACCAATTAATCGATTAATTTTAATTAAATTTTGATTTTTGAGGAAAGGCGACATCTGGTAATGGATTTCAGAAAAAAAAAATGATTGCAAGATTCCATAATCTTTATAACTAGAAGTTTTGTGCCCGTCTAAGACGGTCTTTTAGCCTGCAAACCATATATCAGAACTGATTGTAACAGATTTAGTCACGAAAGATGTAATACAAAATTTCATGCACATTGGAAGAGTGCTTAAGAAATAAATGGGAAAAAAACGAAAAACAGGATTGTGAATCAGTTGGCACTAACTTTCATTTTGTTAAAAACTTTACTTTTAACGATTACTTTCGTTTTATCCGATTAAAAATAATGTAAAATCCACTAACAGAAAAAAAATGCATTACCAAATCTTTACTAATACCAAAAGGGAATGGGTGTGTTGGCGCTCTATAGGGCAGACCGCTGGACCTAGAGCTACGAAATTTGGCATAAACAAACTTTGGAGGATGGTAATGTACATCTCGGAGCCCTTTTTTCGAACTTTTAATTAATTAAAAATTAAGCAGAGTTTTAACGTTTTTCTCAATAACTTCCAGAAATCCTACAGCTAAAAATGATTTTTATGCCATCTGAAAGTACAAAAAATTGCCTTTTTAATGATATCAATTAAATTGCTTTACAATTTATTTCTCTAATTTTAATAAATTTTTAAATGTATTTTTGGCATAATTTACAACAATACTTTTCATTGTTGAAACGCAATTCCATCCGTTTTTATCGTTTAAACAAATATTTAATTGCGTGTTTCTCTTTCATTGTTGAAATCTGAGGTAATATTCTTATACAATCATCCGATTTGCTCGTTCAATAATGACGCAGACAAAAGGGGCGGAGTTATTTTAAGCTCCGCCCAGCGTTATATATAAAAATATTTTTTGGTATAATTTACAACAATATTTTTCATTGTTGAAAAACAATTCAATCCATTTCCATTGTTTAAATAAACATTTAATTGCGCGTTTTTCTTTCATTTTTGAAAGCTGTGGAAATATTCTTATACAATCATCCGATTTGCTCGTTCAATATTGACTGAGACAAGAGGGGCGCGGTTATTTTAAGCTCCGCCCAACGTTAGGGACATCCCTGGACAATTTTATTATAGATAATGAACTATGAGACACATTAAAGATTAAAATGTAGAAAACAATAAAAATAAAAAAGTTTATAAAAAACAAGCTTTTATTAATGTATTAAAAGTAAAAAATATTTTTTATCAAAATTATGGAGGACAAAACAAAGCAGTAAAATCACGAGGCACTAAAAGAAATATTATAAATTGGAATTTTAATAACATTCATTTTATATTCTAATTTTTAATGGCTATTTAAGAATTTTCTTTCTTATATACATTGTTCTTAGATTCCTTATAGTGTTTGTTCCTGCGCTTAACGTTTTTTAGATTAAGTTGTCTCGCTTCATGTTTTAATAGAAGGAATTTTGTAATCAATTTTTCACCCACTTTGAAGCTTTGCACATTTGTGTGGTATCGATGACAATGCACTAATTTTTGTTTTCACTTTCAGGTTTTTGATAAAAAAATATCTTTAGCATTTAAGCATACTAATAAAAGTGTTTTCACTAAAAAACTTTTAAAAAATTTTATTATTATGATTTGTGATTTTATAAAAGAATCAAAGAAAGAGACTTAGGACGACAGTCCTTAAATTCTACAGTAAGAATCTTGAAATTTTTGTTAGTTAAAGAAATCCATTATAGCAGAATATTTTATATTTTCAAAGACACCAAAAATACATTTATGAGCTTTCACAAATTTTGAACTTATGCATTTTTTTATGCATTTTCTGCATCTGTGGAAGTTGAATGATTTTCCAGACTTTACAAACAGTACTTTAAAAACTGTTTCTAAGATTTTTCTACGACTTTAGGCTTTACTTTTGAAATCTAACAAACATATCTGCATCCTTACAGAAAGAGTGTCAGGAATCGATAGTAAAACAAGTTTATTTTCGACATGGAGTGTGGAGTACATTTTTAAACTCTCTTTTTGATTGTTTTCTTATAATCTTGAAAGAAAGCTTTTGTACAATTTCAGTGATTGAGAAACAAAAATTATCGATTTATTACCTTTTAAGAGTTCAACGTAGGTATCTAGGCTCAAACTTTTAGAATAAAATATTTCAAAAAACTTTTATACAGCACTAGCAACGGTTCCACAGCTTTGAATTTTCGGTCTAATATTTTATATTTTCCCCTTTTCCTTAAAAAAATGAAAAAATGAAACGGATTAACTTTCGCTAACTCACTTTGGGCAGTGATTTATATTTGTCTTTTGAAATAAATCTGGAATAATTTTATTATTAATTAATAAAAAAGCTCACTGATTCAATTGTTGAATTAAATTAAAATGTTATTTTAATAAATCAATTTCGATTAAACAATTAATTTTTATTTCAATAAATTACTTTTAATTTTAATTTCAAAATTAATTTGAAAAATTATTGTTCATATGCTCCCTACACCCATTTATATCGATTTATGTAATTGCTGTTTAAAAAAATATAAAATCGTGCAGTGTATGCTAAAATGATTAATTAAGAAATATGCGTAGGCCTGGTGTGTCTTTTCAGTTATTAATGAAATGAAAGATATGGACAAATCTTGATAAGTTGGTTTCTCTTCAAGTAGATTAAATAAACTTTGAGTTGTAAATTTTTGATAGCATTTGGTGGGTTCTTTAATTTAAATTGAATTTCCTACATTTCAGTCTAATCCTTCTTTCTTGGAAAATAGTATATTTTTCATGTTTCCCTCTTCAAAATGTCCTTTTTTTCGCAGAACATCGACGCCAATGAGAAAAAATTCATTTTATCGCATCTAATTATAATTATATGAGGGCGTTCGTTATATGAATTGTTAATATTTTCATAAGCACGTAGTATTTTCATGAACTTATTATGTATAAACAACCTAGGGGGACAAAGATATTGGTCAATGTAATTGCAATACTTTTCAAGATGCATAATACTAGATATTGTAGATTACCTTAGGCTACCAAGGTAATCTCAAAATTTCAGCTAATTTAGCAGCTTAACGTGCTCATAATCTTATTATTCTTTATCTAATCATGCTTATACGAGGGTTTTAAATGAGTAGTTAATATTTTCTTAAATACGCAGTCAATTTTATACATGAATAATATAGTAGGTTATAGGATAAGTAGTTCAATATGCTTCAGTAGATGCGTTCAGAATTTTATTGTTCTCGATCTAATTGATTGTTGATTGCAGGAACAACATAAGTCAATAATATCAAAATGCTGGGAGCTTTAAAAAACTGGCTAGTTTTGAAATTAATAATTACAAATTATTTTACTTGGTAGATTTTATATACTTATAATGTGATTTTACTTGACTCTTGTCATTTCTTCTCTCATTATGCAAATACCTCTTTAGAATGTGGAAACAGCGTGAACGCAATTAAAAAAAGAGTTTTATTTGGTTCCGGCAATCAGAGATTCATTTATGCTTATCTAAGAGTGTTAAATGAATCGTTAATATTTTCATGCTCTCTTTGTCTATATTGTGCATGAAAAACATAGCAGAACAAAAGGGAGGTAGCAGAAACTAGGGAAGTTAGGGCAAGATGGCGAATGGCTTAGTTTAAGTTCATATTACCAGGTAGCGCCACCTTACTGATACTAAAAACCCTCTACACTGCTGCGTAATAAAAAATCGCATAGTGAAGCCACTGACGCCATTTCGTTGTTTGTTATATGGTGTTGGTGTTTTTTGCCTGACGTGTTGTAATTTTCAAGACTCTCAACGTAAGATCTGGTGGACTAACACATAAGATATTTGTTTATTCTTTGCTATCCATGACTACCTTAGACAATAAGCTTTTCAAATCAGTATTTATTTTTATCTACTTCTTAATCCCACCAAAAAAAAAAGACTTTTAACATTGCAGATGAGGGCAAGCTAGCAGGGACCCCAAATGCTATTTACTGTTCTCTTTTTGAAGAATATATGAAGTTTTTAGTTATTTTGTACAATTTTCTTGAGCTACGTGATACATTATCTGTTCCATCCCATGTTGCAAGCTGAGAGACCTACAGAAATTTTTTAATAAGCTTACCTATAAAAGAGAAGAACGTTTAAAGCAGCAAAGACAACAGGCTAGTGTGTATAAAAGAGTTATTACAAAGAAACTAAAGTTTGATTCCTTTATAAAGTCCAAACTTCTGACACTCACGACGTCAGTTCAAACTTCCGAATAAAATATAATATAGTGCCTTGCTAGTTATAATATCTATGTTGATCCGCCGTCAGAAAATTAAATAGAGTGTTGCAAATGCCACCCATGGCGGCCCGAGGGCTACTCAGACTTTGAATGAGGAAAATTGGTGACTAATTTTTGTAAATGAAAAATACTGGTTTTGAGTCATATTAATTTTCTATGAGTTTAAATTTTAACTAAAATTACCTTTCATTACATATTAATCAAGGAACAAATATTTAAAAATGTTTAATTAATTAATGTTCTGCCCTAAAGTTTCGAAATATAAAAATATATTGAACTTTTGTCATACTTCTGCTTTGCTTATTTTAAGTGGCACAATTACTAATAGTATTAAAAAATAGTACAATACCCGTTACCGGGGCTACTTGGCACTTTTGCTTTGCTTATTTTAATTGGCAAAATTACTAATAGTATTAAAAAATAGTACTATTCTCAATTTAAGTACAACACAACAAAAGATTAATCTAATAATATATGCAAAGAAAAAAATTTACCTCAGAAACTGAATTTATTAAAAAATGTTTAAATGTAACATTGCCATCTTGCCCTGACTCCACCTAAAATGTGTTTATGATATTGTTCAACATTCACAATACTGTACAATATAGTAGAATTTTGTTATATTGTAGTGGACGTTATTGTTGTTATAGAATATTGTAATGTCGTAGAATATTATTATGTACAAAAATATTATGCAATGTGTTTACGATATTGTTCAATATTCGCAAAACTGTACAATATCATAACAATATTGTAGACTATCTTGCTCTGCTAAGATAATCACAAAACTTCAAACAATTCAACAATTCTTAATCTTATTTTAAACGGAAGTTTCAGCCAGAAACAATATTTAGGCGCTCCCAAAATCGGATGCTTTCAACAACTAAATTCATAGAGAAATCAATAATTTTCAAGGAAGTCGTCATTAAAAGATCATTAAAGCACTTCCTTCACTACTTTCGTCCCTCACTTGCTGCTTTCTTAAATCGTTTGTACATCTGCCAACGTTTGGATGGCAGACATGTGGAATGAGAAACAGAAACAGACCCAAACTACCAGAATCCTATAATTTTTTTCAATATTCCCAAAGAAGCATCTCAACCAAGTTTTGAAGTTTATACATGAGAAAAAGAGGGATTGCTTTCTTTAAAGTATTAATGATAAGAAAATCAGTGATTTCTACCATTAAAAGATCTTTAAGTTATAAACGTTTTTAAGAATACGAGTTTTTGAGTGAGCTATAAAGTAGAAAATTAACTATTTTATCAGGATTCCCAAAGAAGCAACTCTACCAAGTTCTGCAGTTTATAAATGAGAATAAGAGGAATTGTTTTACTTATAGTATTAATGATAAGAAAATCAGTGATTTCTATCGTTTAAAGATCTTTAAGTTATAAAAGCTTTTAAGAATGCGATTTTTTGAGTGAGCTAAAAAGTAGAAAATTAGGTATTTTATCAGTATTCCCAAAGAAGAAACTCCACCAAGTTCTGCAGTTTATAAATGAGAATAAGAGGAATTGTTTTATAGTATTAATGATAAGAAAATCAGTGATTTCTATCGTTAAAATATCCTTAAGTTATGCGAATAAAAAATAATATTTTAAGAACACGATTTTGTTAGTGTGCCAAAAAGTATAAAAATAACTATTTTATCAATATTCCCAAATAAACAACTCAACAAAGTTTTGCGGTTAATACATGAGAATAAGAGGAATTGTCTTAATTATAGTATTAATGACAAGAAAATAAGTTATTTCTATCACTAAAAGATCTTTAAGTTATAAAAATAAAATAAAAAATACGAGTTTTTTTTCTCGTATGTTTTTAAGAACACGCTTTTATTAGTATGCTACAAAATAAAAAAATAAATATTTTATCAATATTCCCAAAGAAGCAACTCAGCAAAGTTTTGCAATTTATACATGATAAAAAGAGGAATGGCTATGTTAAAATTATTTAAGAAAAGAAAATCAATGATATTTATCATTGGCAGATCTTTAAGGTATAAAAATAAGCTTGTAAGAGCATCCTTTTGTAAGTGTACTAGAAAGCCGAAAATAAAGAATTTTATCAAAATCGTGGAAAAGACAAAACAAAATCGAGAAAAATATGAGACGAGTACTCTATGTAGGAGAACAGTACTCTATGTAGGAGAGCAGTACTCTATGTAAGTTGGAATTTTAATCACATTAGTGAAAAATTTTAATGTCAAGTAAATTAAGAAAGCATTTCAAAGCTTGAAGAAATTAGTTCTTTACACTTCGGCAGGTAATAAATCCATACAGATGACTGAGAGAACTTGAAATAAGCAAAATAAATAAGAGCCAGACGCAATTGTCTATGACACAGAATACTCTTCAGTCAAATGCAAGCAACTTTCCTTTGTTTTGTTCGTAAGAAGTTTCTAATTTCTCATACTGCGGAAATGACACTGGCGAAGTTTTTCTCACGAGATTCGAAGTTTGACTGGCGAGGTAAAGTGTAGAACTCTAGCCTTGGGATAGCTGCCAAGTAATACAATGCTCTAAGCGAACTTCCGTTCAGTATATTGTCTCATCAGATGTTATTTTATGTGCCCAGTAAAAGAAGATAACTACTAAGATTGATGACGCTTTTGGTTAAAAGCAATTTTCTATTTATGCGAATGCCAGATAAAATTATACTTGTATTTTTTAACGAAAAAGGAATATATATTTATAAAATAGTAATATGTCAAAATAATCATGAGGGAAAAGAAAACTCTAGAAGCACTAAACGCAATACTTAAAGATAATCAAACAAAAATAATAATAGAAATAGTAAAAATATTGCAAAACTCCCTTATTTGCCATTAATATTATTTTACAAAAATATAGCTTTATATTTATGTATGTATGTATATATATATATATTAATACTATGGTCTAACAGGAAAATAGTTTATTCTACAAAAAACAAAATATCTAAAACACCACCGAAACTTTATATAAGCAGAATTCCATTAACTTTTAAAATTGAAAAACCAATCCAAGTGATCGGAAATCCAAAAACTTTAATGGCCTGTTGGACTGGGGACTAACCTGTAGTGTATACACAGGTTGCTCTGAGAATATCTGGCAAAAATGAGAGGGTTTTGGTTTGGTTATTTTATAGTTTACATCAGAAAGTTTTTTTACTACTTCATAGGGACTTGAAAAAACTGAAGATAATTTTTTTGCGATTTAGATAATTAAATTCCTCATACATTGCAATGCCACCAGGTTTAAAAGGAGAGACAATGAAACGAGCGTCATATTTAATTTTGTTTTTACCATGATACTTTATTGTATTCTGTTTTGCTAATTTCCTGGCTTCTTCAACTGTAGGGTAAAATTGATTTTGAGTTAATGGAGGGGAATAGGGTAAAGTACCAAATAACAAATATGCAGGAGGAAATTTTGTGACCGAGTGAGGCGTTAAATTATACTCATTAATAAATTGTTCCAGAAGTTTAGTCCAAGGGATTTAGGAAGGAAGTAAGAGAAGAATTTACTTTACATTTTAATTTGGTTACAATGGACTGATTCACTCGTTCACACTTTCCATTTCTCTGGGGATGATGAGAAGCTGTTAATAAGTGTGTGACACTGTAATTTCTAAGGAAGCGTTTGAATCTAGATGATGTAAAAGCACCGTTTCTATAACTTAGCAAGTTAGTTGGTACTTGAATTTAGCAAACTTGTTTTAGGCAATTAGCATAAGTTTATGTTGTGTTACTTTTAGAAGGGAAAGCCCAAACATAACGAGTTGCATGACCATTATTAAGTGCAGATATTTTTTAGTTCAATTATAGCAGCTAAATTCTCCAAGAGTCTCGATCGACAGATATTCAAAATGTCTATCTGTGGGTGGCACAGTCTGTAAAATACCAAATCTTTTTTGCCTTTTATTTTTATTTAATTGAAAAAATCATCACAGTGTTTGACAAATACTGAAATACTCTGGTTAATGTCAGGCCAATAGTATTGAGGAGGAATTAGATTCATCATCTTTTGAGTACCCGGATGCCTAAATTGTTCATGAGCATTTTGCAAAAATTTTCGCCTTAGCGAAAAAGGTACAACTATGTTAAATAAATTTTTATTTTTAAGGAGAGGACATCTTTGATTTTCTTATATTTAGAATTATCCAAATGGTCTAAATTTTGATGTGTCTTTATTCTATCTAATTTAAGTAAATGTACAGAGTGTTGGATACATTGGGCAGTAGGATGCCTTGATAACAAATCAGCTTCAAAATTTGTTGCTCCCTTTAAATATTTAACTTCATAATCGAACATGCTTAATTGTAAAGACTAACAGAACAATCTTCCCCTTAATATTTTTACATTCTTAAGTCAAACAAGGGCAGCATGATAAGTACGGATTATGAATTTATTACCATTGAAATAATAATAAAACTTATCAAGGGCATTCACTATAGCTAAACATTCCAATTCCGTGATGCAATAATTCTTTTCATAACTACGTAAATTTTTAGAATGATAAGACACCGAGTGAAGATTACCATAACTATCAGGCTGTTTCAAAATTGCCCCAGTTGCCACTTGAGAAGCGTCACAGAACACATGAAGAGGTAATTTAGGTTCATACAATTGTAATACAGGTTTAGTTACTGATTTATTTTTTAACAATTCAAAAGCTTTTTGGCATTCTGCAGTCCAATGCCATTGTTTATCCTTCTTTAAAAGTTGATTTAAAGGCTCCCTAATTTTAGCATATGAATCAATGAATTTGTTATAAACGTTTACTGAACCAAGAAAACCCTGAAGTTGCTTAACATTTTTTGGAGGCTGCCATTTTTTTAATACTTTCAATATCATGATTATCAGGAGTGATGCAACCCTCTTTATTTTCATAGCCAAGAAAGTTGATTTTATTTTTAGCGAAAACACATTTTGAAAATTTTAGTTTGAAATTTTCTTCTTCACAAATTTTGAATATTTGTTCTAAATGGGCATAATGTTCCTCTAAAGAATTTAAAAAAATCTCTGTGTCATCAAAATAATGACATAAAATTTGAGTATTTATGCTTGTTTAAAATTCTACGTATGGTACGATTAAATATTGCAGGGGTGTTCCAAAAATCAAAAGGGAGAATTTGAAATTCATATAAACCTTCACTTGTAACAAAAGCTAATTTTTCTTTATATTTTTCATGAAGGGGAATATGCCAATAACCTGATGCAAGATCTAAAGTTGAAAATATTTTAGCATTATTTAATTTATCTAACAATGTGTCAATTCTTGGTAAAGGTTCATCATCAGTTTTACAAATAGCATTTAATATTCGATAATCGATGCACAACTTAGTTTTTTTCATTTCATCTCTCTTGTAAGCCAACGTGATAGGAGAGGAGTAACAACTATTAGATTCTTTAATTAACCCTACGGCCAATAAATTTTTTAGTTGTTTATTTTTTTCAGCTTCTTCAGTAGCTGAAGTTCTATATGCTCTTCGGAAAACTGGTAAGTCTGATGTCAAATTTATTCTAGGGGGTTCCATTCTAATTTTCCCTTCATCATATTTATTTTTAGAGAAGACATGAGAATATTCTGACATAAGGTTAAGATTCGAGGGGATAGTTCTTTAACAATCAAAGGTGGAGAATTTTCCTCTGAGGTATTAACTATGCCATCCTGATTACCGACTTTGTTATTCGTATTTTCTTGTATATGTAAAGACATTTGATTATTTATTTTTGCATGTTGATTTATAAAATGTTTTCCATTTTGTAAGATTTGATTTTTGTCACAATCAATAGCAAGTTTATATAGACTACAACCTGGCTAGACTACAAAATGATGTATGATAAACAATTTTCAATGATAAACAACATTATCCTTTTATGTATTTGACCAATTCGGAAATAAACGTCACATACATTAACACAAATCAAATCTACTCCATTATTATCCTCTAATAAAGCACTGATTTCTAGAGGTTCATTTTTCGCGCATCTCTTTCACGTGAAAAGTGTGGTGCTCATTTCTCGAAAAATATATTTGTTTACTCAAGAATTAAATGTATAATGTTATTGTTGATGAATAATTCCCAACTCTTCACAGGGCTTGTCACATCTTTCGCTGGTCCTTTTGTTCAAGGTAAGCTCGACACAATATTATGACAACGAATATTTTGCTTTAATTTTGTTTTCCTCCACTCAATGCCCTCTTTTGATGAAAACAATTCCAAGTTATTCCCATCTTCATTTCCAGAATCTCCGTCCCCTTCCGATTCCGTATCGTGCTCACAGAAACTTTCATGATCTGAAAAAATCTCTTCTAAAACATCCTCAGGTCCATTGTCTTCATTGTCGAAGCCTGGATCTTCATCATTTTCACCTTGCGCAAGATGTTTACGTAAACGCTCCATTTCTTTTTCTTATGGAGTCGGTAATGTGAGAAACAGTTAAATACTTCAATTCTGAAGGAAAATAACGAGCTGACCTTATCAGCTATGTTTTATAACTGATCTGTGGAACAAACGGAAAGATGCGCGGGGTCATTTAATAACTCCAGTAACTGACCAAACGTGTAATCTAACGTCTAAATACTCAGAAAAAGCAGAGGGGGCGACTAACTCAGCTACTGATAAGAAAGGAATGAACAGGTGGCTAGTGTTCTAGGAATCTGAGTTTTCCAAGGGCTTGGGGTCATGAAATGACCACCGCGCATCCTCCCGGGATAACGTCATACCAGAGAAAAAGCACTTTAAAAGAAATAATTAAAATTCAAAACTTTGGAAGATAGTTATTCAAAATTATACTAGCAATAACACTTCCAAAAAATCAATCTGAAAATATGTTAAGAGTAGCATTTTAGATGAGAATAATTCCTTAGTAGCAATTTTTCAATAGCGGCCCGCACTCGCAATGACATAATAAAAATAACTTTGCACCCTTTTGGGTATATTTCATAAACATTTATATTATTGATGCAAACTGATTGAAAATTTTAATTATGTGATTTCTTTAACACATTTCCGCTAATGACCCGCACTCAATTAGTGAAACACAAGACGAGGAAGATCAATTCGTGTGGTTTCCAGTGATGCGAGAACACTTTTTTTTATACAAGATGCGTTCGAAAAGTTCGGTGAATGGTCTCATAAAATAAAGGAAACAATGTATGCAAACAAAATACCTTTACTGGCATTCAAAGTAATCACCATTAGCTACAATACACTTTTGACATCGGTTACAGCTGCTGGAAACTGTCAGCAAACACTTCTTTCGGTATCGCTCGAAGCACCGTTGACACACGTTGCTGGACCTGCGCAATGTCGGAAAAGCGTAGACCTTTTTCTTACGCTTTTGCAAATGTTCGTGAATAATGTTGCTCACACTGTCTAGGCTTATCTTCAATTCTTCTGCCAACATTCTCAAAGACAGCCGTCGATCATCCGCAAGCATCCGTCGCACTCGTTCAATGTTGTATGGAGTTGCGCTTGTTGGTGGTCGACCCGAACGCGGCTCATCTTTGACATCTTCCTTTCCGTCTCTAAAACGTTTAAACCACTCAAAAACACACTTTTTGCTCACTGCGTCCACACCGTACACTTTCACTAACATTTCGTGTGTCTCCTTTGCCGTTTTGCCTAATTTGAAGCAAAACTTGATGTTCACGAGCTGCTCCATTTCGCAGTGACGGGCCTTCTCACAATCACTCCTTAAATTGGTCGTAGCGCGCACTTCCGCTTAACTGTCGTGATTTGGAAGGTAGGGGGCACTAGTTGCCATGTCTCTCACTGCGTCAGCGTGAGCGCAGCATCCGAACCAGCGCGGTTATTCAACTATGGGACCATTCACCGAACTTTTCGAAAGCACCTTGTAATTATTCAAAAGTACTTGAAACGGGTAAAAACATCTCAGAGCTGACGCAGAGTTTTGTAGATTGGGGAGCGACAACAGAGCAACGCTGAAAACACGTGGAGTGGTCATCACTAGAACAACAGCATCAGTCACTTGGAAGCAACATTAAGCCACGAAGACCTTTGGGCAGTCTGTGGCAGGTGATACGGGCACAGGACTGGAACATTTAGAGAGCTGATGGTGACTGGGCAGTGACAGCGTCCACTTCTCTTGGCTAACGGCTACAAGCTCAACGCGGAAGTGGAGTTTTCCGACGAAGGTAAGGTTGATTTCAGCTGAAGCCGCGATTGAGGCATCGTCAAATCCCTTTTCCTGTTGTTCCGCCACTCTCAAACACATTGAATTCGTTTTTACATTTTTAAGAATTTTACTCTCGTGCAGTTTTATCTTGCCGACTTACTATATCAATTTTGTTGATGTAGTCATGAAGCGATAAACAAGCCGAGTATAGAACTAATTCTCATTTATTTATCAAAGTATTTAAGTTGATTTTTAAATACAGCAGAGAATTATATATTCAGACATGAGGAAAGTGGCGCATCTGCGTACATCTCATACGAGGTTTTCAAGCCAAAAGAGAACGAAAAATCTCCGCGTTCTCTCAGATAGGGGATTGACATATAGACACGTGGTAAAGCGAAGGGAATATTAGCCATTTTTAGAAAGTTACGTAACCCTGTTAGCACATGATACCTTACAATGTTAATACGATATCTTCACGATGTTTTGAGGCATTTACAGTACAGTAGAAACATCATGGAAATATCGTAGAATATCGTGTGCTAACAGGGAAATGTTTTAGGGAAAAGTCTGGAGCCGACAAGACGTTGAGTCATGATTTCTGTGGGCGCGTGGAAGCGATTAAAATATTCTTTTACAAATAAATATGCCAAAACGTGTGATTTAATATATCTCCAGCGTGAGAAATGAAACGAAACAGGAGTTTAAGAAAAGTGATTTTGGAATACATTAGTATTGTGCCATAATTAAGATTTAATAATAAATATAATATCAGAATTTAAAATAAAATTGAGTCAGATTATTACATATATATATATATATATATATATATATATATTACAAAAATTTAATAATTTGGAAAATACCATGGCGAGACTCTCGTCTGGAAGAGAAGTCCACCTATGATATTAATAAGTGCTTTTTTCTGCTAGAGACATACGAAAAAAACCTAATTTTTTTTGTCGCTATCCCCTCAAAAATCACCCGCCGCCGTGAAGAAACAACTTTCTCTCTTTTTAATATGGTTTTTCTTGAACTTGTGTAGTAATTTAATTTTTTTCATTTTCTAAAAAAATTATTATATATATATATATATATATATATATCAAAACCAACATATAAACACAAAATAAAAACTCAAAAACAGTAAAAAAGGACAAAATGGCTAAATAGACAAAAACCAGAAAATATATAATATATACTATAATCTATTTATAAATAAATAATATAAAAATATACTAGAATTATACAGAAATAAAGTAAACAAGAATTAAATCCTATATCAAAAAGTCATTATTTGAACAATACATCAATTTTAAATAAAATCTAATAAATTGAAATTACTAAAGATACCATAAACAAAAATCAAGTTTAAACATTATATGTCAACAAGTGAAAGAACACTGTTGTTATTAAAAATAATGAAATAGGCAATCCAAGTAAATGGAGTTTTCAACAATTAAAATAGCAGCTTGGCTGTGGACAAGCTTTAGCCAGGTTAAATTAATTTTGCTGTACAAACCATCCCTGTTACTATTGTTGTTGAAAAAACAAACAGGGAAATTTACCCTAAAATGAAAGAATTTAGAAAGAAATGTCTTATACTAACCCTAACTATAAAGCATGACTATATAGAAACGACTAAAATTCATGATAAAATATGTAAATATCATTATATTGCACTAAGATATTGCACTAAAGACAGTAAATATATAATTCAATAAAATACTCATACTTTACATTAAACATAAACTAATCTGTGTCTCCTCTTAAACTTACCAGAATTCATCTCTTTCAATATAGCCCGCCATGCATATTGACATCACATGTTGCCACAACCAAAAATCTTACCATGAATCAGCATAATTGAATAAATAATATAATTAATTTTTTATATCATGAATTAGTAAGATACTTATATTAAAATTCTCAAAACTATATTAAAAATTGTAATACATTTAGTTATCTAGAAAATATTAGAAAATAGTTAAAAATGTCTATTAAAAAGGAAATTTTCACTTGAAAGATCCTGGCTCCATCTATGTAATAAATCTGAAACAAATAACTCAATAGCCAAATTTGAATAAAACTACACATTACGAGTAGAATAAGTGAAAACACTATCCCACTAACAAAGAAATAAAAACATTCTTTTATAAACCAATATGAGTGATTTATTTTAAATGACCTAAATATTTCCTATCTATATATGCTCTTAGAAAACCTATAGGCATTCCATAATCCTGGGCGAAGGAGTAAAAATTTCTTATGTTCTTAATTCTAATATCAATGTCTGTTACTAAATTATTATTTCTAATTATATAATTTTTTACTAAATTCTTGAAGACAGAAATGCTAAGATTATTATTCCAAAAAGGGAATTTATTAATTTGAAAATTAAATGCATTTCTTTTATCAAAGATATCTGTTACTAATTTATTATCTATGATTTTAATATCTAGATCTAAAAATTCTGCAGCTATTTCATTGTCATTAGTTTTTATATGTTTTAAATAATCAGGATAGAAGTCAATATGTGGCTTAAGGCCAATTTCTTTATTGAATAATATTAAATCATCTATATGGCGGAATAATATACTATGGCTATAATTAGTCAAATCTTTCTCATAGTAGTGAAGATAAATATTTGCTAAACTATTACTAGCTGGGCCTCCTTGAGGTAATCCTTTAATTTGATGGAAAATCTTATTATCAAAAAAGATATAATTTTCTTTTAGAACAAGAATAATAAGATTTTTAAAATTATTAATGTTAATATCTTTTTTAAGATCATAATCTTTATGTATATTTACTAGGGTATTAGTTAAATCTTCAATATCTATACTATTAAATAAATCCTGGAAGTCAAAAGTATGTACACTAGTTATTTCTACATCTTTAATTACATTTAATATCTCTACACTATTATTTACTATAATTGCATCTTTTTGCTTATTTAAATTCTCTATCACTGTCTGTATGTATTTTTGCAAGAGTTTGCCTGATTTCGTAATATAAGTATTGCAGCCATTAGTAACACTTCTAAATTTAAGAGGACTCTTGTGAAATTTTGGTGTAAGAAAGATGTGAGGATAAACTTTTTTAATATAATTAATTCCCAATTTTTTTATGGAAGGCCTGAATTCTATTAGAAATTTCTCTTTCACCTAATTTTGTCTCTTTATAAATATCACTATTAATAATATGATCATTAAGTATTTTTTTGTAAAAATATTTATAAATTATATATATATTTGCCTCTAAAAGTTAAGGTACAACATGTTTTTCGAAGCTCACCATAAAAAAATGGCAGTAACGATAAATTTCATAGTTTATATGAATGATAATAGTGAACTTTAAAAAAAAGTATGCAAAAACGATAGCTATCACTTTTATTTTATAGAAAAAAACATGTATATATGAGTGAGAAAAAAATATGCAAATATCAAGCTTTCGTAATTTCGTGTATAAGTTTTTTTAATTTTCAACTGTTGTTGGCAGTTTCGTTGACAATAGCCAGTAGAGTCTAGCAATGTCTAGGAGAAGTCGTTTGCCCGATTCGCTAAGGTGGTGAACTGTCGGATGAATGGAAATGAGGTTGTCACAGGCGGATGCTGTTAGACGTCTCAATGTGTCTCGCAGTGTGGTCCAACGACTCTGGGATAAATATCAATCCGAAAATTCTGTGTCCAAAAGACGTTTCAGGCCGACCACGAGTTACAACACCTGCAGAAGACCGTTTTCTAGCTCTTTCGGCCCGAAGGAGAAGAATCACTACTGTGCCGCAGCTCTTTGCAGACCACTTTGTAGCAACAGGGAGAAGAATCTCCGCTACTACGGTGCGACCAGTTGTGTGTGCTCCCCTCAACGGACGACAGAGAAGGGCCCGCTTATGTTGGGCAAGAGAACACGTTTCCTGGACCAGACAGCAATGGGCTTCTGTACTCTTTACAGACGAGTCCAGATTCACACTGCAGAGCGATTCAGGGCGTCTGCTGATCTGGAGGGAACAATGTACCAGATACCATCACAGAGGACACACATTACAGAGGTGGTGGAATCATGGCTTGGGCAGGGACCTCACTCGGTGGTCACACTCACTTGCATGTATTCCATGGAGGAACTCTGACTGGTGTGAGATATCAGGATGAGATCCTTGATCTATATGTCCGTCCATATGCCGGTGCTACTGGTAACGATTTCATTCTAATGGATGATAATGCACGACCTCACCGAGCTGTGGTTGTTGAGGACTATCTTGAGGGTCACGGTTTGGAGCGAATGGCATGTCCAGCTAAATCTACAGACTTCTACAGAATCCGATAGAAATCTACAGAATCCGATAGAACATCTTTGGGACTATCTTGGCAGACAAGTTGCTGCTTTAAGTCCTCCTCCAAGGTCGTTAGATGAACTGGAACAAGGCTTACTCCGTGTCTGGTCTTCGCTTCCCATTTCGGTGTCCGACAGCTTAATTGACAGCATGGAAAGTCGATGCCGCCAATGCGTACAAGTTAGGGGTGGACACATTCCTTATTAGAACCCATTTTTGTAATGTTTCTGTGACATTTTACCACATAAAACTGTGATGTACTTTTCCACCAAGAGAGCTTTTATCGTTGTAAATCATTTTTGCGTTTAACTTATGTAAATTTCTATGTCGCATTCAATAAATAACTGTTTAGTGCACATTTCCTCCAAATTTTGCTGTTTTACATTCATTCATTTGCAAATTAGACGCAAAAAACCGGTTGTACCTTAGCTTTTGGAGGCCAATATATATACAGGGTGTCCAACAAAGGTCTCCCTGATTTTAAAACTAAATATCTCGGCAGCGGAGATCGATAGAAGAATGGAACTAATGGTATGTTTATTTTGAAAGCCATAAAAATCTAATACCGAAGTTTCAGAATTATTACAAATGTTGCCAGCAGATGGCGCTGTAAGCTGTAGTCGTAGCACGAAGTCGGGAAAAAGGCTATAAACAGTTCTTCGCAAGCAATCGTTGCAATGCCATCACAATCAATTCAAAATCTGCATCTTTCGCAGCACAGATATGGCGCATACCAAGAATGAAATTTTCAGCCACCCTCTGCAGTGTGTCATAGGAAATGCAGGCACATGCACCACAGATCAACTTTTCAAGCTCGTGCAGTGTTGCAGGATTGTCTGGAAAACAGTATGTCACCCTGTGCCCTACAAGAAGTAATAACATGGAGTGAGATCGGGTGTTATGGAGGCCAATCAATATCTGTTCCAGTAAATGTGGAAAAGTTCAACGCAATTACTCTATTCTGGAAAGTTTCAAATTTAATTACCATTCGCCGCCACCGTTTCCGTTGACACACTACAGAGGGTGGCTGAACATTTCATTCTTGGTATGCGCCATCTCTGTGCCCATTTTGAATCGATTGTGTTATGATTACAACGATTGCTTGCAAAAGACTGTTTATAGCTTTTTTTCTGACTCTGTGCTACGACTACAGCGTACAGCGCCACCTGCTGGCAACATTTGTAACTAATTCTGAAGCATCTGTATCAGATTTTTATGGCTTTCAAAATGCACATACCATTGGTTTCATTCTTCTATCTATCTCCGTTTCCGAGTTATTTAATTTTAAAATCAGGGAGTCCTTTGTTGGACACCCTGTATATATATATATGGTTTCCATTTATATCCGTTACACCCCCCTTAACTTCTAACCGGTTACAGCTTAGGCCATAAAGTTGGTGTCTAGGTATAGTGAAAAGGCTATGCGCTACTCGATGAGACAACTTACAACGCCATCTATCGGCAAATTTTGGAATTAGCGGTCCTATCTCGTAAACGGCGAACGACACGAGAAAAAAGTCTATTAGAAAGTTTTAGAGCACTCTCGATTTAGTACGAAAAGATACCTTGCGCACATTAATCCTCAAAACAGAATATAAAAAACGAACATTTGTGTGATTGTGATTTTCAACACTATGGCGTCTTGAAACGCGAGCGAAGCGAGATAAGATCACCTTACGGACTAAATACCAGCCTGTGTTGTGGCGCAGAGGAAATGCATTCATGAGGACCATGGTTCTGTCCCCACCGGTTGCGTGTTTTACTGAATGTCTCTACAAACCATGAAAACTTTCTGCTGGTTTTGCAAACTCGTCTCTCCAAACACACAACTCAACCATGTCTGGTATAAAAATCACATGTATTGAGCAAATTAAGATGGAACGTCATACCTGTTCACCAGAGACTACTACTATAAAAAGGATGTTTCTGCTGGGTTGTTCGTTAAAGCTGAGGGTTATGTCAAAATTTTGGCTTTAACGAGTATTGCGAGATGTTGTTAATTTACGTTGAATATGGGCATAAGGCAAAATCAGCTGCAAGGCTGTATCGTAAACGTTTTCCTGAAGGCCCGCATCATACACGGAAGACCATCTTAAAAGTTGTAAAACGTTTAAGGGAGACGGGCTGCGTGACCAGCCAACCTCGAGTTCGTAGACCTCGTAACGTAGGGCGCAAAGTGCAACCTGAAGATGTGCTAGCATACGCTCTCTCCCATCCTTAGAGCAGCACAAAAATGATCAGTGAATAATTGTGGCCTCTCAAAAAGCCACGTTTGGACAATCCTTAATGAATCAGGTGCTCATCCATAACGATCCACACCTGTGCAGGGATTGCTGCCAAAAGATGCCGAGAGACGTTACACGTGGTGCAATTTTGTGATGAATAACTTAGAGGACCACCCAACATTCCTGGCAGACATAATATGGGCGGATGAGGCATGTTTTTCGCGGAGCGGAATGTTTAATAGACAGAACTTTCGTAGCTGGCCGCTGGAAAATCTGAGATATGCTGTCGAAGTTAGACATCAACTATGCTGGTCGCTTAATGTTTGATGCGGATTTTTTAATGACAGGCTCATTGGACTAGTATTTTACGAGGGAACGTTAACGGGACAACGGTACTTGGAGCTTCTGCAGGATGCAATAACCGACTTTGTTGAGAATATACCGTTGCACCAACTCCGAAATGTATGGTTCCAATATGACGGAGTCCCTCCGCATAAGATTTCAAACGTTAAGCAGTACCTAATGGAGACATTCCAGAATCATATAATCGGGTATGGTGTTTTCGTAGAGTGCCCCCCCCCGCTCACCTGACTTGACCCCATTGGACTTCTTATGGGGATAAATAAAAAGGCAGGTACATGCGACCCCTCCGCCAACATTACAGGATCTTCGACGACACATTACTGATGCTTGTGCTTCCGTAACACCTGCCATGTTGCACAAAGTGCAGCGAGAAATTCAGTCCAGAGTGCAAATGTGTATAGTGGCTAACGGAGAGCATTTTGAGCAATATAAATAAATGATACAAAAGGCAGGGACGTGATTCAATTTCTTTCTTCCACTCTTTATGATATGACAATTTTCGAAATTGTGACCAAACAAATGTTCATCTTTTGCATTCTTTTTTGAGTATTAATGTGCGAAAGGTATATTTTCGTACTAAATCGGGAGCGCTCTACAGCTTTCTAATTGACTTTTTTCTCGTATCTTCCACCGTTTACGAGGTAGGACCGCTAATTTCAAAATTTGCCGATAGATGGCGTTGTAAATTGTCTCATCGAGTAGCGCGTAGCCTTTTTACTATACCTCGACACTAACTTTATGCCCTAAGCTGTCACCGTTTAGAAGTTAAGGGGGAGGGGGGTGTAACGGATATAGGTGGGAACTCTGTATGTAACATCTTCAATTTTTGGGAGTTTAGGCATTTTCAAAAATAGACTATTAATGTAAGATTTTCTTTATTGAGGCATTGCAAAGGTGTTCCGGTTTATTTAGCATTTTAAATGATATTGAAACGTCAAACCATGATCATACTGACGAACAACACCGGTAGTGTGTCGTTGCGACAGTTAAAGACAGAGCAAAAAAGGGCAGTTAATAATGCGTAGAGAGGATATATACGGAGAAAAGGGGATTTCCCGGAAAGACTCTTGATTCAAAGAGAAAGTAGAAGTTCGCTTATTGCGGTGGAAGTAGAAGTAATTAAAAATGAAGTTTCGTTAAAAATAATTAAAGTAAGTTAAAAAATTAAATTTTATTGCATATATATATATATTTGGCTTTCAATAAAGCGTCACGCATACCTATCCAACCCACAGGGAGCCTGCTGGCTCCGAGTTTGGGGTTGTGTGAGGTGATAAAGATAAAATTGGAATTTCAGAAATTAAGAAAACCTTAATATAAAACACAAAAAAGCAAATTAGAACTAAAAATACGATTAGAATGAAAGCAAAAAGGAAGAAAGTTGGAAAATAACCAAAATGGCGATTCTTCCTCAGAGGCCACACGCCATTGTAGCTCTAAAGCAGGACACAAATTTTTCTGAATAAAGGAATGACCATTAGTCAAAAATTATTCCTTTATGTGGCCTGAATTTTGTCCAACATCTGAAAAAAGGAAAAAAGAAAAAACATAAATGGCGTGTGGCCTCTGAGGAAGACTCGCCATTTTGGTTCTTTTCCAATTTTCTTCCTTTTTGCTTTCATTCCAATTGTATTAGTTCTAATTTGCTTTTTTGTGTTTTATATTAAGGTTTTCTTAATTTTTGAAATTTCAATTTTGTTTTCGTGTATTCTATCAGAAGCAGCTGCATATGCGCCTTTCTGTATAATGAATAAGAATTTTAATTAATTTTTAATTCAATTTCTATTAATATTTAATTTATTTTTCGTTAAATTTTATCAATTATAACTGTGATAAAGATAAAGTAGAACAGAGATATTGAACATTATTATATGGTATCGTTCAATATTCGCAATATCGTATAATATTGAAAAATACCGTATAATACTGCATAATATCGAGTGATATTATACATTATTGTGCAGCATGTTGTCCTACCTTGGTAAATATTGGATGGATGTCAAAGAGGATGAAATGATTTCATTTCATTTTTTGAATTTTTGTTCAAACTTCATGCGTTTTCAAATTTCATGTTTGCACGTTATTTTCAACAAATCTGCATTAAAAGAAGTAAACGAGAGCTTTGAATTTTAAACAGGCTTATATAGAATAATTTTGAAGCAGCATGAAAAGAATGCGCACATAGATTCGAGGAAAAATATAAAATAGACATTTCCTTTCAGAATTTCAGAATGATAAAAGCAACAAGGGAAAGTAATTTTCCACAAAATTTCAAGATAACAAAATAGCCAAAAATAAATTTCTTCCATAAATGATGAAAGGCAACAAAATGTGAATGCAATTTTTAGAAAAACTTCAAACTAAAGCCATTTCAGAATGACGCATTCACTCTTTAATTTTAGAAATCCTTTTGGAAAGGACTATTTTCTGTTTGACAATCATGAGTTTTGCAGCGGAAAAAAAGTCCTAAACATTTCCGATAAGAAGCTTGAAAACATTACAAAAAAGATAACATTTGTTTATAATAACAAAAATATTAAATTTTCCTTTGTTAATACTTTTTCAAAGAAATATCACCATTTTTCGGTCCACAGAGACAAACTCTTCGTTCGCTGAAAACTTTCAATAGATAAAATGAAACAAATTTTATACGACACTCTTGCTTCAATTTTATATTAATCGATGCAATCATTCACTTTTGTATTTTTTTCCCTTTTAGTACACGAACATTGTTATAATGCTGAAAAAGAAACTTTCAAAATGTCCGCTGTTCTCTCGAATATCGTTCATGATGATAAAAAAACAGAGAAACTCTTATTATTTTGTTTGCAGAAAGAAAAGCATACAAAAGGCTTTATTTTTATTTCTAAACAATTTTTGAATAGCTATTTATATTAATGTCACCTGTTTCTCAGAAAAATGGGGCAATAAAAAATATGTTTTCTATCGCTTTGAGTTCAAAACGTGTCCTTTCCATTGATAGCACGTATGCTTTAGTCAGCGCAAATGATTCAGCAATAGATTTTTTTTCCCATTTTCAGCATGAATATGTGTATAAATGCACAGACCAATGAAATCTATTTCACAGAATCAGTTGGTTCACGTTTTGAGGGCCTAAAACTTGTTTCTATTCCATATAACACTGAAGTAAATTTCTTAAGCTATTCTGGGAATTTATAAGCGTAAAAGTGGGCTTAATAGTTGCTTCCAGGTATTCAGTGCATTACGATGTTAATAGGAATATTTTGCTGGAAAGCCATTTTCGGTGAAATGTTCAGTTATTACAAACCAGAGCGAAAATTGAAATAAGAGAAGCTGTGATGAAAATAAATATCAAGAATAGCAACTATTTGTACCGAATACCCTTGCTGTTTGGTCTGTAAGGAGTGGACTTTGACAATTTAGCATAGAAATTAAACTCGAGCATCTTCGTTGTTGGATTCATGAACACGAAGTTATTTAGGCAAATGTTTCACGCATTATTTCATTTCATTGCTGCGAAAGTAGCAAACATGGCTACGTCCAGCAATAACAATGCCACACAAAGAAGCCTACCTAACCCGTTCCTGACTCAAATGATAGAGCATGGGCATGGAAATCTGCTTGTCGGTGGTTCGAATCCCCTGCAAGGTAGTTTCATCGAAGGAATTGTATTTTAATTCGAAATGTTATTTATTCAAGTTTTAGGCAATTCTAGATTTAATTTCTAGCTATATTATTCTGGATATTCCTCAAGTGTATAAATACTGAATCCCACAAAGCTGTGAGAATGTTATCTTTTCTATTATATTACGAGTTGCTTCGAGCTAACAAATCTACTTTATTGTTAAACTATATTCTATAATTCTTCACATTTTCATGACAATATTAACTCTTTTAGTGCCAACGAGGATATATCGTTGTGTATGCGATGGCGTCTTAATATTCTCATCGGGAGAGAAGTCTATCTCAAAATAAAATTATAAAACATTATAAATGGTTTTATTAATCATATTCAAATAATATTATATATTATTATTAATAATTTTCGATTAATATTATATATTGAAATTAATCATATTCGATTAATATTATAAATAATATTAATAACATTCGATTAATATTATATACAGTAGAACCTCGGTAATCCGGACATGCGCTAATCCGGGACCCTCGGTAATCCGGACGGTCCATGGAGAATGATACAAACCCGAATCCTGCTCTGATCCAACCCATATATCAGAATGTTATTCAAAATATCAAGCTGGGATATCGCAAGTTGCTTCTTACGGCGATTCTCAATGATCCTCTGCACAATGAAAACTTGGAAAAAACACAGGCAAATGTAAATTTAAAAGATATCGTGTTCGGTCTTGCTAACTGTTCGGCATCTGTGTCTACACTGCTGATCAACAAGTCGTGGAAAAATTTGCTTCCCAATTTTATTGATTCTGAAGTTGAAGAAAATGTGCAAACTGAAGAAATTCAGCTTGCATCACTCATTAACCAATTACAAAACACAAACCCGATGTCTAATACTGAAGTCCTCCAGTGGGCTGCTGAGGCTGACGACAGTTTAGCTCGAAATAAAATTTTAACAGACAATGAAATTATCAGGACGGTAACAGCAGAAGATGATGACGACGTCACCCCTGTAAACCCCATCAAAATTTCTCATTCTGAGGCTGGGGCGGCACTCAACATTTCATTACAGTGGGCTGAAGAGCAAAATTGTGAAGCACACGGAAATTATGCTCCTCAGACGTTTAAAGACCACGCATTTGAATTAAAAATTGGAAAGGCCGCGCAAAGAAAAATCACTGACTTTTTTGGACACTGATTATGTTCATTCACTTGCATATGTAGTAATTTTGTATGTACATATCATGTTCATACTGTATCATGTTCATTCAATTTATCCATACAATGTTGGTTCATACAAATATACCATGGTACATACAATTTTTGAAAAAAAGTGTTCTACATTATTTTTAAAAACCTCGCTAATCCGGAAATCCCGCTAATCCGGACGTCCATGTGCCTGAATTCGTCCGGATTACCGGGGTCCTACTGTACTGATATTAATAATATTCGATTAATATTATAAGTTAATATTTGATTTTTTCTGTTTTTCATAATGTTTTATATTTGCGTTATTCGTATGATTTTCAACAAATATTGAAATACAATTAGCATTAATTTATTCTCTTTTTATTTCGTAATATGCTCCTTTTTGAATTTTGTAAACATCATTCTTATTTTGCTTTTTATGAGCCTTTTCCCAAACCTTGGCAAATTTGTCAAATTGGCCCAACATTCTTCGCATAGGTACGATACTTTCAGTCGGCACTAAAAGGGTTAAGGTGTAAACCACATTACTTTCATGGGCTCATCGGGCAGCCCCATTCATCTTCATGAAATGCGGATATTCAAGAACAGGAAAAAGTTTAAAAAATTTAATCTTTACAATTTTTTCATGCGGTAGTGTCACAATTCTAACATTGTATTAAACGAAATTCTGTTGGTCTTCAGAATAATTTGGATTAAATTATAACAGACAAAACTCATCGCAGAATACTTCTTTTAGCATTACGTAAAAGTAAAATCCGGTCATATTTTTTGTTATTGCAAATGTTTCAAACATAGTAACGATTTTCCTTATATCAGAATAAATTTGAATTTATATTATTTTGATTTCGATTTTAATTGTAAAATGAATTTTATATATTAAGTATCTTTATTGCCATAACAGAAAAGAAAACATATTTCATGTTTGGTAATTTAGTGAAAATTAATTCAAAAGAACTTTGAGAAACAAAAATTTTTAACTCTCAGTTGACATTAAATACAAGGTGTCCACTAAAGTCCCTTACCACCCCTTTAACTAACGAATGGTTGCAGCTATCTTCATAAGAGTGGTCTCTAGGCATGGTAAAGCGACTATGCGCTACTGGATGAACCACTTGCAGCGCCACCTGGAGGAAAACGGTGGAGTTAGCATTATTATCTCTAAAACGGTACGAGATAGAGGAAAAAAGTGAATTACAAAGTTGTAGAGCATCATCGATTTAGTACAAAAAGACACCTTATGGTCATGAATGCTAAAAACAGACAGTTTGAAATGCACATTTGTTTGTTTTCAGCTCCGGAACGTATGGTTCCAACATGAGAGTGCGCCTGCGAACAAAACATCATCAGTGAAGCAGTACCTGGTGGAGGAATTCGGGGAACAAATAATCGGGTATAGTGGTTTCCAAGAGTGGCTTCCGCGTTCACCTGATCTGACTCCAATGAACTTTTTCCTGTGGGGATACCTCAAACAGCAGGTGTATGCGACCCCTCCGCCAACATTGCAGGACCATCAACGACGCATTACGGAAGCTTGTGCTAACGTGACACCCGCTATGCTACACCGTGTGCATGTGCATTGTGATGACGGAGAGAAGTTTGAACATTGAAAATAAAAATACCTTGTGATAACTAGTTGTTTTTTTCTTTCTAAGAATGTTTTGTCACATGTCAGTGTAGGAAATCGCGAACAAACAAATACGTGTTTTAAGCGTTCTGTTCTAAGCATTTACGTCCACAAGGTATCTTTTTGTACTAAATCGATGATGCTCTACAACTTTGTAATTCACTTTTTTCCTCTATCTCGTACCGTTTTATAGATAATAACGCTAACTCAACCGTTTTCCACGGCGCTGTAAGCGATTTCATCCAGTAGCGCATAGTCACTTTATCGTACCTAGACACCACTCTTATAAAGATAGCTGCAGCCATTCCGTATTTAAAAGGGTGGTAAGGGACTTTAGTGGGCACCCTGTATGATTATTGCATTAATATGATGTTCTAGGATTCTTTGTCAATGTTGAGAATTAATCTCTCACTTCTTAATTATGCTTTCATTAGTTGAAAGGAAATCTATTTTAGTTTTGCTCTGAAATAGGACGAACTGCATGAAAATATGTTTGCATTTTTCAATATGATGCCCATAGTTTATTGTGAATTCTGTAGAAACTACAGAATAATAATAATAGAACTACAGAATAATACTAATTCTGAAAATCTACAGTAATTTCCTGTTCAGAAGAAATTGAATCGTTGCTTGTAGAAACCACACGAGTCACTTTTTTTCAAAATTTCTTTCATGATGTTTTTCTATTCTAAAGCGATATTTGCATAATGCGAGAAAAATTTATAAGAGTCAAGTAAAGTCACAATACTGGTATATAAAATCTACCAGGTAAAAAGCGTTAATCATTGATTTTAAAAAACAATGTTTTTTTGAGCTCCCAGCATTTTGATATTATTGATTCATGTGGCTTCTGCAATAAAAGATTCATTTGTAATGGCCCCAAAAGGTAACTTCTCGTCTCCATGAGGTTTTTATTTTTATGAAGTTAAAAATTATAACTCCCAGTTTCGATAACAGTTACGACTGACTTATTTAGTTACAGTCCAACAAACGCCGACTCGACTCATCATTCCAAAGAAAATTCTCCATTGGATTACGCGGCTAAATGAACCAATTTTTAATATGTCTTAAAAAAGTTTCTCAATCAATTTTCCTCCCATTTATTTTGTCATGGTTATATACACAGGATGGCCCAATGGATGAGAAGCCGCCGGATAAGTAGGCGATGTCTCGCTTCCCTGGCAGGCGCAATAATGGCTTGGGGCTTTCCAACTGCCGGTGATAGTGCAATGCGGGAGAGGTCGGCCGTGGCCGGCGATGGCTATTAGGACTCCGGCTTTAGCACTCGAGCTATTGAAACGACTCTCATTCAGATGCGCCAGACGGCTTCGTACCAGGTCGGGGTGATTTCGATATGAATATACACAAGATGTTAAGAAAGATCTTTTACAAATTGGGCAAATGGAAAAAAAGTCAATTTGCAATAGAACGCGGGGTCGGAAACTCGAAAAGAGTCCGCTACACGGTACTCTTTGTCAGCTAATTAAATAAAAGAAAAGGTTATACCAGATTAATTGTACAATACAGATTTAATGGAATACAAATTTGCAATAACACTACGAGACAGTTGTATGAGTAACAACATTCAAAGCGTGTGTTGCTTCAAAAGGCACCGACTTTGAATGCTTAAGTACTCCAAAGATTTGTGGCTGATACAACGTCCTACATGCCATTATCATATCTGTCATGCTGTGTGCATCTTGTAATGCTGCTTTTCATGAAACTGTGTTGTTGTGATATTGTAAATTTGTATTTCATTCAATCGGAAATGAACATTTCATCTTGTGTATCCATTTTTACCAGTTAATTCACAGGCAAAGAAACCCACTGGAGCGGTCCCCCTTTCTATTGCAAAAATGTCTTATTTCTATATGCCTGGCCTACCATTAAAGTTTGTAAACGACCTTTCTGAACACCCAGTATATGTGGAATAATTGTTGATTGATTCGATTTGTTAGATCAGCGCCTCGCTCGGAGGTAAAACTAGGACTATTTGGAAAATGTCCTCGTAATTCTCAACCGAAGTCAAATGACTAGGACACCTGGCTAGGCACCTTGTCTCCGAATTTTCACTCCACATCAGTGAGAAAATGTTTGATCGTGTTTAATGGATCTTAGGTAGAACTTGATGTGGAGTCCACGACCTTCGGTTTCCGAAGCCTTTTCACCAGATTACTGCAGCCGAATTCATCGTTGATAAAAATAACTGCAAAGTGCTACTTAATACGGGAGAGTGCTTTAAATAAGCATGTTCTTAAATGAGATGGCATTCTTAAAAATCTTTAGATATTTATTTAATACGACAAACAGAAGATTATAGGGGAAAGTGAGGTAAAACCGGGTAGCTAAGACTCGAAGGCCTGTTGGAGCTAAACTATTCGACATAGAACTTGTCAAGTTTTATTAAAATATTCAATCTTTAACGGAACACAATATATCGTTCCTGAAAAGACATAGTTTATCCATTTTTTTATCATTGATTTTTTTATAAAAAGAATTAGACCATCCGGTTTTACCCCACTAATGGGGTAAAACCGGGCACACATGATACTTTTATGGGACATTAGGAAAGCTCGATTTTCAGTGAAAAAGTAGCAAACATTTTTATTTTATATGATAACTTAAGAATATTAGTTACAAAATTCACATGTAAAGCAGTTATTTTCTTCCTCCGCGCCACTACAGCTCCCGTGTGCCCAGCTAAGACAGTTTCTACATTGGATCCATCCTTCTTATTTATTTAAGTTAGAAAATACATCATTAGAATATAAACAATCAACGTCTGATGTGATTTTATCGCCTTCATCGGAAGAATCATCAATATTATCCTGCAATACACTCTTAAGGTAACCGTCTGCATATTTACAAACCCTACCTGATAGAACTGGGGCAGGAAATCGGACAATATGATTGGCTCGCTTCGCCGAGAGCCGATGACGTCGTTCTTTGTTCTCGTGCGTGTACTTTTCATTGATATAATTTCTTGCAGTTGGATGTTTTATTTTTTTATGATATTTTATAAAAATAATTTCATTTTAAAAATATTACAGTCCACGGAAGAATGTTTTCATGTGCTCAACTGTGGGAAAACGGAGAAGAAAAAGTAGGACGACTCTTGTTTTTGTTATGATTGCCGTACGCTACGTGCGAGAGCTGAAAACGACGTCACTGCTCCTCGTATATTGACTGATTGGTTTGTAAATATGCAAGGTCTTACACCGAGTGCAGATGATATGAAAAACGAAATAGAACCGTCACCATTGTATAAATAGTTATTTTTGATAGGGTAGAAATCCTTAGGGAAACATATATATAAGCTGGACTAAATATAGTTTTATAACTGCAATGATTATTAAATAAGGATAGTTTAAAAATAAAGGAACATTAAGAGATTTTGTCTTAAAACAAATACACCTACACGGACGCAGTGAATTCAACATGCAACAATACGACCACTATGGTATTCCTTCTTCTGGACTGGTGGAGTGTAATTCAGAACCCATCCACAGCAACGTAGTTCATTTACAACATTGTCTTACAACAACGTAAAATTCAACATTCTAATAATTGCATACGTTGGCGGCCGATGCTATTATAACGTTGCATATAAATAGTAGTTTATGTCGTTGTGGAGTATTTAGAATTATTCATAGCGTTGCTATTGCGATTATAAATAACTTACTATTTTATGAGAAAATATGAAACCTCAAGGAGCTTTAAACATCATCTAATAATCCTTCCTATATTCTTCATTTCTCGAGGGGCACCCCAGTACTTGGATTAGAAGCCGTTTGATAAGTGCGGATTCTCGCTTCTCTTAGAGGTACAATATTGTTGGTCGAGTTACTCCACAAATGATAGTGATATCTCCCTCAGGAGGGGTCGGGTCGTGATAACTATAGGACTCCGGCCTCAGTACTCAGTTATGGCAGCGACTGTCATTCAATGTCCCGAGTTTCAAGGCAGGAAGGGGTTAACTCTGTTAAGGTTAAGTTGCTATTCTTCATATCCCACCGGGGCATCTCAAATATGGGGATGAGCATCCGCAGATAATAAAGCGGGTTTTGCTTCCCTAATGGGCACAATATGGTGGGGGATTGACCTCTACTGCAATGCTGGACGAGACCTCCGTCGGGAGGTTGAGCAGTGATCGGTGATGGCTGCTAGAACTCCACCCTCAGTTTCCGATTAACGTCGCGACGACTAAAATTCAGCTTTTC
This sequence comes from Araneus ventricosus, assembly GCA_013235015.1. Lineage (NCBI taxonomy): Eukaryota > Metazoa > Arthropoda > Arachnida > Araneae > Araneidae > Araneus > Araneus ventricosus. The sequence continues at coordinate 3,554,851 of BGPR01000007.1, read as the reverse complement.
CCATGTGCTTTGGCATGGAGAATCGTTTTCAGATATATTCATCATAATTTTTCATGTTTTATTATTGTGAAAATATTTTTTGGATTTTAAATATGCTATTTTAATAATATATATTTATTTCAATATAAAAGGCTGAGCAGTGATGATAAGACGAACATGGACAATCGTAACTACTTAAACAAGCTCGCTTTACTACCTGTAAGTTGATTCTTTATTGTTGTAACGTTTTTTAAAATTTTATATTAAAACTAAAAGCTAAATCGGATAATATCAAAAGTTCTTGACTAAGAAAACACAAGTTAAAAACGAAATCTAAGTTGATTTTTCAACGCAAAGCTTTCTTAGACCCTCTAAAGTGAAGAACTTCAAATTCTTCCTTTAAAAAGCAAGACGTTGTAATAAAACGATCAAGTTACTCTGTAATTTGTATATAAGTTAATTCTTTATTGCTGCAACGGTTGTTTTTTTTTTAAAATAAAATTAAAAGCTAAACCGAATAAGATCAAAAGTTCTTGCCTAAGAAAACACAAGTTAAAACAGAAATCTAAGTTGATTTTTCAACGCAAGACTTTTGGAGCCTCTAAAGTGAAGAACTCAAATTCTTCCTTTAAAAAAACGGACCATTGTAATCAAACGATTCAGTTACTCTGTAATTTGTATCTTAATAATTGATTCTTTATTGCTGCAACGTTTGTTTTTATTTGAAAATAAAATTAAAAGCTAAATCGAATAAGATCAAAAGTTCTTGACTAAGAAAACACAAGTTAGAAACGAAATCTAAGCCTAATTTTTTCAACGTAAGGTTTCTTGGCCTCAAGTGAAGAACTCAAATTCTTCCTTAAAGAACAGACGCATTGTAATCAAACGATTCAGTTACTCTGAATTTGTATTAATAAGTTGATTCTTTATTGCTGCAACGTTTGTTTTCATTTAAAATAAAATTAAAGCTAAATCGGATAAGATCAAAGTTCTTGCCTAAAGAAAACACAAGTTAAAACAGAAATCTAGGTTGATTTTTCAACGCAAAGCTTTCTTAGAGCCTCTAAAGTGAAGAACTTCAAATTCTTCCTTAAGAGGAGACGCATTGTAATAAAACGTTAAGTTACTCATGTTGTATACTCTAGGACAGAGGCTATTTACACAAATTGCTTTTACCCATGCACGAGTTATGAATATTCAAAGAGCAAAGCAGCCTCATTTGTAACTCTATCCACAGACTAAGACTCCAGCTAGCTGTCGATAGATTCACAAATTTTGGAAGACAAGGTGGCTTTAACTTCGTTGAGATTTTGAATTTCAAGAATGTACGAATTTCTGCGGGCGCTAATCGATCGCAGGATTCAGGTTTCAAGGCTTCGTTTCCCAGGTTTTCTTTCGGATGGATGCTCTTTCCGGAAATTTTCGAAACTTCAGTGAATTAGTTCAATATTTATTAAATATTCAGTTGAAAGTTATTTATGACTAAGTAGAGGTACCACTGGGTTAGAGTAGTTTTCTTTTTTTACGATCCATATTGTTGTGGAATGATTGGATGAATATATGTTTTAATTTTGTGGTTGGTTGGTTAATTTGATTTTTTTATTGCAAGTAAAAAATTTCCTTTATTTCTAAGTAGCTATCTCAAAGGTAGGAAGCTTTCACAAGCAGGGCTTCTTAAACTTATTTTCAAAATTTAAATAATTCCCATTTTTAAATCTTTGATGTTGATACTTCATTTTCTTGATCTGTTTACGACTTGCACAAAGACTTGACATCTGCGAATTTTTTTCTTTCGTAAAATAGAATCCTAAAAAAAATACAAGAATTGTTCTGAGAAGTCTTGAATTATTGTAAAATTATAAAAAATACGAAAGATGAGAATTAAATGCAGTTTGCGAGCAAAAATGATGAAATCTAGCAGCTTCTTCCCATAGTATCAATTATTATGTATTGCGACGAGATGTAATAAGAAAAAAATAAGCGACCACTCAGGAAAGCGTAAAGTGTGTATATGTGGTTAGCGATCAAACAAACCACCGAAAACCTGTGCAAGAAAGTTCGCCTAATTTATATAGAAATCCACAAGTATGAAAATTTATGCATGGTGTGAAGTTTAAAAGACATAGGAAATTTTTCAACAAACATGTGGTGGGGAAATCCAGAGGTACAGGCTGGACATTCTTCATGCTATAAAGGGCTTATGTAGACGCTGTAATGTACTGTAAGCTTGAATTTCTTCATTCTTTTTTACCATCAAACTGCGTTTCACTTCACTCTTTCGCATTTTTCTTGTTAATGTTTAAGACTAATAAAGATCTTTCTTCGGACACCTTATATTTTTGCGATTCCATTTATGAAAAAAAATCTGAAGCTTAGTTTCATGCAGGTATTAAAACTGATGAAGAATATAAAGCATAAATGATAAAAAAACTCAAAATCTGGTTAAAATTGGATTTTTAAATTAAATTTTAAAAGAAATGCTTTAAGTAAGAAATTTAAGCATGTGAATTCCTTATCGCTTGAATTTATCCAATACTTTTGCTTATCAACATCTATCTGCTATTGACCAAACTTTCGCAATTAATCTGTCCTCCTAAATTCCTTTACGCAATCCTATTTGTCTAAGCTAGAAATCCCGAGCTGTTCTCTGATCCCTTGAAGCTAGGAAGGCGTTCATCAAAAAGCTTTGTTCTGAAACTATATGTAAACTCTGAGTTGAGGGACAGTCCCATTTGAGGTCGGACCCATATTGTAAGAAGCTTGTTCTTAACTATAAAAGAAATCCTAGCAGCTAAGATGCATTTACGCACCAGTATAAATCAGTTCTATTGTAATTTAGGTAATGATTCAGCAAAGCTTTTACAGGAGCCGCAGGGGCCTGAGTGGTAAGATCTCAGCAATACGTAATA